>CM024764.1:58496797-58959259 GCA_014218235.1 Colocasia esculenta | reverse complement strand
AGTGGATATTATAGAAAAATGCAGCGTATGGTTGAGATTTTACTTAAACTATGTATCATCACGTAAAATTATACTTTTTTTTTTCTGACAATGTGTAAATTTTAGATTTTGAATGAAAGATTATCCAATAGAAAATTAATCACCTATCTCTTGAAAATTAACGTATCCTCATATATGTCGTTAAAATCTGCACCTTATCACCTATCTCTCAGATTAGCTAGATGTTAGAATGCAACAAATATTTCACAAGAACTTAGATGTAAAATCCTTACCCAACACCAAAGAGAGGGGAAAAAAATTTGCCAAAGAAATAACAGTATCCATTAGAGAAGTGCAGTTACTCGGGCGTCGAGTGTTGGCTGACGTGGATCGGCCGCACGGCCGATCCAGCTCAGCTGGGTTACCCAGGGCCCAAATAACCAGCATTTCTCTATCCATTATGCTTGTGGGATTTTAAAGGGAGGGGCAGGTTAGTCCGTTTTCAACATCCATTTAATTATCATTGGATAGATCTAGTAAAATAACATTATATATATAGGAATATAGTTAACTATGGGGTGTAGGCGATGAGATAAAAATTTAGGGATATATATAAAATAATTAATCGCATTTCATATATATATATATATATTATATATCTAAAGAAAATATCAAATGAGGATTAAAAATTACATACAAGACGCCAGAAGAAGGATAGAAGTACTCTTCAGAAAATGTTATTCTACCAATAATAGAACTAACAAAAATTACATACAAGACGCCAGAAGAAGGATAAGAGTACATTCGTCGAGTACAAATGCCCCCCCTCCCCCTCCCCGTCCCAGCCACCCTTCCATTCCTGGCGCCCCCCTTCCCCTACAAGTCCTTCTCCTAATTGTTATATTCAAAGCTTTGGTAAATTAAGTTATTTTTTATTTATCTTGCTCGCTGTTATTTTTTATACGCTGGACATGAAAATAAACAATGCAATGACTTTCTTTGTTAAACATATTGTTTACTTCACAAATTTCACACTGTAAGTTAATCATTCAACATTCGTATGTTATTTGTAGCCATTTGAGAGATTTTTCATATTTACCATATTTGATTTAATTTCATATTTTAAATTACTCATGAATAAAATGTTATAAATTTTTTTTTGTAATTAGTGATGAGTTCGCGATTGGAAATTAGACTCAAAGAAGAACAAATGTCCAACGTATCAAAGTACTTGTTTGTTTGAACGTAAATATTTCCGCTCGATATTCGAAGATTGCATGATGGTTTACTTTGGTGAAAGAGAAGATGACGAAAGTCATAAAGATTATTCGGAAAGAAGAAAGACAAAGTTTAGAAAATAAAGTGGATTATTTGTTATTGTTCAAGATGAAAAAGGAGTGCGATATTCTGTAATCTTACGACGCAGTTGGTGTGGTACTATGTACATGTTTATTGGAAAAGACTGGTGTAAATTTGTGAAAAATAATTGTGTCAAAGAACTTGACATTCTCAAGTTATGTCTTCCCATTATGTACGAAGAGATGTATTTGGCAAACTATATTTAGGGATATCAGTGGTTAGTTCACTCCCTAGGAATCTACTGAGAAGCTGGTGAATAAGAGCAGATCAAGTGGTAGTGGCCTAATATGAAGACATCACGGTTTGTGTTGTTTTTAATGTTCAATACCATTAAGTATTTATATAGTGCTCAAATTTATTTGATATTCATGTATGTTTACTCTTCATTTATCTTTACGTCAACGCTTTATTTCACCCATTAGCTCTGGGACTCTCCATATAACGTATGTATGGTACTTGAATGATGTGAGGGTGTGTTGGATTTTAACTCGGGACATGACATTTAATCTGTAGGAAAATATCTTATGAGAATCGGTCATGGATGTACCGTGGAATAGTGAATGGAGTTGTGACCGAGGAGTTTTAAAGACGGAGTTGACAGTTTATTGAGTTTGCATTGAGTAATTCATCAGTAGCAGTTGATCCGATGGGTAACATTCGATGTCGTGTTCGGCTTGTAAGAACAGAAAGTGGATATCGACATGGGATGTGCAGCATCATCTGTATACGAGAGGATTGTTGGCCATTATGAGTTATGGTCGTGTCATGGTGAGTTGAATATTCAGTCGTCTGCACCAGCTAATTACTTTGCTCTCCACAAGTACGTCGTAGACATGGTTGTCGATGCTGCTGGTCCAGAGTTCAATATTCATGAAGATCAAACAAATGAAGAAGTGCCGAATGATACAGCTCAGAGATTTTATCAGTTACTTCGAGATGCTGATGAGCCATTATGGATGGTTGTGAGAAGCATACACGGTTGTCTGCAGTGTCGCAGCTATTGAATTTGAAATCTGAATTTCATATGAGCGAGAGTTGTTTTGACCGGCTTCTCTTACTGGTCAAGAGCATGCTTCCTCAATCAGAGAGGTTACCTGCTGACTTTTACCGTGCGAAGAAGATGGTGAATGATTTGGGGCTTGGTTTTATGAAAATTGATGCATGTCCGAATCACTGTATGTTGTACTACAAAGAGGATGCAGATAAGACATCATGCTGTATTTGTAAGCATGATAGGTTCAAGCCCAAGAGAGGGTTCAAGTCAAAGCAGAAGGATGTTCCGTATAAGTCATTGCGGTACTTTCCTATCACACCCAGATTGCAGCGATTGTTCATGTCCTCGAGACAGCTGGACATATGACATGGCATGCGGAAAGTCCGTCGCGACGAAGGTGAAATGAGTCATCCTGCCGATGGTGAAGCTTGGGCTCATTTTAGCCGTACTCATCCTACTTCTCAAGGGATCCACGCAACGTACGGCTTGGTTTATGCACAGATGGTTTCAATCCTTTCGGAGGCTCGGTGGCATCTTACTCATGTTGGCCAGTATTCCTAACACCGTATAACCTTCCGCCAGGCATGTGCATGAAGCGTGAGAATCTGTTTCCTTTCATTGCTGATTCCGGGTCCAAAAAGTCCAGGAAAGAATATAGACATATATCTCAGACCGTGATTGATGAGATGAAATTGTTATGGTCAGATGGTGTGCAGTCTTATGATGCATCCAGAAAACAGAATTTCAATCTGAAGGCTGCATTAATGTGGACAATAAGTGACTTTCCAGCCTACGGCATGTTATCTGGTTGGAGCACACATGGGAGGTTGGCATGTCCTTATTGCATGGAGGATTCTAAATCATTTGTGTTGAAATCTGGGGGAAAATCTTGTTGGTTCGATTGTCATCGGCGGTTTCTACCCAGTGACCATCCTTTCGAAAGCAAAAGGATTCTTTTATGAAAATACAACTGTGATGGAGGAGGTAGATATGGAACGGGTGTCTGGTGGAACATGGCGAGGCGGGTCCAGAACTTACCGACTGTAACACAACTGGCTGGTAGTACCCGACAAATCCCTGGCTTTGGGAAGGATCACAATTGGGTGAAGCAAAGCATTTTTTTGGAATTGCCTATTGGTCAACACTTTTGATACGTCATAACCTAGACGTCATGCATATAGAGAAGAATGTTTTTGATAATGTGTTCAACACAGTTATGGACGTTCAAGGCAAAACGAGGATAACGTCAAGGCACGTTTCGATTTGAAAGTACTTTGCAAACGTCCAGAATAAGAGCTACAACAGGTTCAAGGAAAGTGGTGCAACCTAAAGCTGCATATGTGCTTGGGGCCAGACAGATTAAGAAGTGTTGCAATGGTTAAAGCAATTGAGATTTCCGATGGATATGTCTCGAATATTGCGCGTTGTGTAAATGTGAACGAGGGAAAATATACGGAATGAAGAGTCATGACTGCCATGTTTTCATGTAAGACTGATGCCTCTTGCTTTTCGTGAGTTGTTGCCGAAACAATATGGGGAGCAATGACTGAGCGAGTCAATTCTTCAGGATTTTATCTGCATCAGAACTCAAAATTCATGACTTGCAAAATATGGAGCAAAATATAATTCAGACATCTGCAAATTAGAGAAGATATTTCCTCCAGCATTCTTTGATTCAATGGAGCACCTGATCATCCATTTACCATATGAGGCAAGGGTCGGAGGACCAGTACAATTTCGATGGATGTATCCGTTTGAGAGGTATATTTCTACATCTCAATTTATTGCCATTACGACGATCTTTTATATTACTTATGTATGCATTTGAATTATTGTCGTAGGTGCATGCACGATCTTAAGATGAAAGTCCACAACAAAGCACAAGTTGAGGGCTCCATTACTCAGGCGTACCTCATTGAGGATATCGAACTTCTGTTCGATGTACTTTGACACGGAAACGAACCCGACACACTCAACCTCCACGTAATGATGATGGTGGAGATTCCGAGGTGTCAGATCGACTCTCTGTATTCAAGTGTCCCGGACGGGCGTTCGGATCTTCATCTACTCGCGCACTCCAAGACAGAGAGTTGGTAGCTGCGGAGATCTACGTGTTCATGAATTGCGAAGAACTAGAACCTACATTCAGTAAGCTCTCTCACGCTTATTGTCGTCATCATTTGTGTGCATTGCTGCAGAACCTAACGGTTATGTGATATTTACATTGCAGAGAGTTTGAATCGGTCATATTGCGATGGAATCCACGTCTAATTGACGTGCAGGTTGAAAAGGAACGGGAGAAGTCTTTTCCTACTTGGTTAAGATCTCGAGTATGTGTCTAATTATTCCAAACATAAGTGTTATTTTTTTATGCAGACTGAGTTGAAGTCATTTATTCAATGTTTGTCTATTTATCTCATAATAGTTTGAACAAGGCTTCATTCCCGATTCAAGAGTACAACAGATTAGTTTTGGCCCCTCGAAGATTGTACGTGTCTATCCAGGCTACATTGTGAATGGATACAGATTTCACACAAGAGATTATGGATGGAATAAGTCTACGATGAACAGCGGCGTATGTGTGAAGGGATTGCCTACAATGAAAATGAAATTGACTATTATGGCATTCTCGAAGAAGTCATTGAACTGCAATTTTTGGGACAAGACAACAATGTATTTCTGTTCAAGTGTCATTGGTTTGACCCGACATCTATTCGTCATGACACACATATGGATTAATCGATGTGAAGCATAAGTCCAAATTGAGTACATATGAGCCATTCATCCTGGCGGCACAAGCCCACAAGTTTATTATATCAAATTATACATCCCTCAAATTAAGAGATTGGTAGGCTGCATGTAGAGTGAAATCAAGACTATTCCCTGAGTATGAGCTTCTCCCGACTGATGATGAGCCGAAGGTGTTAATGACAACTTTTTCCAATCAGATCGGAGTGACGCACGAGAGTTGGCAGCTTCTACGCAGTACAATGTTCATGATATAAATGAAACAATTTGCTTACATAAGGATAACGAACAAGAAGAATTTGACCCAAATGTCGCTGAGCGGGAGGTGGAGTCTGATGTGGAGGAAGACTCCCAAGATGATGAGGATGAATTCCAGGATGATGATGAAGATGATGCTGAATTAAACATGTCTTCAGCATCTGATGATGAATATAGATAATATACTGCATATTTGTAAGAAATTGGTGTTGTTGTTAATTATATGTTCATAATAATTGCTACTTCAAATGAGTGCTGATGACTTGCTATATCTTTATTTGTATCAATAGAGATATGGTACGTGGAGGACGCAGTCGGACGGTTGCCACGTCCGTTGGCAGAGGGACTGCTCCCTCCCCCACGTCTGCCTCCAGGTCCGCGACAGGTATATGCATATGTACACAAAAAAAACCATATGGGTATTATTGTTTATATTATTTCACGAGAACTAACGTACATACAATTTTACAGGGACTGCCTCCCCATCCACGCCCGTCTTCCCAGCGACAGGTAAATTTCTATATTGTTGTTTATTTGAAATTCATAATTTCTAATGTGTATGAATTTTGCAGGGACTGCCTCCCCGTCCACGCCCGTCGTCCCAGCGACAGGTATTTTCTACATTGTTATTTATTTGAAATTCATAATTTCTAATGTGTATGAAATTTTGCAGGGACTGCCTCCCCGTCCACGCCCATTGTCCTAGCGACAGGTAATTTTCTACATTGTTGTTTATTTGAAATTCATAATTTCTAATGTGTATGAAATTTTGCAGGGACTGCCTCTCCGTCCACGCCTGTCTCCCCCGACAGTAAATTTCTATATTCTTGTTTATTTGAAATTCATAATTTCTAATGTGTATGAAATTTTGCAGGGACTGCCTCCCCGTCCCCACGCACCTTCGTCTTCTTCCTCACCACAAGGTAAACATATGTTTTAAAGATTAGTATGTTTGGTCTCTTGCATTTATACATAAAAGTGTACTAAATTGTTTTCAACAGAGGTGGAGAGCTAGCATCCAGCAGCTGAGGAGGGGCCTCAGCTACCAGGTGACAACCATGCTGGATCTCAGGGTAAAGTTCATCATCTCAGTGTTACTGTATTTGTTATTTAGGATATACATTTCATGTAGAAAATTAATGTGGAATTGCAGGGGGAAGATAGATCCCAGTCCTGCTTCCCGCTATATTACGACGCTGGTCCACGCACATATTCCAGGACCAGTGGATGCATGGAGAGACTTCCCGGTGCCAGTCCGGGATTTATTATTTGACATGTTTACGGTATTTTTTTTTTTATAAGAGTTGAAGTCATTTATTCAATTATTATTATTTGGGTTTATTGCAGAACGTTGATTAATTTTATTTCTTTACAGCGAGGTTCGCGTTCACGAGACCGAGGATCTCCCTCGGGCTCGAGCTGTCTGGGAGATTACGGCCCAGACTAATTTAAGAAAGTCGATGTGGGAGGCACGGGACAAGGCAATGAAGACCACAGGCAACCGGGATCCTATGGCTTGTGTGGATTACGGCCCTGTTTGTCTGCGGACGGACTATTGGAGCCCTTTGCGCGCATTGGGCTACTGGACCATGGCAGCAGCGGTCACAGGCGGCAATACGCAACAGAGCAACTCAACCGAAGAAGAATGTGCATACTAGTGGATCCGTATCTTATGCGACCCACAGTCAAAATTGGTAAGTATTTTATTGTTCGATTCTATATACATATGGATTATTATTGTGAAAGTAACTAATTTTGTTGAATTTTAAGCATCACGACCTGGAGCGTGCCCCTACTTTCCGCGAGTTATTTGACCGGACTCATAAGAGGAAGGGGACGGATGACTATGTTGCCGAGAGTGCCCGCACGATTGCTGTAAGTCAAGCTTTAAATTATGAATTCAATTATGATATTAAAGTAATTTGTTTTCAATAATTTAATTTTAAATTATTTTATAGGAGACGTACGACAGGACGATGGCGGAGCGCTACACAGAAGACACTCCCCAGCCAGATTTGGATGCGGACGCTTGGGTCGAGGCAGCGGGAGTGCCGAGGAAGGGTCGAGTGTACGGCTTTGGGGACAGCCTGGATACTCATCGAGTGTTGTCCTCATATGCCAGTTCGATCGCTCCTCCGGCACACGCGAGTTCATCTTCTGCGCCGCCCGTCAGTGGTGTAGAGGACATTAGAGGCATCATTCGGGAGGAGCTACGTACAGAGCTACAGACGCAGCGGGAAGAGCTACAGACGCAGCTGGTACAGCTACAGGCGCAGCAGGTACAGATATAGACGCAGCGGCTACAGCTACAGATGCAGTTCAGTGATATGGTTCAGTAGTTCATGTCAATAATGCAGGGAGTACGCCCCACACAGCTAGCAGCTCAGGTCAGTACTAGTATTAATTTCATATACTTAGGATTGCGTCGGGCGTTCAATTGACGGATCTAAAAAACACCCAAGTATATATAAAGCGTCAAAACACACAACCGGGAGGTCCAAAATCCCAAATAGGGATCGGATCGGCGTGCCGTTTTCTCCGACACGACCAGGTGGGTTAAAGTGACGTGTGGGAACTGACGGAATCCAATTTGGATCTCCGGATTGGGTTGAGCATTCAAATGACGGATCTAAAACACACCAAAGTATATAAAGGGTCAAAACACACAACCCGGGGGTCTAAAATCCCAAATAGGGATCCAATCGACGTGCCATTTTCTCTGACACGACCGGGGGTGTTAAAGTGACGTGTGGAAACTGACGGAATCCAATTTGGATCCCCGGATTGGGTTGGGCATTCAATTGACGGATCTAAAAACAGACAAGTATTTATAAAAGGTTAAAACACACAACCTGGGGGTCCAAAATCCCAAATAGGGATCCAATCGACGTGCCGTTTTCTCCGACACGACCGACCGGGTTAAAGTGACGTGTAGAAAGTGACGGAATCCAATTTGGATCCCCGGATTGGATTGGCATTCAATTGACGGATCTAAAAACAGACAAGTATATATAAAAGGTTAAAACACACAACCCGGGGGTCCAAAATCCCAAACAGGGATCCAATCGACGTGCCGTTTTCTCCGACACGACCGGTGGGTTAAAGTGACGTGTAGAAACTGACAGAATCCAATTTGGATCCCCGGATTGGGTTGGACATTCAAAGGACGGATCTAAAAACACGGTCAACCATATATAATGGTTAAAACACGCAACCCGGGGGTCCAAAATCCCAAATAGGGATCGGATCGCGTGCCGTTTTCTCCGACACGACCGGGTGGGTTAAAGTGACGTGTAGAAACTGACGGAATCCAATTTGGATCCCTGGATTGGTTGGGCATTCAATGACGGATCTAAAAGAGGTAAGTATATATAAAAGGTTAAAACACACAACCCGGGGGTCCAAAATCGCAATAGGGATCCAATCGACGTGCCGTTTTCTCCGACACGACCGGTGTGGTTAAGTGACGTGTGAAACTGACGGAATCCAATTTGGATCTCCGATTGGGTTGGACATTCAAAGGACGGATGTAAAAAACACGTCAACCATATATAAATGGTTAAAACACGCAACCCGGGGGTCCAAAATCCCAAATAGGGATCCATTGACGAGCCGTTTTCTCCGACACGACCGGGTGGGTTAAAGTGACGTGTAGAAACTGACGGAATCCAATTTGGATCCCTGGATTGGGTTGGGCATTCAATTGACGGATCTAAAAAGAGGTAAGTATATATAAAAGATTAAAACACACAACCCGGGGGTCCAAAATCCAAATAGGGATCCAATCGACGTGTCGTTTTCTCCGACACGACCGGGGGGTTAAAGTGACGTGTAGAAACTGACGGAATCCAATTTGGATCCCCGGATTGGGTTGGACATTCAAGGACGGATCTAAAAACACGGTCAACCATATATAAATGGTTAAAACACGCAACCCGGGGGTCCAAAATCCCAATAGGGATCCAATTGACGAGCCGTTTTCTCCGACACGACCGGGTGGGTTAAAGTGACGTGTAGAAACTGACGGAATCCAAATTGGATCCCCGGATTGGGTTCGACATTCAAAGACGGATCTAAAAACACGGTCAACCATATATAAATGGTTAAAACACGCAACCGGGGGTCCAAAATCCCAAATAGGGATCAATCGACGTGTCATTTTCTCCGACACGACCGGGTGGGTTAAAGTGACGTGTAGAAACTGACGGAATCCATTTGGATCCCCGGATTGAGTTGGACATTCAAAGGAGGGATCTAAAAACACGGTCAACCATATATAAATGGTTATAACACGCAACCCGGGGGTCCAAAATCCCAATAGGGATCCAATCGACGTGCCGTTTTCTCCGACACGACCGGGTGGGTTAAAGTGACGTGTAGAAACTGACGGAATCCAATTGGATCCCCGGATTGGGTTCGACATTCAAAGGACGGATCTAAAAACACGGTCAACCATATATAAATGGTTAAAACACGCAACCCGGGGGTCCAAAATCCCAAATAGGGATCCAATCGACGTGCCGTTTTCTCCGACACGACCGGGTGGTTAAAGTGACGTGTAGAAACTGACGAATCCAATTTGGATCCCCGGATTGGGTTGGGCATTCAATGACGGATCTAAAAACACGGTCACCATATATAAATGGTTAAAACACGCAACCCGGGGGTCCAAAATCCCAAATAGAGATCCGATCGACGTGCCGTTTTCTCCGACACGACCGGGTGGGTTAAAGTGACGTGTTAGAAACTGACAGAATCCAATTTGGATCCCCGGATTGGGTTGGACATTCAAAGGACGGATCTAAAAACACGGTCAACCATATATAAATGTTTAAAACACGCAACCCGGGGGTCCAAAATCCCAAATAGGGATCCAATAGACGTGCCGTTTTCTCCGACACGACCAGGTGGGTTAAAGTGACGTGTAGAAACTGACGTAATCCAATTTGGATCCCCGGATTGGGTTTGTAAGGCCCTCGAATTTTGTCCTTATTAGTTATTGTGTGCAAATTTATGCTTGTGTATGTATATGCATTATCATGTAAGTATTATGTATACATTATCTTGGTGTACTTATGAATGTATGTATGTACTTAGTGTATATATTGGTCGATTTCGTGATGTAATGAGTATGTACATTATACCCTATGTATTGCATGCATGAACTAGGAGAAATTAGGGTTTTTGAATGGTTTTGGGTTCTGGCCGAAGGGTTAGTCGACGTCAACATGAATGGACGCTCACTTATTGTTAACGTCCATATCGGTGGATGCCTAGTATTAAGTAGACGGCCATATATGTGGACGTCTACTTCATGACAGGCCAGTCTGCAGCAGCATGGTGTGCCATGCCTTTGATGGGAGATACCAACCACTCCCCAACGGCTCCTTGGCCTTCCACCGACCTCTTGCGTGGGGTGAGAGGGTCCTCTCTTAAGAGAGCCCTTGTTGCAACCCAAAGAGCTCTCTTGGCTCTTTGCAAGGAGAAAAGACAAAACCCTAGAGACCTGTGAGAAAACTTGGAGTTTGGAGGCTTTGATCCGGCGATCCAAGGCTTCACCTGGAGATCTACTTCGACAAGGAGGGAGACAACACATCCGGCTACACATCCCCGGCCCTGGTTGCAGAGGGGAGCATCACAGAAGCCGGAGTGGAGCATCTTGGAGGCTTCTTGGGACTGCCCAAGGAGAGCTTCTCCAACCATTTTGATCCCTTTAGGAGTTTTTCCAAAGGCAAGTAACCCTTGCACTTGTCCATGTATGTGTCTAGGAGGTTTCTATCATTTTTATGGATTTTCCTCGTGTCCTGGATCCCCTACATTCACCATTCTTGAAGCTCGGACTGTTTTTACACAGGCCCGAACTTGACGGCAAGATCTATTGCCGTTGAGATCTGAGTCAGCGGCAACGATGTTGCCGCCAACTTCGTTGACGGCCATAGTATGCCGTTAAGTTCTTCTTGACAGAACAGTGAACTGTTCTGCCCTATATCTTTAATTCCGGATTTCTACGCATGAGGATATAATGTAAATTTTATATGTTATGTAAAATAGATAATGTGATGTGTGTGAAATTTCCTGTATTTTCTGTAGATGGCATATTTATTAGAATTATTGAAAGCATGTGTAGGAAAGAGATTATGCATGTTTAATTGTGTTCCCATGATTTCTGAGGAATTAAATGCTGTAAATTTTATGAACCATGTATATATGTATCAGTCCATGCCCTGCAAATTTGGGAATTTCCCTATTCATGTAAATTTTTATAATTCCTACAATGAGAAATAGAAAGCATGTGTAGACCTTGTGAAAATTTAGTAAATCGTGTGTTGGGAAATAAAATTTGGGAAAAATTTCTTGTGCCAATATGTATGGTGGTTCATGACTGTGCATGATCAAATCTGAAATCCATGTCATGTTCTATGTTAACTTAGTTTATGAATGGCATGAAACTGAATGTTTTAATTTCTATATGCATGTGAATTCAGAAAAATGTGAAAATTTGTATGTGTGGTCTCCATACCCGAAAACAGCATGTGGTTAAATTTTCAGGAAAATTTGATAACAGTAGCCTACACTATGAGATTTCCATGTGAAAATGAGTTATAAATACATGTACCATGATTAAGGTTAAATGATGTGTGTTCCAATTAATCCATGAGAGCTACTAAATGCTTGATTTCTGTTATTAGTGGCATCATGCTAGGGAAGAACAGAACCATGTGCATAAATAAGAAAGTGTGAATATCATATGTGTAAAACGTGTGTTAATCGGAATGTGTAATGTGTAAATGTGCCGTGTGTGACACTGCTTCCATAGAGGGCTGTGGAACTGTATCATGGAAAGGTCCCCATGAGAAGGTTCAATGTGTTAAGATATCCTAAGGGCATTAGGATGAAATCCTGGAGGTGGACAAGTACCACTGGTTAGGGTGGAGACGTGTTCTCCCGGTCTGCGCAGTGCCAAGAGTCATCACTGTATTGCCTAGGTGATGTGCTATGTGTTATGTGTATGTGATGTGTCCTTCTAGTGGTGGTTTGGACTATGTGTCACGGCAAATAAATTGTGAAATGTGAATGTGAACATGTGTAAAATGTGTATGTGAACATGTGTAAAATGTGTATATGTGAACATGTGTAAATGTGTATATGTGAACATGTGAATGTGAAATGTGAAATCATGTGAACTATTTATGTTAGAATGTGAACAAGTGTACATGTGAAATGTTTGAAAAATGAACCATGTGAAATATGGAATGTGTAACCATGTGAAGTGAATGTGTTAGAGTATGAGACGATAATTCATGCTATGTATTCTAATCCCATGTAAATTGCTATCATGTTATAGTCAAATTGGAAGTGTAGTCTTCATGTGATTTAATGAGTAGAAAGCATGTGATAGGAAGTGTTATTTGAAACATCTTAAACCATGTACCATGTGTTTTGCTTTGTAGAAATACCATGATAGGTTGTCCCTTATTAATATTCAAGCATGTTGTATGTTGCCTTGCAAATTGAAATAGTGGACCCTACTATGATGTATGCATGAATGATGTGTATGGAGTTACTTGCTGAGTCTTTTAGACTCACTCCTTGCTTCGGCGTACAGGTTTAGTTGGTGACACACTTTTGGAGGAGACAGTGGAGAGCGACTCCGAGCGTGGAGAGTAGCTTGTGGAGTTGACATTGTGTCCCTTTTTGTTTCATAGTATGTAAATTGTAGCTTGTATTAGAGTTATCATTTTGTAATTGTGGGCAAATTATGTATTAAATGTAGAACTTAAATTTTGTGGACAATGTAGTTTGGTTTAATTTCAATTATGAAAGTTTAGTCTTTAATTTGCTATATGGATCATGTATGATAAATGTGGATGATGAAATGTGATGACAGTTAGTCCTTTACTTCCGCGACTCTGTATCTATATTTGTGTATATCTCAATCATGTGATAGTGTTTGGGTAAATGTCCCACTGTGATAACCTTTACTATACCGACGTGGGTTGGTATAACCGTACCGGTATAATGAGGGTCGTCACAGAGATTGGTATCAGAGAGACCGATTGAGATCTTACATAAATATACATGAATCATCATCCTCATTGCATGCTAAATCTTTTAGATTGTCCACATGGGTAGAAACGACTAATAATGAATGGAAAATAGATAAGAACGTGGTTAGGAAGCTTAGTAACCTAGCTCTAATGGTGGCTGAAATTTATTACAGCCATGGCTTCGCGTGGTAGACGTGGCGGTGTGCCGACTCGTGAGGACGAGCCGAGACGTGAGGAGCGGGCGGAGCAGCAGGCCCCGGCACCGCAGGGTCCTGTACTTCCCCCACCACCGCCTGTGGACTATGGAGTGTTCATGCAAGGTCTGGTACAAGCCATGCAGACGCAGGCTCATACCCAGGCAGCACTTCAAGCCCAGTTGGAGGCTCAGGTTAGAATGACGAAGCAATTGGTAGTCTATTTTGTTTTAAATTGCATGATGTTATGCGATTATGTATTGCTTGTTGTTTATGTAGCATGCTCAAGTTCCAGCTCAGGACCGTGGTGGACCCTCCATCATGGAAAGATTCAAGAGGATGCTGCCACCCTCTTTTAAGGGGGAGAGCGATCCGTTGCTAGCCAAGAGTTGGATGAGGGAGATCGAGAAGATCTTCCGGGCCATCAGGTGTGTGGATGAGGACAAGGTTACTTTAGCCACCTACATGCTACAGGTATGTGTTAGTTATGTGTTTCCTATTCCCTGTTAAGTTGAAGTTGTTTAGCGGTGCTTATGAAGGTTATGTTGCAGGAGAGAGCTGATGTGTGGTGGGCTTCATTACTACGTACACGGTTTGAGGACGGCGCGATTGATGTCGCTTGGGACGAGTTCGTGAGGCTCTTTCGGGCCAAGTTCGTCCCCGAGCACATCCAGGACAGGATGGAGCAGGAGTTCCTCACTTTGACTCAGGGCTCCATGACCGTACTCGAGTATGAGGCCAGGTTTGCAGAACTATCTAAGTATGCACCTCATATAGTGGCTGATGAGCGCAGGAAGGCAAAGAAGTTTGTGATGGGCCTTAAGCCATCACTGAGGACGAGGCTCGTAGCATTTGATCATCGTACCCTGGACGAAGCCCTTAGCGCTGCTTGTAGGCAGGAAGGCGAGATGGAGCAGTACCTTGAGGAGAAGAAGGCTTCGCAGAATAGACCAGCAGCCACTTTCCAACGACAGGACAAGAGGAGAGCAGCATACCAGTCACCACAGCGCCCTGTGGTAGTCAGCAACACTCAGGTACCTTCTGTACGTTCCTCTGGTGACAAGAAGGAGTGCCCTCATTGTGGAAGGGCACATGGTGGTACGGAATGTTGGAAGATAGCGGGCAAATGCCTAAAGTGTGGGAGTAGCGACCACAAGATCAAAGATTGCCCAAGACTTCAGCAGGAAGCTCAGCGAGGAGCGCCTGTACTAGCAGTAGCGGCAGCCGCGCCAGCTACAGGACGACCAGGAAGGCCTCGAGCCCCAGCTCGAGTGTTTGCGTTGGCTCGTGAGGACGCCGAGCAGGCGGAGCATGTCACCGAAGGTACAGTTTTACTTTTCGGTGTGCACGCTCGGGTTTTGTTTGATACGGGTGCTACTCACTCGTTCATTTCCGAGCGGTTCGCTAGGCAGTTAGCCCTAGAGTCAGGCATAGAGTCTGAGGAGTTAGAGGTCCCTTTGTCTGTGCACACCCCTGCGGGTACGGTATCGACTAGGAAGTGCATTCCGTCGTTACCTGTGTGCATTGAGGATAGATTCCTAGATGGGTGCTTCTTCTTGCTAAAGATGAAGGACTATGATTGCATTTTTGGTCTGGATTGGCTAGAGGAGCATTTTGCGTTAGTGGATTGCCGTAGGAAGAAGATTGTTTTCCGCATTCCTGGTGAGGATGAGTTCTCTCATCCCTTGCCAAAGAACTTAGCGGGAAAGTTAGTTATCTCTGCCATGAAGGCGATGCGCATGGTGAACAAGGGCTGTGACGCATTTCTTGCCAGCGTTATGCTAGTGCCCAATGCTGATTCGTCACTGACTCTTGCAGAGATCGATGTGGTGCAGGACTTTCCAGATGTCTTTCCCGACGACTTGTCTGGATTGCCACCGGATAGGGAGATAGAGTTCACTATAGAGTTGCTTCCAGGCACCTCTCCTATCTCGAAGGCCCCATATCGGATGGCCCCTGCAGAATTAGCCGAGTTGAGGAAGCAATTGCAAGAATTGCTCGATAAGGGATTTATACGCCCTAGTGTTTCACCTTGGGGCGCACCTGTATTATTCGTCAAGAAGAAAGACGGGTCACTTAGGTTGTGCATCGACTATAGGAAGTTGAACCAAGTGACTGTGAAGAACATGTATCCCTTGCCTCGTATTGATGATTTGTTTGACCAGTTGCGAGGGGCATCAGTCTTTTCTAAGATTGATTTGCGATCTGGCTATCATCAGTTGAAGATTAGGAGTGAGGATGTGTCCAAGACGGCCTTTAGGACTCGTTATGGACATTATGAGTTCTTGGTCCTTCCTTTCGGATTAACCAACGCCCCTGCAGCGTTCATGGATCTCATGAATAGGGTATTCCGACCTTATCTAGATAGCTTTGTGGTGGTTTTTATAGATGACGTGTTGGTCTACTCTCCGGATGAGGCCACACACTGTCAGCATTTGAGGGTAGTGTTAGAGGTTCTTCGTGAGCACAAGCTGTATGTTAAATTCAGCAAGTGCGATTCTCGTTGCGCGAGGTTCATTTCCTCGGGCATGTGATCTCCGGTGCTGGTGTAGCAGTTGATCCAGCGAAGGTCCAGGCAGTTATGGATTGGGAGATTCCAAGGACCCCTTCGGAGATTCGTAGTTTCATTGGGTTAGCTGGTTATTATCGGCGATTCATTGAGGGTTTCTCATCCATCGCCGCCCCTTTGACAAAGCTGACCCGGAAAGGTGAGAAGTTCGTATGGTCTGAGGCATGTGAGCGTAGCTTTCAGCTATTGAAGGCTAAGCTTACTTCTGCTCCGGTATTGGTATTGCCTAGTGGTCTAGAGGGCTTTGCCATTTATACGGATGCATCTCAAATTGGTTTAGGCTGTGTGCTCATGCAGCAAGAGAGGGTAGTGGCTTATGCTTCTCGTCAGTTGAAGGAGCATGAGAGGAACTATCCGACTCATGATTTGGAGTTAGCAGCTGTGGTTCATGCACTAAAGATCTGGAGGCACTATCTTTACGGTGTCAGATTTGAGGTGTTGACCGACCATAAGAGCTTGAGGTATCTTTTCTCCCAAAAGGAATTAAACCTGAGGCAGAGGAGATGGATCGAGTTCCTCAAGTACTATGACTTCGACCTTCAGTATCACCCTGGGAAGGCAAATGTCGTAGCGGATGCTCTTAGCAGGAGGAGGTCTTCGCTCCAGCAGGATTGGAAGATGTTGGAGGATGCAGCGTGCTCCATGACCGAGTTAGAGCCATCGCTGTGTCAGGCTTTTGTAGCTCAGCTATCCCTTAGATCCTCAGTCTTGGATGAGGTGATTGAGCAGCAGAAAGCCGATCCTAGATTGTTAGAGTTAGTGGGTAAGGCGGGCATTGCTCGTGATGAGGACGGTGTGATTATATTTCAGCACCGTGTTTGTGTCCCTGATGTAGTAGATGTCCGTGAGCATGTGTTAGCGGAGGCTCATAGATCGCGATTCTCTATTCATCCGGGTAACACTAAGATGTACCAGGATCTGAAGAGATCTTTTTGGTGGTCTGGCATGAAGAAGGATGTAGCGGATTATGTGTCTAGGTGTTTAGTATGCCAGCAAGTGAAAGCCGAGCGGCAGCGACCATCCGGCCTTATGCAAAGGATGGATATCCCGGTATGGAAGTGGGAAGCTGTCACTATGGATTTTGTTTCGGGATTGCCTCGATCTAGACGGGGTAATGACTCGATTTGGGTAGTCGTAGATAGATTCTCAAAGACTGCGCATTTCTTACCTATGAGGAAGAAGCAGTCGGTTGAGAGTTTAGCTAGACTGTATGTTAGTAGTGTCATTAGGTTGCATGGTGTACCGAAGTCGATCATTTCGGATCGAGATTTGAGATTTACTTCGAGGTTGTGGAAAGATCTTCAGGATGCTTTAGGTTCGGAGCTGAAGCTCAGTTTGGCGTTTCATCCCCAGACTGATGGACAGTCCGAGAGGACTATCCAGACGCTCGAGGATATGTTGAGAGCGTGTGTGCTAGATTGGAAGGATGATTGGGAGCGCCATTTACCTCTTGTGGAGTTCGCTTATAACAACAGCTTTCATGCGAGTATTGGTATGGCTCCATTTGAGACGTTGTACGGTAGGCCTTGTAGATCTCCTTTGTGTTGGGAGGAGACTGGCGATAGACAGCTGATTGGTCCGGAGTTAGTTCAGGAGACTTTGAATAAGATCCAGTTGATTAGGAGGAGGCTTGTTGCGGCACAGGATAGACAGAAGAGCTATGCCGACAACAGGAGGAAGGATCTAGAGTTCGAGGTAGGTGATCATGTCTTTTTGAAGATATCGCCTACGCGTGGTGTCGTCAGGTTTGGCAGGCATAGTAAGTTGAGCCCTAGATTCATTGGCCCGTATGAGATTCTCAGACGATTGGGCAACGTGGCTTATGAGCTAGCTTTACCCCCAGCTTTGGCTAGTGTTCACCCCGTTTTCCACGTGTCTATGCTCAGGAAGTATGTCCGAGATCCATCTCATGTTATTAGTCACGAGCCAGTGGAGATCCAGCCAGATCTGTCGTATGTGGAGCAACCAGTAGCTATTCTTGACCGGAAGGTTCAGCACCTCCGGAACAAGAGTATTGCGTCGGTGAAAATTCTATGGCGTAACTTATCGCGGGAGGAGGCTACTTGGGAGCTTGAGGATGCGATGAAGAAGAAGTATCCCCTTTTGTTCGAGTAGTGTTGTCCTAACTTCGAGGACGAAGTTTCTTTAAGGGGGAGAGGGTGTAAGGCCCTCGAATTTTGTCCTTATTAGTTATTGTGTGCAATTTTATGCTTGTGTATGTATATGCATTATCATGTAAGTATTATGTATACATTATCTTGGTGTACTTATGAATGTATGTATGTACTTAGTGTATATATTGGTCGATTTCGTGATGTAATGAGTATGTACATTATACCCTATGTATTGCATGCATGAACTTAGGAGAAATTAGGGTTTTTGCATGGTTTTGGGTTCTGGCCGAAGGGTTAGTCGACGTCAACATGAATGGACGCTCACTTATTGTTAACGTCCATATCGGTGGACGCCTAGTATTAAGTAGACGGCCATATATGTGGACGTCTACTTCATGACAGGCCAGTCTGCAGCAGCATGGTGTGCCATGCCTTTGATGGGAGATACCAACCACTCCCCAACGGCTCCTTGGCCTTCCAACCGACCTCTTGCGTGGGGTGAGAGGGTCCTCTCTTAAGAGAGCCCTTGTTGCAACCCCAAAGAGCTCTCTTGGCTCTTTGCAAGGAGAAAAACAAAACCCTAGAACCTGT
This sequence comes from Colocasia esculenta, assembly GCA_014218235.1. NCBI lineage: Eukaryota > Viridiplantae > Streptophyta > Magnoliopsida > Alismatales > Araceae > Colocasia > Colocasia esculenta. Next base: position 58,940,405 of record CM024764.1, on the reverse strand, counting down.
GAGAAAACTTGGAGTTTGGAGGCTTTGATCCGGCGATCCAAGGCTTCACCTGGAGATCTACTTCGACAAGGAGGGAGACAATACATCCGGCTACACATCCCCGGCCCTGGGTTGCAGAGGGGAGCATCACAGAAGCCGGAGTGGAGGCATCTTGGAGGCTTCTTGGGACTGCCCAAGGAGAGCTTCTCCAACCATTTTGATCCCTTTAGGAGTTTTTCCAAAGGCAAGTAACCCTTGCACCTTGTCCATGTATGTGTCTAGGAGGTTTCTAACATTTTTATGGATTTTTCTCGTGTCCTGGATCCCCTACATTCACCATTCTTTGAAGCTCGGACTGTGTTTTTGCACAGGCCCGAACTTGACGGCAAGATCCCTCGCCGTCAAGATCTTCCGTTGACGGCCAACGATATTGCCGTTTACTTCGTTTGACGGCCAGACTATGCCGTTAAGTTCTTCTTGACAGAACAGTGAACTGTTCTGCCCTATATCTTTAATTTCCAGGTTTCTACGCATGAGGATATAATGTAAATTTTATATGTTATGTAAAATAGATAATGTGATGTGTGTGAAATTTCCTGTATTTTTATGTAGATGGCAATATTTATTAGAATTATTGAAAGGCATGTGTAGGAAAGAGATTATGCATGTTTAATTGTGTTCCCATGATTTCTGAGGAATTAAATGCTGTAAAATTTTATGAACCATGTATATATGTATCAGTCCATGCCCTTCAAATTTGGGAATTTTCCCATATTCATGTAAATTTTTATAATTCCTACAATGAGAAATAGAAAGCATGTGTAGACCTTGTGAACAATTTAGTAAATCATGTGTTGGGAAATAAATTTGAGAAAATTTCTTGTGTCAATATGTATGTGTGGTTCATGACTGTGCTTGATCAAATCTGAAATCCATGTCATGATCTATGTTAACTTAGTTTATGAATGGCTTGAAACTGAATGTTTTAATTTCTATAAATACATGTGAATTCAGAAAAATGTGAAAATTTGTATGTGTGTTCTCATACCCGAAAAAAGCATGTGGTTAAATTTTCAGGAAACTTTGATAACAGTAGCCTACACTATTAGATTTCCATGTGAAAAATGAGTTATAAATACATGTACCACGATTAAGGTTAAATGATGTGCGTTCCAATTAATCCATGAGAGCTACTAAATGCTTGATTTCTGTTATTAGTGGCATCATGCTAGGGAAGAACAGAACCATGTGCATAAATAAGAAAGTGTGAATATCATATGTAAAACGTGTGTTAATCGGAATGTGTAATGTGTAAAATGTGCCGTGTGTGACACTGCTTCCATAGAGGGCTATGGAACTGTATCATGGAAAGGTCCCCATGAGAAGGTTCAATGTGTTAAGATATCCTAAGGGCATTAGGATGAAATCCTGGAGGTGGACAAGTACCACTGGTTAGGGTGGAGACGTGTTCTCCCGGTCTGCGCAGTGCCAAGAGTCATCACTGTATTGCCTAGGTGATGTGCTATGTGTTATGTGTATGTGATGTGTCCTTCTAGTGGTGGTTTGGACTATGTGTCACGGCAAATAAATTGTGAAATGTGAATGTGAACATGTGTAAAATGTGTATATGTGAACATGTGTAAAATGTGTATATGTGAACATGTGTAAATTGTGTATATGTGAACATGTGAATGTGAAATGTGAAATCATGTGAACTATTTATGTTAGAATGTGAACAAGTGTACATGTGAAATGTTTGAAAAATGAACCATGTGAAATATGGGAATGTGTAACCATGTGAAGTGAATGTGTTAGAGTATGAGACGATAATTCATGCTATGATATTTCTAATCCCATGTAAATTGCTATCATGTTATAGTCAAATTGGAAGTGTAGTCTTCATGTGATTTAATGAGTAGAAAGGATGTGATAGGAAGTGTTATTTGAAACATCTTAAACCATGTACCATGTGTTTTGCTTTTGTAGAAATACCATGATAGGTTGTCCCTTATTAATATTCAAGCATGTTGTATGTTGCCTTGCAAATTGAAATAGTGGACCCTACTATGATGTATGCATGAATGATGTGTATGGAGTTACTTGCTGAGTCTTTTAGACTCACTCCTTGCTTCGGCGTACAGGTTTAGTTGGTGACACACTTTTGGAGGAGACAGTGGAGAGCGACTCCGAGCGTGGAGAGTAGCTTGTGGAGTTGACATTGTGTCCCTTTTTGTTTCATAGTATGTAAATTGTAGCTTGTATTAGAGTTATCATTTTGTAATTGTGGGCAAATTATGTATTAAATGTAGAACTTAAATTTTGTGGACAATGTAGTTTGGTTTAATTTCAATTATGAAAGTTTAGTCTTTTAATTTGCTATATGGATCATGTATGATAAATGTGGATGATGAAATGTGATGACAGTTAGTCCTTTACTTCCGCGACTCTGTATCTATATTTGTGTATATCTCAATCATGTGATAGTGTTTGGGTAAATGTCCCACTGTGATAACCTTTACTATACCGACGTGGGTTGGTATAACCGTACCGGTATAATGAGGGTCGTCACAGGGTTGGACATTCAAAGGACGGATCTAAAAACACGGTCAACCATATATAAATGGTTAAAACACGTAACCCGGGGGTCCAAAATCCCAAATAGGGATCCAATCGACGTGCCGTTTTCTCCGACACGACCGGGTGGGTTAAAGTGACGTGTAGAAACTGACGGAATCCAATTTGGATCCCCGGATTGGGTTGGACATTCAAAGGACGGATCTAAAAACACGGTCAACCATATATAAATGGTTAAAACACGCAACCCGGGGGTCCAAAATCCCAAATAGGGATCCAATCGACGTGCCGTTTTCTTCGACACGACCGGGTGGGTTAAAGTGACGTGTAGAAACTGACGGAATCCAATTTGGATCCCCGGATTGGGTTGGACATTCAAAGGACGGATCTAAAAACACGGTCAACCATATATAAATGGTTAAAACACGCAACCCGGGGGTCCAAAATCCCAAATAGGGATCCAATCGACGTGTCGTTTTCTCCGACACGACCGGGTGGGTTAAAGTGACGTGTAGAAACTGACGGAATCCAATTTGGATCCCCGGATTGGGTTGGGCATTCAATTGACGGATCTAAAAATAGGCAAGTATATATAAAAGGTTAAAACACACAACCCGGGGGTCCAAAATCCCAAATAGGGATCCAATCGACGTGTCGTTTTCTCCGACACGACCGGGTAGGTTAAAGTGACATGTAGAAACTGACGGAATCCAATTTGGATCCCCGGATTGGGTTGGGCATTCAATGGACGGATCTAAAAAAACGGCCAAACATATATAAATGGTTAAAAGACTTAACTTGGGGGTCTAAAATCCCAAATAGGGATCCGATCGACGTGCCGTTTTCTCCGACACGACAGGGTGGGTTAAAGTGACGTGTGGGAACTGACGGAATCCAATTTGGATCTCCGGATTGGGTTGGGCATTCAAAGGACGGATCTAAAAACACCCAAGGCGAAAATGATGGATCTAAAAATAGTATTGTATTAAGCTTGAGAAATAATCACATGTTTTAAATTTTATTTTTGAAAATACTGTATGTCTTTTATTTATTATTAATGTTTCTCATTTTAATTTGTTTTAATATAGGATCCAGCTCCAGACGATGACGAGGCAGGGACAGCAGACGATCCAGCAGATCTATGTTGATTTTTGTATTCATTATTCTATATGATTTTATATTTATTGTATTTTATGATTTTATGTTGATTGTTAGTATTTTTTAAATTTATGAATATTGTAGCAGGTTTGACATTGTAGCAATGTTGACAAATCATTTTATTTGGCTATTTTAAAAAAAAATTGTATTTTCCGACGGATTTTCCGACGGATAAGTATCCGTCGGAATGTATAAATTACCGACGGAAAAATACTGTCGGTAATACCTTCGGAAAATACTGACGGATTGGCCGACGGATATGTATCCGTCGGAACGGATAAATTACCGACGGCTAAATACCGTCGGGAATTCCGTCGGAAAATACTGACGTTTTACCGACGTATACGTATCCGTCGGAAAGGATAAATTACCGACGACTAAACACCGTCGGCAATTCCGTCGGAAAATACTGACGGCCTTACTGTCGGATTATATCTGTCGGAGGTTTCGACCGAATTCCGACGAAATTGTCATCCGTCGGAAATTGCTGACCAAGTATTTCCGACGGAAAGTTTCCGACGAGCTTTGGACGGAAAGCGGTCGAAAGGCTCCTTTTCCGACGGATGACCGACGGATTTCCGACTGATTCAGTCCGTCGGAAATAGCGCATTTTCTTGTAGTGTAAGGACCGATAAATATCGGTCTTATTCGGTCTCTAAATTCAGTGAATATAGTGACCGAATAGTGACCGAAATAAAATCGGTCACAAACTTCTCTCACATACCGCAAAAATGCAAAATTTAGTGACTGAAATCATAGCAGTCACTATTCGGTCCCTAAATAGAGACCGAATAGTGACTGACTTTCATCGGTCCCTAAATATAGCAACCGATAATTTCAGTCACAATTCGGTCACTAATTAGTGGCCGAATAGTGACCTTAGTGACCGAACTATGGTCAGTCTCTAAAATATATATTTAGAGACCGATCAATTTCAGTCACAATTCGGTCACTAATTAGTGACCGAATAGTGACCGAAATTATCGGTCTCTATATCGGTCGCTAAAAGCGCTATTTCTTGTAGTGCTTCAACTTGCGTTGACACAACTGTGACATTGTCCTTCATAAGTTTATTGGACATATTATGTGTGTCAACTTGATTTTAACTTGTATCGGCGCAACTCTGACTTTGTCGTTCATAAGTTTACTGGACAAACTATGTGCGTCGACTTGATTTTCAACTTATGTCGACGCAACTGTGACAAAGTTGTGAAAATCTGTATATATGAAGTGTGAACGATCAAAACATGTCATCATCATCAAAATATGAAATATGAAGTATCAAAATATGTTGTTTAGTCATCATCATAATATGTACAATATATTATCATTGACAAAATCAAAGTATGAGTGTTTAGACATCATTGATATCAAAATGTTTACTCATCATTAAAAACATCATCAAAATATTGAATACACACTCAACACAACAACATATTGTTCGTCGCAAAAAGCCAATATCTGGGATGGCTTTTTTTTGGTAATTGTCACAAATATCTGTCTTTTATGACATTCCTTTGGAAGTAGTCACAAAAAAAAAAGTATTTGCAGGGGATTTTTGTAGCCTCCCAAATACCCTTGTTGTGTGTGCAAAGTAACGAGAACAATTTTTCATTACTAATTACATAAAAATTTTCAGGTTATCCAAATGCATTCCATCACTTGCCTACGGTAGGAATATGGCATAATTTATGGCACATATTGCCGATTATCTTCTAATGACCACTAATCGAAACAAATGCGATTGCTAAGCGGCCGCTTTTTCTGCTAACCTGAGTTGCATTATTTTAATATCACAAAGATGCCAAGACGGACGTACAGCAGACTCATCTACCCCTCTATTACCCAAAACTTTGAATAGAAAGGTTTATTGAACTTGTGTAAGTGCAATAAAGATATTTGAACATGACATGTTAGCTGGCAGGAGGCATATTGAACACCATACGGATGGCCCTCAGATTTCAAAATCACTATTTTAAAGTTTAAAACATTATTTATACATTTAAATAATATTTTAAAGCTTAAAAATTATTATTTATGTGTGCAAATTATTATTAGAAGTTCACTCAAAATTTTTAAAATTTTAAAAATAATATTTTAAAATTTATATTATTGAGCACAAAATTTATACATTTTTAATTTTCAAACTCACAATAACAAGATTGTCGATTACATGCTGTTGTTGGTCGTCTCCGTCACAAAGACTTGTTATTCGCAGCCGATTATTGTCTAATTTAACATCACCTCAAGTTAAATACAACAAGTGCACTTACGTAAATGAGTTTAGATAGTTCAGCATGCTGTTGAAGATGTTGAACTTCCGCACGAGCTCCATCGATCTGCGCTTGTTCCTGCCATCATGGAAGACCCGTCACAAGAGCCTCATCGGCAAATGAAATCTGTAGGAGGGTATGTTGTGAATTTCGGCGGGGTCACAGTGTCGCCGATGGTTGCGTCGCTTGCTTCGTTTAGCCCCGGTAACACCAGTCAAATTCTTGGTTGTGATGGCATCTCACTCCCGCCATCTTCGGTTCTTGGCGAGATAACTAGTGGATTGTGGAAGCAATCCAATGTCTCCCATCGCGGGATCCTCGCTGCTGAAGCGGGAGGCATCTCTACCGACTCCAGCTCGATGGCACTTCCAATGCCGCCATCTATTGCTATTCTGACTATTTCGAGAAAAAATCCAACTGTCAGTGGTAAATCCTTGATCCCAATCTCGGCACCTTGTCTTCCGCCGGCCAACATGATCCAGGGTGAAAATCCTCCGCCATTTCCTGGAATAGGAAATTCTAAGGATGCTAGGTCATCTTTGGGACCTACCAATTCATGTTTTGCGGTTACTAAACAACGAGATCTGAATATAGAATATGATGTGCAAGTAGAGGATACCCCTTCTGGGTCTGTTCTAGAAGTTGCGACGGACTCTCCTTCTGCAGCACAGGATACTACTCCCATGACGTTCGCTCAGGTGGTGCGCCAGTCCCCAGCCACACTGGTGAAGTCCACTAATGAAGAGAACTCCATTCCCCATTCTAGTGGTTCGTCTTTTAGACGTCGTCTCTCACGTCCTTCACAAAAAAGGGGATTCAAGATTTGTCTACCGATCACTAGAGAACGATCTCCCAGTCCTGTGCGTCCAATAGGTGCTATATATTCGATACCTCAAGCATCAACTACAGATTTACAAATGAAGGTTATGTCAGTTGCTGAACGTGTTAAAGCTGAGAATATTTTCATACTTGAATTTACTTTTCATTCTGATGCATCCAAAATAGATTCAGATGAAAATGAAATGGAGAGATACTCACATCGGCCGGACTTACATCCTCGAACTATTCTTCGACGAATTCACTCTTGGAATAGATCTCTTTAGAATTTTAGTTATCTCTTACTTGTGTTTTCTTTACTGCATTGGGCTATTATCTATATATTTTTTTCCATTTCAATTTATCAATAAAAATCGGCCTCCTTTGGTCTTAAAAATATATATATATATATATATACATCTTCCAAAGGGTCACCTTTCCTTCCTCGGGTAGCGACATTAACGATCTGGGAAGATTGTGATGGTAAACGGAAGTGTAGATGGGTGATGGGTGCAAGTGAGAAAAGACACCTTTCAAAGAAAACGAGAGAGAGAGAGAGAGAGAGAGAGAGAGAGAGAGAGAGAGAGAGATCCGGTCCTATGATCAGATGTGACAAACGAAGATCGCTGCCGGCATATTCTGCGTGAACGGCGTACGAGAGAAGCCAGATCCATGTGGCAGGCTCTCACAATGTTTCCGTACGTATCTGCATCACGCAGAGCTGATTAGATATGCTGACAATCTCGGTACGGAGATGGACGGCTACTTATGTTTCTGCCGGTCTGTCAGATGTGTCAAACGAAAGAACGCGGGTCGGAATTCTGCATCAATGACGTCGGAGATACGCCAGATCCATGTGGCTGACTCCACAATATTTGATCTGATTATATATACTGACAATCTCAGGAGTCAGGAGGGAGATTGGCACTTCATCCGATGCAACGTCTCGTGTCTTGCATGCCGTGCACGTATATGTGTCAGATCTCGTGTTAGTGTATCACGTGTATATCGACAAACGGCACTATATCTATTGGGACGGGCAAAGCTGGTTATCTGCAAAGCATCCTAATCAGTTTAGATGTGATATCATAGGGTGGTGGTGACGAAGCAACACCAATGACTAGCTAGTTGTTACGGTAATACAATTGATGGTGATCGTCGCAGCGACGCATCGGTGCCTCAACGATAGTGGCATGGTGATCAGAAAAAAATCACATCATGCGAGTATAATAGATCTAACTAAATTGTTATTTTTTACATAATAAATTAATAATGTTGTTGGGGCGAACATGGTGTACTTAAAACTCCTTCGATCCATCCCTGTAAAAGTTTTCTACGTCGTTTTGATGGTGACTACTTGAGAGGGTACTGTCAACAAGTAGGCAAACGTCACCTTCAACTCGCACGTTAATTTGTGTAGAAAGAAGGGAGTTCACAGCGTAGATTTATGAGAGACGTCCATGGAGATCATATTTTTCTTTGCGGTAGAACTTAATTTGAGCCTAATTTACCCGTTTAAAGAAGGTGGAATAATCACTTGTTTATTAAAAATCTCCAATGCAAAGGTACATTGTGAAAGATCAAATTGCCATAAATGAAAAGGACTTGCAAATATTTGTCAATTGAGTCACCATGTATTGGAAAAAAATGGTCGACTTTAGAAGAACGTTAAACATGTATAAGCATCGTAAGTAATTATATTTCTCCGACCAACTCAAGTTGAACTGACTAGTTCATTTGATCAAATCAGGATGAACAAAAAATCGTTGTTTCTCTGAAAAACTTAAGAATTTGTGTTACATTATTTGATTATACCTATTTCTTGATGACTCCTTATCTGATGCCACGGAAACATGGGTTTAAAGATAAAACATGTTGCACTGACGTTAGATTCCCGTCAAGAGAGAATAAAATAAATTCTGCACAGAAAGCTCAAGATTAATGTGCAGTAGGAAGATATATTCGTGGGTTCCGTGCAAGTGTGGCTACCTTATAATGATGGTATCTAATGCGTCACTAACATTTCTACCTTGGAATCGTTGCCCTCATTAGCATTTAACCATTATGATTATGTTTAAGACTGTTCATTTCTTGGTCCAACTTGAGGAATCGAATCGAATCGAACGTTCAACTAATTAAATTTCGGGTCAATGAACCGACTCAAACCGATTTAGTGGTAAATGATTCGGTTCGATTTTTTCTTACTAAAAACTCAACCGAACCGATTGAATTGAAATAACCCTAAATTCCTAAATCTTGTTGCGCAGCCCTTCTCCCTCCCAATTTGGCCTCTCCTCTTTGCTGCCCAGTGCAGTGTGGGACTCGAAGCCCCTGCCCTTCGGCCTCTCCCATCGCCCCGAGCAGGCGAGCCTTCTCGGCCAGGGTGGTCGTCGTCGTCCGTGCAGTCTTTGACCACAACGTCTTCGTCGTCTTCATTTTCGTCGGCGTCTTCGGCATCTTCCTCATCTTCGTCGGCATCTTCCTCGTCTTCTCCGACGTCTTCGGCATCTTCGTCATCTTCCTCATCTTTGTCGACGTCTTCGGCGTTTTTGGCATCCTCATTTTTTAGGTTTCTTAGTGTGGCTGCCTTCCTTCAAACACATCTCTCTGCTGCCATAGTGTTGTGCCAGATTTCTGGCAGGCTTCTCACAGGAGGAACAAAAGAAAAAAAAAAAAAGGGGAATAAACCAAACAAATACAGAAAGGAGAAGTAGAGGGAGACCTCACCTCTTTCTGCCAGCCGCAACCTGCCCGGCCCTGTATTGCTCCCCCTTGGGCGAGCCGTCGAACCTGGTTGGACCGTCTGCATGTGCCTCTGCCTGGTCCCCCCTGCGGCGAGAGGGAGAAGAAGAGGTAAAGGAGGGGACGCCGTCGCTGCTGGCCCCTGCCGCCGTTGCCAGGCCCTCCACCCACCGTCGCCAGCCGCAGCCGGCTCGCTGCCGCTTCCGGCCCCTGCTGCCGCTGCCTGCTCTGCGTGGGGAGTCACCACGGGCCCCCTTGCTGGCCCCGGCAGCCGCGGCCGATGGCACCACCCCTGCTCGCCGCTGCTGCCCCAGCCGCCGCTGCTGCTGCTGCGCCGGCCTCCCCCGCCGCTGCTGCTGCGCTGGCCTCCCCCGCTGCTGCTGTTGCTGCTCGTCCGCAGGAAGGAAGAGAGGGGGAGGGAGATCGCGCAGAGCCGTCCTCTCCTCCCTGCTCTGTTTCGCACAGAGCAAAATCGGGAAGGTCCCATCGAAAAATGGAAAGGGAAAATAGAAAGAAAAAAAGAAAAAGGGGGACTAAAGCGTAAATATTCAATTGGAAATTTGCACAAAACCCCCTAGAAAGTTGTGCAGACCTCCGGGGAGAGTGCGTAAACCTTCCGGCCGGGCATTTTTTGCCCAACCATTATATAAGGAGAGGGGGGCGCCCCAGGGAGGAGGTGGAGTTTTCTGAGCTAGAAAACCCGAGCAAGGCTTCGGGGAAAAAAAGACTGCAAGGCAGTCCAGAAAAAGGGTCTGCAAGGCAGCCCTAAAGATCATCGTGCAATACACGATTTATTTCTCTCAAGTTTATATAAAAGGTCTATTGGGCTTACCTTATTGGGCCAATTTTCTTATTGGGCCTGGGACTGCTTATTGGGCCAGACTTGTATTTCCATACAATTAATTGAGATATTTTGTACTTATTGGGCCGACATTTGACAAATTCTCATGTGTGATTTAATGGGCCTATTGGGCTATTTTTAATCATACGTTATATGAATTATTTTCATGTAATGTCATGTTTATTTAAAAACGTTGCACTACTTAATTTCTTAACCAAAATCAACCAAGTTTTCGACAAACCTTAACGAAATATTTCACAAACATTATTACTTAATTTTCAATAACATAAAATCAACAAACAAGTCATGTCTCACATCATTTTTGATCCACCTTAAGTTAATCCCCATTTAAATCAACTAAATAAATGAAAATATTAATTTAATCCATATAATCCTAATTTAAATAAATAAATAACAAAAATGTTTAAATAAATGGAATCAATAATTCTAAAATACCAAAAAATGAGAAAATGAATTTAAAAATCAATAAAAATGAAATAAATATAAAAAATTAAAAAAAATGAACTGCATTTTTGCAACTGTCTCTTTCCATGTATAATACATTTCATTCAAATGTGAGTCACGTTCTTTTATTTCAACGGGTCTGTCTGATGGCTAATCAAGGGTATTCAGTTTTTGTGTTGATATAATTAACACTAACTGCAGTTAGTGGGGGAGGTCAAATGAATTAAATAAGACCATGTCCATGTAAATAAAAAAAGCCAAATAAATCAAACCCAAATTTAAGATAAAATTTTAAAGTGTTAAAAAATATTCTGACAAAGATGGCGACTCCACTGGGGACCTCCCTTCCCTTCATCTCTCCATCAGACAACACCCTAACAATAAGATGTACTCACACTATAATTTTTTGTGCAGGTCATAACTCTACAATGGCGGCCCTCGCTCATACTCCGAGCATGGTCTTCGGCCCACTTGTGGTCCAGGACCACATAAGGAACGGCTACCTCACTACGCCAACCAAGTTTGGAGCCTTTCCCCCAGTGGTGGAGTCTCCATACTTCTTGGGCGTGATACCGGTTGTGCTACCTGCTGCTAAGGCCCACGAAACAAGCAAAACAAAGGACGAGCCTCAAGCTCAGGAGGCTAACTTGATGCAGATGTTCACCACTTATGCTATCAACTTCACCAACACTCCAACTAATGGAAAGAACAGAAAGCGCAAGTCTGGCAAGAAGCCCACAACTCATGGCATTTCAAGTTCTGGAAAGACTGTCCGCATTGGTGAGCTCCGGATCTGCCTGGACGGCAGTGAAACCATGATGATACCGGAGCGGCATGTGGCTACCATTCCGGTAAGGAACAAATTCGGCATACTACCTAAAGTGCAGCAGGACAAGCCAAGCCTTAAAGAAAAAGAAGTGAAGAAACAACGGGTGAAAGCAAAAGCTAAGAACCACCAGACTAACAATTTTGGCTTCAAGAAATACAAAGCCAACGTTGAAAAAGAGGAAGTATATAATCCGCCTCGTGTTAAACAGGTGTGGGTTACTAAAGAAGAAGCTCAAGAACTCCGAAGGACAAGGGCTTTGGAGTCTCTTGTAGGGCGGAGGAATGCAAGAGGGGTCATGAAGCAAGACCCAACAATGTGGCAAAATTTCAGAAGAAGAAGAATCCCAGAGAGATAGAGAGAGTCTTCCCAAGAGTCTCGGACCAACGGATGTACCACTCCTGTACCTATTGACCCGCAAAAGGGATTTAAAAGGAAAGGTGTATATCAGGAAAGAAGACAAGCAAGCCCGGAGACAAGGAAAAATTTCAAATATGAAGAACACAAGAGGGACGATGATATCCCTAGAAGATCAATTTTTCAACGTCTGGGCGCCCCTGTACGCCCTAGGCAGAAGAAGAGAAGAACAATACAAATCACAGAAGAGGGCATGCAGATAAACACATGCTATGCCTCTAACATCAATCTGCCTGTAATAGCTGACCAGACGGAAACCTCAAATATGGAGCAGCATCCTACGATATCTAGTCGCAGAAGAGAGCAAGCTCGAGCTTGGCTTGACCGGGTAAATGTGGAGGTGGACTTACCACCTCAGAACGAAGGAGGCATGGGGGCTGCTGATATTGCCACCACATCAAATCACCCTCTGGATCAGAGTCGGTCTATTGAAAACCCTAATATCAGGGTACCCTCATTGCCAAATTTAGAAATGGTAATGCAAGAAAATCAGAAGCTAAAGGCTATGCTGGAAAGCCTCATGCAACAATTGGGAATGGCGACACCACCACCACCACAACCATCACCACCAATACAACCTCTACAGCCGGCACAACAACTATTGCAGCCTCAGCAAGTTCAACAAACAAGCCAACCAACAGTGCCTACAGTAACACCCCAGCCTGGGAACGTGCTACCAAGTACACCCCGTGCAGAATTCACGTTCAGGCAACCAATTGAGAATCCAAACTCAAGCCATGAGGAAACTCAAGAAGTGCATGTTGCAGAGCAAAGGCATGATGCACCACAATTAAATACTACATTTGAACGAACAATGGTCTCTCAAAGGGCCATGATTGAGCAAATGATTGAGGCAAAAATGGCTGAGCAGAATGAGGGGTCTGCCACCTATGACCTGTATAGGGTACCCTACCCTGTACACCATCTCTTTAAAAGCTCCCAGCAGAGCACCCAAAAGTCCCAAAATTCTCAAAATTCAATGGGGAGGGGTCACCTCATGAACATATAGCTCATTACATGAGCATCATGGGAGAGCTGGCAACTGAAGAGTCATACCTTCTGAGGTATTTTTCAACATCCTTGACAGGGCCAGCATTTCAATGCTATGCCCGACTGAAGCCCAACTCAGTAGTTAGCTGGGAAGATATGCAAAGAAAGTTCTTCGAACGCTTCCGAGTAACAGAAAGGAGAGTTACCTTGGTAGAGCTCATATCTCTGAAGCAAAATAAAAATGAGTCTGCTCTGGACTTCATCAAGAGATGGCGTGATATGAGCATGAAATGTGAACAACCGCCGGCACATGAAGATGCGGTGAAGCTATGCCAAAGAAGTCTAAAGCCGAAAATCAAGGAAAAGCTCCTAGGAGCTAATATCCGGGCATTTGAACATCTTAACAATACAGTGGCGGAGATTGAAATCTTCTTTGCAGAAAATCCAACCACGGTGTTTGGAAAAGGCAAGCCGCCAAAAGACAAGGGTTCAGGATCGCGAGAAGTAAATGCTGTGGACTTCTCATCAGCACTTGGCAAAAAAGGGGGCAAGGGTGAGGCATCCTCTCCCCCAAATACCAAGAAAACTGAAAAAGGATCAACACTTTCATTGGGTGAGAGACTCAGTGCTCCCTATTCATTTACTAGGGAGCACACCAGAGAATTGCTGGACATATGTCTCGAAGAGAATCTAATTACTCTCCCAGAGCCAAAGCAGCCAGAAGAAGCAACAATGGTAGACAAGCCCAATTATTGTGCATACCATCACATGCTAGGTCATACTTTAGAAAATTGTTACATGTTCAAAAATCGGGCAGAAAAGCTGATTCAAGCAGGAATCATTGATATGGCTGAACACCTGGTGAATCCACCTCAACCACATCAGCAACCGAAGCTTACATTCATGGCGAATGTAATCCATGCCACAGTTCAAACAGAAGTGGCACAAGTTGAGCAGTCGATAAGGCTCCCTGGATTTGCCGCATATCAACAACTGCCAGATGACATGGTGGAAAAGGCCATTAATGCAACATTCCACAACCAGCAAGAAGAAACAGGCTGGACCCAAGTGAATGCGAAAAAGTGGTCAGCCCCTAAGAAACCTCAAAGAAAGCAACAACCCAGGAAATCATATCCCGGTGGCGCCGCCCTACCTAAGGAGGTAGCAAAAGAAAAGACTTTGCAAGAATTGGCAGTCTTCCGAAAGAGAATCAAGAATCAAAAAAGGAATGAGAAAAGGAAAATGAAAAAAGAAGGTACGGTCTGTGAGACTTCCACCGCAAAAGAAGTCAATGGCCCACTCAAAAGGCTCCAGGGGTTGATTGATGAATTGGAAGAATATCAACAAACGTCACAAACTAAAGCAACCCCCTTGGAGAAATACATACCATGGGAAGAACTAGAGCGTAAAATGCGCCTCAAGAAATGGCTTATGGAGCTGCGAGAACATATGCAAAAACATGGGGATTCCCTTTCTTCTGTCGGTGAAAGTGAAATGTTTTGGGGAACTGACTGCACTGTTGAGGACTTGGTCGAAAAAGTGCAGACATTCTCATGCAATATGACTTATGTGTTTACCTCTCAACCGGGGGAACAATCCAAATTAGGGATCCGCTGTGTACCCCCTGAAGCCAGAAAGCCATTCAAAACCTACCAAAGAAGTAGGCCACCTCAGAAGGTCATATACTTCAGAGGGGAAAACCCAGGGCCCGTACCTATACCTCAAACTAAGGGCGATGAGTACGTCTTCCCGCCGTCCGATGAGGAGGAGGAAGATCCTGTTGTTGAAGAAGACATACCAATGCCCACAGCGGCGATGAGTGAAGGACCCTCTCAAGCATCAACCAAAGAGAGGATAGAAGAGCTGATACCTCTCGTAACTGAGAAACTTTCTCTTGAAAAAGAACGAGAAGAGGGGATAAGTGGCCACGTCGCGATTCCCCTTCCATCACAGGCTCCCAAAAGTTTGGCAAGGGTAATGCCGCACTTTGAAAAATCAAAGGATAGAGCTAATCGAAAGGTTCTCCAAGCATTGGGGAGGTTCCCGACCAATCTTAGTATTTGGGATGCCTTAGCATTGAGCAAAGAGTTGCGCGAGGCGTTCATTGCAGCGTTGCAAGAATCAGAAGTCTATGAGGCCCATGTGGTAGAAATGAAAGAAGATATATATATGAAGCATTAACGGCTTCTGTGACCTTCACAGAAGATGATATGTTGCTACCCTCTCCCTATCACAATAGGCCTCTATACATGAGGGGGGAGATAAATGGATGAGAATTAGACCGTATTCTGGTCAATGTTGGTTCCGCAGCGAACATTATCCCGCTAAAAATGTTTCATAATCTGTTCCTTACCCCTTATTTACATAAGGTGGAAGGAGTCAAGATAGCAGGATTCAATCAGAACTCTGAAGAAGCCTTGGGGCGCGTGGATGTGGACCTAGCCCTAGGCAATTTTGTGACAAAGGTTGTATTCTATGCGGTTGACACTAATACTTCCTTTAAAGCCCTCTTGGGGCGACCATGGCTACATAAAAACTTGGTGGTGCCGTCCACTCTTCATCAATGCCTAAAATACACAAAAGGAGGAGAGCAACATCGGGTCTTTGCCGACCTAGAACCATTTAAAGTGTATGAATGCCACCTGGCTGATGCTAGGCTATACTATGAGGGGGCACTGATCCCCCTAAGAAACAAGACAAAGGCAAACAAATCGCAGGGGCTTCCCTGAAGAGCGGTGGCAAGATAAGAGTCAACAAGGAGAGGGTGGCAGCACTCATGCAAATCCAACAGTCGGTGGATACAAATCGAAAACCACTCCAATTGGAAAGACCAACTGTCAAGTTAGAAGCTAATACCATCAGCCGGTTGATAGGGGCTGGGATACCGCTCCCAAAAAATCACATGCAAGTGGCAACTAGACATGAAGTCTATACAGTTGAGCCAATAAAATTCTTCATAGCTCAGCACAAAGATGGTAGATCGATAGTGTTCTACAAAGGAGAGCTGACACCCAAACAACCTCCACAAGATGACTTCGGTCGGGAGCACACTATAGCGGGGTCCAAGAAATAATTGAAGAACTCGAAGATATGTCACAGTACATCAAAGATATGTGCCAAAAACAAAATATCCCCCAGACCCAGAGTAGTCTGAGGGGTAAAATATTTCAGGAACTGTGGTACCCTACAAATGTCAGGGGGCAACCACCCTTCTCTCACAATGACAGAAGAGGTCTCGGATGGGAGACGCGTGAAGACCCTATGGTGCACTATGCAGTGAACATGGTCAGTATAAACTCTGTCCCCATGAGAATGGGAATTGAAAAGCAAAGGGGGCAGAGCCCCATGGAAGATGTAAATGAAAATTTCCCTTGTCAGGAGCAAGAATGGGAAGTGTATATATATGACTAACACAGATGACGAAGAGGACTTCGTCGATTTAGAGCCTGCACCTCGAGAGCTAGAAGATGGTGGGCAGGCCACTTCGGATGAACTCCTGGAAATAAATCTGGGGGCACTGGACGATCCTCGTCCCGTGATCATCAGTGCATTGTTAAATGAGGAAGAAAGACAAACATATAAGCAACTACTCTTAGAGTTCAAGGACTGTTTTGCTTGGTCCTATAAAGAAATGCCGGGTTTGGACTCATCTGTGGCTGAACATGAATTGGCCATTCTGCCAGAGGCCAGGCCTGTAAAATAGACTCAAAGAAGAATGCACCCAGAGCTAGAAAAGAAAGTGGTGGATGAGGTTAACAAGATTCTGGATGTTGATTTCATTGAAGCCTGCATGTACCCAATATGGCTGGCCAATATAGTGCCAGTGAAAAAGAAAAATAGACAAGTTCGGGTCTGTATTGACTTCCGAGATTTAAACAAAGCATGCCCAAAGGATGACTTTCCTCTACCTATAACTGAAGCAATGGTGGATGTCACCAAAGGGCATGAAGTCTTGTCCTTTATGGATGGAAGCTCAGGGTATAACCAAATTCGAATGGCTGATAAAGATAAAAATCACACGGCCTTCCGGTCACTAAACGGCATATTCAATTACAAGAGAATGCATTTTGGCCTGAAAAATGCAGGCGCCACCTACCAAAGGGCCATGACCAAGATATTTGATGAAATGCTCCACAACTTGGTCGAATGCTATGTTGATGACTTGGTTGTCAAGTCAGAGGAAAAAAAAATCATGTGGAAGACTTACGCAGGGTCTTCGAAAGGCTCCGCCAGTATAAGTTGAAAATGAACCCTTTGAAATGCGCTTTTGGCGTGTCAAGTGGAAAATTTCTCGGATTCATTGTTCGCTATCGGGGCATTGAGATAGACCCCGATAAGATCAAGGCCATTAGGGAATTGCCTCCCCCTAAGACACTTACTGAGCTACGCTCCCTCCAAGGTCATTTGGCTTACATCAGACGATTCATATCCAACTTGTCAGGAAGGTGCCAACCTTTCTGCAAATTGACGAAGAAAGGAGCCCCTTTCATTTGGGACGAAGAATGTCAAAATGCCTTGAACAAAATCAAAGAGTATCTCCTCAATCCGCCCGTTTTGGGGGCACCCATTAAAGGAAAACCTTTGATTCTATACATTGCAGCCATGGATGCTTCACTGGGGGCATTGCTGGCCTAGGAGAATGATGAAGGCAAAGAGCAACCCCTCTACTATCTCAGTCGGATGCTAGTCGGGCCAAAACACTGGTATGCACCGTTGGAAAAATTATGCTTGGCATTGGTTTTTGCTACTAAGAAACTAAGGCATTATCTGCTGACACATAAGGTCCAACTCATCTCTCGATGTGACCCTCTCAAATTTCTACTCAAGCAATCGGTCCTATCAGGGAGGCTGGGAAAATGGGCACTACTTCTCATGGAATTTGATATCTCTTATGTGCCGCAAAAAGCATTTAAACGACAGGGTATGGCAGAGTTCTTAGCAGCCCATCCAGTGCCAGAAGACTCCCCCCTGAATACGGAATTGATTGACAAGGAGATGCTCCCCACTCAAGAAATTTATGAAGCACAGGAAACTCAAGTTGAATATTGGCAATTATATTTTGATGGGGCAGCATGAGCTTCTCTGAAGGCTGATGGCACATCGACAAATATGGCAGGGGCAGGAATTGTCTTTATGACCCCAGAAAAAGGGATTTTGCACTACTCATGTGCTCTAATGGAATCCCTCACAAATAATGAAGCAGAGTATGAAGCCCTCATAGTTGGCTTGGAAATTGCCCTAGAAATGGGCATAAGATGCATTGAAGTGTTTGTCGATTCATTGCTAGTCGTCAGACAAATGTTGGGCATTTTTGAAGTCCGAAAAGAAGAATTGAAGGCCTAGTTTGAGGCAGCTACAAGACTCAGCGACTGGTTCTACCACTTCAAAATAGAGCATGTCAGGAGAAGTCAAAACTCGCAAGCCGATGCATTGGCCAATCTCGCATCTGCCCTTAAACTTCCCCCAGAAGGCGAGTTGGGAATTACTATAAAAAACATAAGGTTGCTTCCTAGCACCCTGAATCGCCATGATGGTTTGACAACCTTGGAGGCAAATGCATTGGAAGAAAATGAAGGTCAAGAAGAAGATGATTGGCGTATTCCTATCATCAAGATAAAAATGGTTGGCTACTAGACAAAAGAGGGGAGCGAGTGCAATTGCTGCGAAGAGCCGCTTCCTATAAATTGATAAACGACACATTATATAAATTCACACATGAAAAGGAGAAGTCGGTACTGCTGAGATGCCTCTCCCCGAAAGAGGCCAAGGTGGTCATGCGGGAGGTACATGCAGGACTGTGTGGAGCCCACCAATCCAGCTCGAAAATGAAAATCAACATAAAAAGCAAAGGCTTTTATTGGCCCACAATGTTTGCAGATTGCGAGCGGTTTGCTCGAACCTGCCCCCAATGCCAGGTCTATGGGCCCGTTTCAAGAAAACCTCCTAGCAAACTCCATCCAACAACGCCAACATGGCCATTTGCTGAATGGGGAATGGACATAGTGGGTCCCCTCCCAACATCATCCAAGGGATACAAATACATATTGGCTACCACAGATTATTTCTCAAGATGGGCCGAGGCCATACCTTTGAAAGAAACTACTGGAGAAGCAGTGGCACGCTTTGTCCGACACCACATCATATATCGATTCGGGGTTTTGAGTCGAATTATGTCTGATAATGGCACTCCATTCAAAAATCAGACAATATACAAATTGGTAGCAAAATTCCATATTGAGTGGAGGACATCAACGGTTTATTACCCTCAAGCTAACGGATTAGCCGAAGCCTTCAACAAAACTTTGTGCAAACTCATGGTCAAGTTGGTAAATGGCCGGAAGCGTGATTAGGATGAAAAGATGCATGAAGCTCTATGGGCCTATTGCACCGTCTACAAAACTCCTACGGGATGCTCGCCATTTTCCCTAGTTTATGGGACCGAAGCAGTCATTCCTGTTGAAATCGAGCTCTCTTCTTATGGGGTAGCTCTCCACTACGGCCTGCCTACTGATCAGGGAACAGAAATTGAAAGACGGCTTGAGGAGTTGTCAAATCTGGAAGAAAAGCGCTTGGTGGCATACCAACATCTTCAAAATTATCAAGCACGGATGTCCCGCGCTTTTGACAAGCTAGTGAAAGAAAGAGCTTTTAAAAGGGGAGATCTAGTCATGGTTAAGCAGAAAGATGTCATGGCCTCTCGACCGAAAAGCAAATTCATAGCCAATTAGCTTGGCCCATTTGTGGTCGACAAAGTATTTGAAGGTGGCGCCTACATGGTAGTCGACCAAAAAGGAAATGTGATGTTTCCGCCTCTAAATGGCAGACACATGAAACTGTACCACACTCCTGAGTGTGAGTACGTCTACACAATACAACAGGTGGATCCGACTTTGGTACACACTGAAAATATAGAAGTGATCTCACTGCAAGATCCTCCAAATAAAAAAAAGAAAAGAAAAAAAAAGAAAGGGGCTTAAAAACGAGGTGCCCCGGCAGACTTGATCCATTACTCTTTTAAAATGGATCAAGGGCAAAAAGGCCTAAAACCCAGCTGAGGTGAAAACCCGAAAGGGTGCCTCAGGTAAAAATGGGAAACCCTGCTGCATGAAAACCCGAAAGGGCGTGCAGGCAAAAGAAAGAAGGGGCTAATTGTGGTGAAAACCCAAAAAGGGCATCACAATTGGTATATAAAAAAAACAAAAAAAAGAGAGATGAGGGTACTCTCTCGACCTTTCTTAAGAGCGAGATTGAGTTATCCCGCATTCCTTATAAAAGGAAAGATACAAGAGTTGTCAATGACGAAACAACCCTTAAGTTCATTTAAATGAATAATCCAATTCTGGGGCTACGACTGAGACAATGATGATTGTGTCTTTCCGCCCTTATAAGAAGTGTGGGAAACTCGAACTCTGCTCAAAGAAAGAGAGAGGAGGAGAACCCAAACAAAAGAGAAAACTCTCATTCCAAAAAAGAAAAGAAAAGAAAAGAGTCAAATTTTGAGCTTCTTTGGCTAACAAGCTGTCATGGCCAGTCAAAAAGCTCAAAATCCAGACCTTTTGGCTAACAAGTCGTCAAGGCCAGTCAAAGGTCAAACCTCATGTCTTTTGGCTAGCAAGCCGTCAAGGCCAGTCAAAAGTCAAATCTCGGGCTTCTTTGGCTAACAAGCCGTCAGCTCAAAATCCAGACCTCTTGGCTAACAAGCCGTCAAGGCCAGTCGAGGGTCGAAACCCATGTCTTTTGGCTAGCAAGCGGTCAACCAGTCAAAAGTCAAATCCCGAGCTTCTTTGGCTAACAAGCCGTCAAGGTCTGTCAAAAAGCTCAAAATTCTGACCTTTTGACTAACAAGCTTTCAAGGCCAGTCACAAGTCAAATCTCGAGCTTATTTGGCTAACAAGCCGTCAAGGCCAGTCGAAAAGCTCAAAACCCAGACCTCTTGGCTAACAAGCCGTCAAGGCCAGTCAAAGGTCAAAATCCATGCCTTTTGGCTAACAAGCCATCAAGGCCAGTCAAAAGTCAAATCCCAGACGTCTTTTGGCTAACAAGCCGTCAAGGCCAGTCAAAAGTCAAATCCCCAGCTTCTTTGACTAACAAGTCATCAAGGCCAGTCGAAAAGCTCAAAATCCAGACCTCTTGGCTAACAAGCCGTCAAGGCCAGTCAAAGGTCGAAACCCATGTCTTTTGGCTAACAAGCCGTCATGGCCAGTCAAAAGGCTCAAAATCCAAACCCCTTGGCTAACAAGCCGTCAAGGCCAGTCAAAGGTCAAAACCCATGTCTTTTGGCTAACAAGCCGTCAAGGCCAGTCAAAAGTCGAATCACGAGCCTTAGAGGAGCCTCAATCCTCTAAACATATTTACGGCTCTCAGGGAAGCCTCTAATTCCCTACCATACATAAATCCAAATCCTCAATCCATGGCTCTCGGGGAAGCCTCTAATTCCCTACCATACATAAATTCGAACTCTCAATCCATGGCTCTTAGGGAATCCTTTAATTCCCTACCATACATAAATCCAAATCCTCAATCCATGGCTCTCAGGGAAGCCTCTAATTCCCTACCATACATAAATTCAAACTCTCAATCCATGGCTCTCAGGGAAGCCTTTAATTCCCTACCATACATAAACACAAACTCACATTGACGGCTCTCAGGGAAGCATTTAATTCCCTACCATATATAAATCCAAATCCTCAATCCATGGCTCTCAGGGAAGCCTCTAATTCCCTACCATACATAAATTCAAACTCTCAATCCATGGCTCTCAGAGAAGCCTTTAATTCCCTACCATACATAAACACAAACTCACATTGACGGCTCTCAGGGAAGCCTCTAATTTCCTACCATACATGAATCCAAACTCTCAATCCATGGCTCTCAGGGAAGCCTCTAATTCCCCACCATACACAAATCCAAACTCTCAGTCCATGGCTCTCGGGGAAGCCTCTAATTCCCTACCGACTATAAACCCAAGCTTCTGGCCAATACATCATCAAGGTTGGCCAACCCAGTTAAAATCCAAATTCAAATCCTACAGCTTTCAGGGAAGCCTTTAATTCCCTACCACTACAAGAAAAAACGGGAATAGAGACCGAAATATTCGGTCTCTATTCGGTCTCTAAACAATTCAGAGACCGAATAGCGACTGAATAGAGACCGAACATGTCGGTGAACAATTTCTGGTCACAAATTTGTGACCGAAAAAGTTCGGTCACTATTCGGTCACTAATTAGTGACCGAATAGTCACCGAAGCACTTCAGTCGCTAAAAGTGTACATTAGAGACCGAATAATTTCAGTCTCAATTCGGTCCCTGATATAGAGACCGAATTGAGACCGAAATTATTCGGTCTCAAATAGAGACCGAATTCATCAGTCACAATTCGGTCCCTGATATATTTGAGACCGAATTCATCAGTCACAATTCGGTCCCTGATATAGCGACTGAATTGAGACCGAATTTTTTCGGTCACTAATAGAGACCGATCAAATCAGTCACAATTCGGTCCCCAATATAGGGACCGAATAGAGACCGATGCGTTCGGTCTCTATTTGAGACCGAATAATTTCGGTCTCAATTCGGTCGCTATATCAGGGACCGAATTGTGACTGATTTTTTCAGTCACTAATCGGTCTCTGTTTTGTATTTTTTTTTTTTAAATTTGTAAATTTTTAGCAAAATAACCTGTGTAAATAAAATAACGTCCACAACAATAATAGATATCCACAATACAACACAGTAAATGACCACAAACAACAATAATAAAAATATCCACAACACAATAATAAAATAAAAATGTCCACAACAAAACAATAATATAAAGTCCACATGTCCACATGAACAATAAAAATATACACAACATCATAATAGTGAAATGGAAATCATGAATCATCCTCCTCGTCCTCGTGCTCGTCTCCTCCCACGCCACTCGCTGAAGGAACCTACAATACATATATAACAATAATAAGTTAAAATTGAATATTATTAGAAACAATAAAATATTTAAATTTACAAAAAATTCGGAGGCCAATCCAATCGGATGAGTATTTCTAATTTTAAACCCTTAAACGTAAGTTAATCATTTTTAATGTAAACTGACTTGTTGATTGTAAGTTTGAGGCGTCGAGCTAAAACCGGGAGTCCGAATTGAACTCCGTCAGTTTCCACAAGTCACATTCATCGCCGTGGCCGTGCTGGAAAAAACCGGAGGCCAATCAGATGAGTATTTCTAATTTTGAACCCCTAAACGTAAGTTCTTCATTTTTATTCTAAACTGACTTGTCGAATGTAAGTTTGAGACGTCGACCTCAAACCGGGAGTCCGAATTGAGCTCCGTCAGTTTCCACAAGTCACATTCATCGCCCTGGCCGTGCTGGAAAAAACCGGAGGCCAATCA
Source organism: Colocasia esculenta (assembly GCA_014218235.1). Lineage (NCBI taxonomy): Eukaryota > Viridiplantae > Streptophyta > Magnoliopsida > Alismatales > Araceae > Colocasia > Colocasia esculenta. The sequence goes on along the minus strand of CM024764.1, from coordinate 58,916,934 downwards.
GATGAGTATTTCTAATTTTGAACCCCTAAACGTAAGTTCTTCATTTTTAATCTAAACTGACTTGTCGAATGTAAGTTTGAGACGTCGACCTCAAACTGGGAGTCCGAATTGAGCTCCGTCAGTTTCCACAAGTCACATTCATCGCCCTGGCCGTGCTGGAAAAAACCGGAGGCCAATCGAATGAGTATTTCTAATTTTAAACCCCGAAACCTACCTAAATTCTTCATCTTTAATCTAAACTGACTTGTCGAATGCAAGTTTGAGGTGTCGACCTCAAACTGGGAATCCGAATTGAACTCCATCAGTTTCCACAAGTCACATTCATCGCCCTGGCCGTGCTGAAAAAAATCGGAGGCCAATCGGATGAGTATTCTAATTTTGAACCCCGAAACCTACCTAAATTCTTCATCTTTAATGTAAACTGACTTGTCGAATGCAAGTTTGAGGCGTCGAGCTAAAACCGGGAGTCCGAATTGAACTTCGTCAGTTTCCACAAGTCACATTCATCGCCGTGGCCGTGCTGGAAAAAACCGGAGGCCAATCAGATGAGTATTTCTAATTTTGAACCCCTAAACGTAAGTTCTTCATCTTTAATGTAAACTGACTTGTCGAATGCAAGTTTGAAGCGTCGACCTCAAACCCGGAGTCCGAATTGAACTCCGTCAGTTTCCACAAGTCACATTCATCGCCCTGGCCGTGCTGGAAAAAACCGGAGGCCAATCGGATGAGTATTTCTAATTTTGAACCCCGAAACCTACCTAAATTCTTCATCTTTAATCTAAACTGACTTGTCGAATGCAAGTTTGAGGCGTCGACCTCAAACCGGGAGTCCGAATTGAACTCCGTCAGTTTCCACAAGTCACATTCATCGCCCTGGCCGTGCTGGAAAAAATCGGAGGCCAATCGGATGAGTATTCTAATTTTGAACCCCGAAACCTACCTAAATTCTTCATCTTTAATCTAAACTGACTTGTCGAATGCAAGTTTGAGGCGTCGACCTCAAACCGGGAGTCCGAATTGAACTCCGTCAGTTTTCACAAGTCACATTCATCGCCGTGGCCGTGCTGGAAAAAACCGGAGGCCAATCAGATGAGTATTTCTAATTTTGAACCCCTAAACGTAAGTTCTTCATCTTTAATGTAAACTGACTTGTCGAATGCAAGTTTGAGGCGTCGACCTCAAACCGGGAGTCCGAATTGAACTCCGTCAGTTTCCACAAGTCACATTCATCGCCGTGGCCGTGCTGGAAAAAACCGGAGGCCAATCAGATGAGTATTTCTAATTTTGAACCCCTAAACGTAAGTTCTTCATCTTTAATGTAAACTGACTTGTCGAATGCAAGTTTGAGGCGTCGACCTCAAACCGGGAGTCCGAATTGAACTCCGTCAGTTTCCACAAGTCACATTCATCGCCCTAGCCGTGCTGGAAAAAACCGGAGGCCAATCGGATGAGTATTTCTAATTTTGAACCCCGAAACCTACCTAAATTCTTCATCTTTAATCTAAACTGACTTGTCGAATGCATGTTTGAGGTGTCGACCTCAAACCGGGAATCCGAATTGAACTCCATCAGTTTCCACAAGTCACATTCATCGCCCTAGCCGTGCTGGAAAAAACCGGAGGCCAATCGGATGAGTATTTCTAATTTTGAACCCCGAAACCTACCTAAATTCTTCATCTTTAATCTAAACTGACTTGTCGAATGCATGTTTGAGGTGTCGACCTCAAACCGGGAATCCGAATTGAACTCCATCAGTTTCCACAAGTCACATTCATCGCCCTGGCCGTGCTGAAAAAAACCGGAGGCCAATCAGATGAGTATTTCTAATTTTGAACCCCGAAACCTACCTAAATTCTTCATCTTTAATGTAAACTGACTTGTCGAGTGCAAGTTTGAGGCGTCGACCTCAAATCGGAAGTCCGAATTGAACTCCGTCAGTTTCCACAAGTCACATTCATCGCCATGGCCGTGCTGGAAAAAACCGGAGGCCAATCAGATGAGTATTTCTAATTTTGAACTTCGAAACCTACCTAAGTTCTTCATTTTTAATCCAAATTGTCTTGCTTAACAAAAAATTGTTCGTCGATCAACCCAAATGAAAGTTAAAATAACTTGCCTGTGGAGGAGGTGCTGCCTGTGGCGGAGGAGGTGGTGCCTGTGAGAAGGCCTGGGCGATAACTTGGGAGAGGGTCTGGGAGAGCTGGGCCTGAAGTGCGTCGGTCACCTGCATCTGCATCTGGGCAAGACGAGTCTCCATCGAATCCGCCAGACGAGACTCTAAGCCCGATATCCTACTGTCAATGAAGCCCATCAGCTGTCCTGAAGAAGTACCTGGAGTACCAACTCCTGCGTGGAATGCACTGGTCTGTGACCCTGAGCTGGATCCTCCAGATAACACCCGGCTCGTGTCGATGCTGTGCCCAAAACCATACACATGGCCTTTCTTTGGGGCCCCAGCTGCCGCAACCCATACCTCATGATCTAACGGCGGCTGCTCGCCCTCCCCGGCATACTTCTCCGTCATTTGTTCTCTGTATGACTCCTGCAAGAAAATAGAAAATATGATAGTAGTTAATATTCATATTAATGTGAAAAATTAAATAGTGAATATCTTCTAAATACTTACTGCAACCACGCGGGCTCTATCGCTAATGTATGCATCCGTTCCTTTTTTCTTGTGTGTTCTATCGAACACCTCCGAAAATGTTGGCTGCCTTTTTAGCTCCTTCTCCTATTTCACAGAAAAAACATGACATAAATAAGTACCTTTATAAATAAAAGAGACCAGAAATGGACAAATTACTTACCAATCTGGACTGATGGGTCGCAAAAGAGACAGACCCACTACTATGCATGTTTGCTTCTGGATTGGCAGCCCGATTAACTTTCATTATTGAGGATGTCTGTTGCCATTTCTCTGCAGCCCAGATGTCGCAAAGAGTTTCCCAATATTCTCCCCTCATCCAACTGGGTGCCCGCTCCTTCCAAAGAGTCGGGTCTGCACTCTGAGAATGTCTCTCTGCATTTTTTCTCACGTTATACATCAAATGCTTGAAATTTGATCTTGCGGTCATCGTCCATACAAATCGAGACCGCGCCTCGTCTGGACGACGCGTGAATCGATGCTGGCTCTATATACATAAGAGTTAGTTAACTGCATGTATGAATACGATAAGAATTAAATTACAATGCGAAATTACATACCATGAACATCTGATACAAGTGCTCCTGGACCTCCATCGGGAAATCATTGAATCTATGAATAGGTCCAGGAAAGTGTGCTTGTAATGTTCTTGTGATAAATTGAGAAGCTTGAGCAGGCTCTATTTTATCACTGCAATGATGTAACTGCATAATGTCAAATTATGAACTAAATTCACCTCATTGCCCGTAAGAAATACATACACGTTGATTACGTACCCATTAATCCAGACCTCCCGCAGAGTGCTCTCATAAAAACTACCTCCGCCCTCCTGCAGACTCACAGCATCCTCTGGCACCGAACATGGAAAAAATTGAAGAACAACATGAGTAATGTACAAAAATACTAAATAATGACTACAGAAATATCCTAACATTTAAATATACAAACCTAATGGTGCATCTGCAGAATGTGTAGAGTGACCTGAGCATGTGACATTTTAATGGCATCAGAATTAATGCGTACATGAAAGTATAACTTTAAATATACATACCAGCTGCTACAGGAGGAGACTCGAAGGATGCACCAACAGCTGTAACTAGAATAGAAGGCATAAGTAATGAGGAAGATGAATGCACAATAAAAGTACATCTGCAAATATTATACATACCTGCGGGCACGGTAGGAGGAGCAGAAGGACTAACAACTGTAGCAATTCTAATAACATTAATAATATGTATATAGAGCCACTACAAAAATACTTGAAAATTGAAATATACATACCTGCAGGGGGAGGAGGTGTCCGCTCATCCGAAGGAGAAGCAGAAGCTGTAACAATTTGAATGGCATTAACACTACAGAAGTACACATAAATAATACACAAAGAAAAATACACACAGATGACTACATTAGAAAAATATACATACCAGATGCGACAAACAAAGCCCTCCCACGGCTGCCCCTCCAAGAACTGCTACCAGATCTAGCTCCACGAACCATATCTTCATAGAGAACATAAAATAATAATGTGTACTAGTCAATTGCTTATATTCAAAGTGAGCTACTTGACATATACTTTACAGGTGTGAAAAAATTCTACCCTTGTTTAATTGATATCCATTTCCTCCTCAGATGATGACGATATGTTCAATTCAACCCTATCTTCATCATCATCTTCACATTCATCACTGGTATATTCATCTTCCTCATCAGAACTTTCACATTCAATATCTGTACGACGAGCACTACTGTCTTCCATCTCACGTAGATCGACTTCTTCGACCTCATTTCCGTGAGACAAGGACATTGGTGCTTCAGATTCAGCTTCTCCAATATGAGTTGTCAACTCTACATTTTCGACAAAGTCTTCTTGAAAGAATTCAGCACTGACCTCTACAGGTGTCTGATCAGTCATGTCCAATTCATAATCAGAGAATAGTTTTGACTTAACTCTGCAAACTACCCACCAATCATTTCGTTCTTTGTTTGTAGATGATGGATAGCTTGTATAATACACTTGCTGGGCTTGTGTGGCTAAGATGAATGGTTCATAAGTATTCAATTTTGACTTATGCTTAAGCTCGACAATCCCATGCGTTGTGTCATTTCGAATGGAATTCGGATCAAACCAATGACACTTGAACAAGAATATATGATTGTCTTGTCCTAGATATTGCAACTGTAGGATCTCCTCTACAATACCATAGTAGTCATACTCACTTTCATTGTATGTACTCCCTTTTACACATACGCCACTGTTCATGGTAGATTTATTCTGCCCATAGTCTTTTGTATGAAACCTATACCCATTAACAATAAATCCCACATAATTCTGTGCAATTTTGGATGGGCCGTAGGCTACCTGACGAACTCTTTCATCAGTAATTAAACCTTCTTCAACCTGCGTGTAGAAAAGGCTAGTTAAAAAGTGAAATGAATTTTTTTGAATACTCTTTGACGGTGTACACTTACGCGTTTTCTTAGCCATAAGGCCAATGACTTCTCTCGTTCTTTTTCAACCTCAAAATCAGTGAGATGTGGATTTCTTTGAATTAATTCTAAATCAAATTGTCTGCAATATGAATAGCAGACCACATTCAATAGGTAGAATAAAGGCAAAGAACTTACATATAAATTTAAATTGTGATATTAGTACTTACTCAACATAACATTCTAGCTCGGAACAATTTAAAAGAATATATATCTCTGCGGCACATAACTCTCTGTCATCCAGCATTCGAGTTGAAGAACGTCCGAAGGCACGTCCAGGATGAGTAAATATTGAGAGTCGATTTGAACCCACAGATTCCCCCCCATCATCATTACGTGGAGGTTGTGTCCAACGAGTTTGAATGTCTGCTTCAAAGTACATTGAACAAAAATTAGAGATTTCCTCCATAATGTATGCCTCAGCAATAGAACCCTCCACTTTTGCTTTATTTCGGACTTTCATTTTGAGGTCATGCATACACCTACATCCACAATGTAAGAGACAATTAGAAAATCTATCGCTTATGTAAGGTGCAATTGTAAGAAGGAAACAGTTAATATCATGCATATACCTCTCAAATGGATACATCCATCTATATTGTACTGGCCCTCCAACCTTTGCTTCATATGGTAGATGTACGAGTAAATGCTCCATTGAATCGAAGAAACCAGGTGGAAATATCTTCTCCAACTTGCATACAATGGTGACCACATTCTGTTCGATAGTTTGCACATCCTGAAGCCTGAGTTCTGATGCAGATAGAATCGTGAAAAATCGACTCAACTCAGATAACGCTCCCCATAGAGGCTTCGGCAAGATGTCACGAAATGCAATAGGTAGCAACCTTTGCATGAACACATGGCAGTCGTGACTCTTCATTCCATATATCTTTCCCTCACTGACGTTGACAGAACGAGCAATATTTGACACATAACCGTCAGGAAATCTCAGCTGTTTCAGCCACTGACACACTTCCTTAACTTGTCCTCCTCCAAGCACATAAACTGCTTTTGGTTTACTTGATTTCCCATTTACTTCAACAATTTCTAACTCTGGACGTTTACAGAGCATGGACAAGTCCAAGCGTGCTTTCACATTGTCCTTTGTTTTACCTTTGATATCCATAACTGTGTTGAATACATTATCAAAGACATTTTTCTCGATATGCATCACGTCTAGATTGTGCCGCACAAGAAGAGTCGACCAATAAGGTAGCTCCCAGAAAATGCTTTTCTTCACCCAGTTGTGCTCCTTCCCAAAACCTGAAAGGTGTCGGGTACTACCCATCTGTTGTGTGATATCTGGTAAATTTTGAACACGTGCTGCCATATGATGACCGGACAACCTCTCGAATATAACTTCATCTCGTTCCTTTCTGTTCTTTAGGAATGCATCTTTTTGTGTTCTGAAAGGGTGATCAGCTGGTAAAAACTGACGATGGCAATCAAACCAGCAGGACTTCCCACCATGTTTAAGTACAAACGATTTGGTATTATCCATACAATACGGACATGCTAGCCTCCCATGTGTGCTCCAACCAGATAGCATTCCATATGCAGGAAAATCACTTATAGTCCACATCAATGCCGCCCTCATGGTGAAATTTTGCTTTCTAGATGCATCATAAGTATTGACCCCCTCAGTCCATAATAATTTCAATTCATCAATCAACGGTCTTAGATAGATGTCTATATTTTTTGTAGGACTCTTCGGACCAGGAATCAATAAGGACAGGAACAAATTCTCTCGCTTCATGCACATGCTCGGAGGAAGGTTGTATGGTGTCACGAACACTGGCCAGCTGGAGTAGGAAGCCACTGAACCTCCAAATGGATTAAATCCGTCAGTGCATAAACCAAGCCTCACATTACGTGACTCCCTTGAGAAGATAGGATAAACATGGTTGAAATGAATCCAAGCTTCGCCATCTGCAGGATGAGTCATAATATCCATGTCCCGACGTACTCTTTCTGCATGCCACCTCATATGTCCAGCTGTCTTTGAAGACATATACATCCGCTGCAGCCTGGGTGTAAGGGGGAAATATCGCAATGACGCATAAGGTATATCCTTTCCCCTAGAATTGACCCCTCTTTTAGGTTTAAATCTATCATGACGGCAAACTGAACAGGATATCATATCTGCATTCTCTTTGTCATACAACATACAATGATTAGGACATGCATCTATTTTCACATATCCAAGTCCTAAATCATTCACCATCTTCTTGGCACGATAAAAATTTGGAGGCAGCTTTTCATCTGGAGGTAACATGCTCTTGATGATGAGGAGGAGACGATCAAAGCAATTCTCAGAAATATGAAATTCAGATTTCAAGTTCAACAACTGTGACACCGCTGACAACCGAGTGTGCTTTTGACAACCATCCCACAATGGCTCATCAGCATCCTTAAGTAACTGATAGAATCTTTCGGCTCCCTTATTCGGCACGTCTTCAGCATATACAGGATCCACATGTACACTGAATGCCGGACCAGCAGCATCTACAACCATATCCACGTACGTACTTGTGCCTTCCACGTTACTAGGCTCGTGCGACCAGAAGTCCTCACCATGACATGTCCAATTCATATAACCTTCAACAAACCCTTTTCTGTATAAATGGCGTTGAACTTCCCATGGGGAATTCCATTTCAAATTTTTACAAATCATACAAGGACATCGGATGCCACCTTGCCTGTCTACTTCTGCATTTGGATTCCCCAATGCAAACTGAACGAAATTCTCAACTCCGACCCTAAACTCCTGGGACACCACATGATCAACTATTCTGCGATACATCCATGAACGGTCTGAAGCCATTGCTGTCCTACGCCCAAACAATATCAATAGACAAATAAGTTTAAAATTCTAAATCACACATCCTTCGACGCAACCGAAATGAATAGGAAGGATTTATTATTTAGATTATCACTTTTTACCCATCTATGAATATTTGATCGCACTCAGATGACCATTTACTATGTGATTGTATTATTTGCTGAAAATTTCGGCAGCATCTCCCCACACCTCTCCGATATACCAAAAATATTTATTGATTAAGATATTTTCTTAAACACTTACTAATAAGTGGTTAAGAAAATATTCTAAATCAATAAAGGTATATCAGAGAGGAGTGAGTAGACACACCCGAAATTTTCAACAAATAATTCAACCACATAGTAAATGACCACCTAACTGCGATCAAACATTCACAGACTGTCCAAAACGGGACAATTCAGGACTTTGAGTTAGATATACACGTTCTCATCTTTGAAAATAAGACTCGTGCACATCAATCCCAAAGTCTTGAACGGGAGGTTCATTGACACGGGCTTAACACGCTCTCGTAAAGTGTGTGCAGTGTTAAAAGAAAAAATAACTAAAGCATACCTTGTAAATGAATTGCATTATAGTAATGAGTGCAATACATATAAACAAGTACAATAAATAAACCACATAAATATGAAAAGAAAATGAAAACAATATCATACATATAAACAAGTGCAATAATAAACCCGACTAGTGGTAAGTGAACCCTCAATAGAATTTGCCAAGGGGTAAGTGAACCCTCAATAGAAATTGCCAAGGGGTAAGTGAACCCTCAATAGAAATTGCCTAATGCTTGCTTGCTGGCTTGTTGTGAGTCATCAAAGCTCAAGCTCATAATATTGTTCCACAATGTCCAGATATGCTCCAAAATTTGTAAAAGAATATGTAGAGGAGACAAAGCCAATTTTTTCCGTTGGGGAGTACTGGGATAGTTGTAACTATTCCAGCGGTCGCTTGGACTACAACCAAGGTACATAAAAAAAAATGCCCATCAATCTTAATTGCATTTGAGTATGCTAGTAAACTAAGCATATACTGTCAACATATTGGGAATAGTCCCACATCGAAGATGGAATTTTCTTTCTATATAATGATCGGGATTTCTCACCTCAACACATAGGTTTTGAGGTTGAGATAATAGGTCTGTTATCATGATATCAAAGCGGGCTTGTTTGCACGTGTGGAGGCATGTTTGGAACAGTCCAACATCAGATATTTCATAGAACTTCTCTTCTATATAATGACTGGACTTTCTCACCTCAATAACTGGCAAGAATCTACCTACTGCACCCCACCTCCCTCCCCCCTCCTACAGCCAGCTACCCTCAGCCCCACCCACACACTACCCCCTAAACCCACACCCTCTAAACCCCCACCCTACGAACCCCTCAACCACCACCCCACTGCCCCCCACCACACTGCCCCTAAACCCCCACCCCACTGCACATCACCCCCCCGCCCCCACTGCCCCTAAACCACCACCCCACTGCCCCCACCACACTGCCCCTAAACCCCCACCCCACTGCACATCACCCCCCCGCCCCCACTGCCCCTAAACCCCCACCCCACTGCACATCACCCCCCCGCCCCCACTGCCCCTAAACCCCCACCCAACTGCACATCACCCCCCCCCGCCCCCACTGCCCCTAAACCCCCCCCCACTGCACCCCACCTCCCTCCCCCCCCGCCTACAGCCGGCTACCCTCAGCCCCCCACACAGTACCCCCTAAACCCACACCCTCTAAACCCCCACCCTACGAACCCCTCAACCACCACCCCACTGCCCCCACCCCACTGCACATCACCCCCCCGCCCCCACTGCCCCTAAACCCCCACCCCACTGCACATCACCCGCCCGCCTCCACTGCCCCTAAACCACCACCCCACTGTCCCCCACCACACTGCCCCTAAACCCCCACCCCACTGCACATCACCCCCCCGCCCCCACTGCCCCTAAACCCCACCTCACTGCACATCACCCCCCCGCCCCCACTGCCCCTAAACCCCCACCCCACTGCACATCACCCCACTGCCCCTAAACCCCCACCCCACTGCACCCCACCTCCCTCCCCCCCTCCTACAGCCGGTTACCCTCAGCCCCACCGACCGGCCCCCGCCGTACACACACACACACAGACACACTCACACACATACACACACATATAGACACAAACATACACACAAAAGAGGGAGCACCCCTCCGCCATCTCACACATACACACACACAATATAGACACAGAGAGAGAGAGAGAAAGAGGCCACTGACACAGAGAGAGAGAGACAACTTACCGACGACGGTGATGGCGACGGGGTCCGATGACGACGGCTACTTGGCTGCAGCCGGGGCGGGGACTGGTCGCAGTCGGGGTGAAGACCACGATCCTCGGCACAGTCGGGGCGACGGCGGGGACCTGGCGCAGTGGCGACGACGCCGGCGATGTCCGGTGGCGGGAGTGACGACACCGGCCTCCGGTTGGGGCGAACAATAGAGAGAGGGAGAAAAGAGGAGAGGCGACAGAGCGCGTGGCGGCCACGATAGCACGATGTCGTCGCCGGCGAGAGAGAGGGAGAGAGAAGACAGGAGGATGTCACCGACGGCGAGAGAGAGGGAGAGAGAAGAAAGGAGGTGTCGGCGTCGGCGAGAGAAAACACAGGAGGGGTGCGGACGGTGGATAAGGAGGTTTTAGAGACCGAATGGGGACCGACATATGTCGGTCTCTATTCGGTCTCTAAATGCGCCAAACTTTGTGACCGAATGCCAGTCGGTCACAATGCGGTCTCAGATCTGAGACCGAATTTATGACCGAAATATTCGGTCACAAAATTTCACCCCAAACCCGCCATTTCATAGATTTAGTGACCGAAAGTATTTCGGTCACTATTCGGTCTCTAAACGTGCCAAAAATTTGGGACCGAATGCCAGTCGGTCACAATTCGGTCTCAAATCTGAGACCGAATTTGTGACCGAACTATTCGGTCACAAAATTTCACCCTGAACCCGCCATTTCATATATTTGGGACCGAATTATTTCGGTCTCAATTCGGTCTCTATATTTGAGACTGAAATTTTCAGTCTCTATTCGGTCCCTATTTTGGGACCGAATAGGGACCGAAAATTTCGGTCTCTATATGCGCTTTTTCTTGTAGTGTACCATACATAAACCCAAACCCTTGGCCAACACACCATCAAGGTCGGCCAAGTTAGCCAAAATCCAAATTCTCACGGCTCTCAGGGAAGCCTTTAATTCCCTATCATACACAAATTCAAATTCTTACGGCTCTCAGGGAAGCCTTTAATTCCTTACAAAAAAAAGAAAAAGAAGAAAAAGAAAATAAATAGAATAAATAGGGGCTTAAAAAGGAGGTGCCCCGACGGACTTGGTCTATCACTTCATCGTGATGGATCAAGGGTAAAAAGGTCTAAAACCCAACTGAAGTGAAAACCCGAAAGGACGTCTCAGGCAAAAATGGGTAAACCCCTCAACGCGAAAACCTGCAAAGGCGTGTTGGAAAAAGCTAGAGGGGGCCAATCTTGGCGAAAACCCGAAAGGGCGCTGAGGTTGGTAATGTGAACAAAAAAAAGGAGAAAGAAAAAAGAAAGAGAAAAGCAAAATTTGCCAGCCACATTGTTATGGACATTCCCTATCCATGATGGCCGGCTAAGTCAAAATTTATATTTTTTTGGCTAACAAGTCGTCAAGACCAACCAAAAACTAAAATATGTGCCCGATGGAGCCTCAATCCTCTCACCCAAATATGCGTCTGAGGGAGCCTCAATCCTCTTAACCAAAAGACGTACTCGAGGGAGCCTCAATCCTCTCACCCAATTACGTGCCTGAGGGAGCCTCAATCCTCTCACTCAAATCATGTGCTCGAGAGAGCCTCAATCCTCTCACCCAAATTACGTGCCCAAGGGAGCCTCAATTCTTTCACCCAAATTACGTGCCCGAGGGTGCCTCAATCCTCTCACTCAAATCACGTGCCCGAGGGAGCCTCAATCTTCTCACCCAAATCACGTGCCCGAGGGAGCTGTTGGGCGGCATGCTGCAAGGCAGGTGCGCGTGCCAGCGTCTCACCCTGGGGCGACCTGAGAATGAGGGTGTGGCGGAGGCCGGGTTGGCCAAGTCATGCCTAGGTCCGGGTGTGGACCTGCCTGCGGGTGTTGCTAAGTTGTCCAGCAGGGGGACTGTACCCTGTGGTGGGTTATAAGGAAGGATAGTATCCTTACACAACAACTCGAGTTTTGGCGTAACGGCAATGCCTGAGATCCTATATACCTGGTTCAGAGCAGGTCGCGGGTTCGATTCCCAGGGGTGCCGCTGGGGGGAGATTGTTGGGCGGCATGCTGCAAGGCAGGTGCGCGTGCCAGCGTCTCACCCTGGGGCGACCTGAGAATGAGGGTGTGGCGGAGGCCGGGTTGGCCAAGTCATGCCTAGGTCCGGGTGTGGACCTGCCTGCGGTGTGCTAAGTTGTCCAGCAGGGGGACTGTACCCTGTGGTGGGTTATAAGGAAGGATAGTATCCTTACACAACAACTCGAGTTTTGGCGTAACGGCAATGCCTGAGATCCTATATACCAACCGCATGGGCTACAAAATTGTCGACGGCGTCGTCACAAGGACTCTCAAGGGAAAGGAACCACAAGGAGCTGAAGTGTCAACCGGTGAAGAAGACAATGAAGATGATGAAGCAAATGAGGGCAGTGATGAAGACCCTCAAGATGAGCAAATGCCTGACCAAGCTCAAGAGTTTGATGATGTACCTGTGCCTCCACAACAATCCGTTCATGATTACTTGGCACAAATCCATCAAGAAATGATTTCAGGATTTGCTCGGATGACGTCAAGATTTGATCAAGTGGACGCTCGCCTCAACACTTTAGATGACCGTCTTGACCACCTCTACTCCGAGAGAGATGGATCCCGTCACCCTCCTCCTGCTGGACATGACGATGAATAGAGGGTCTCAGGGTCATTAGAGGTCACTAAGAGTCTTAGATGGGAATTAGTCTCACTTGTCTTATCATCTTTTGCTTGTTCATGTTATTTCCCTTTCTTTTTATTGAGTCATGTAATGATTATCAAATGTACTGTGAAATTTCAATGATCAATCAATGAAAACTCAGTTCATGTTTATTTGTCTCTAAATGTGCATGACTTGACCTTTTGCATGTTGTCAAAAAGGGGGAGAACATCAATATATGCATCAATTGAATGTTTTTGTCATCATCAAAAAGGGGAGATTGTTGGGTTTTTCATATATCATGTTTTTGATGATCACATTAACACCCTTGAACATTGATTTAATGCAAAATTGATGTGCTAACTAACATGAAAAACACCATGAAAGTGATTGAGTTAAACATTGCTAAATCATACAATGTATATCACTAACAATGTATTTGCATGTAGGTGCACAAGCATGAAACATGGAGCATTGAAGAGGCATTGAAGAGATGAGCAAAAAGCACAAAAATCTGTCAAAGAGGTGTATCTGTCGACAGATGAACTCTACCTGTCGACAGATTCATACAATCATTCCAAGACAGAACTCAGGTTTGCATCTCTGAGTGTATCTGTCGACAGATGCAATGTACCTGTCGACAGATACACACAGACAACCTAGGACAGAGCTCAAGTTTTCTATTCCTGAGTGCATCTGTCGACAGATGCAAACTGCCTGTCGACAGATACACTCAGAAACTCATTTTCCTGAAACCCAGTTCTCAGCCTGAGTCTGCCTGTCGACAGATGCAAGTGCACCTGTCGACAGCCGACGGAAACTTCAGATTTTGGGTTTCCAAATCCGGCCCCACTTGGGTGTTTCCTTCCTCCACGACCCCCACCTTTACCTAACACTATATAAGCATCCTTTTGGAGCCAAATTCGCAGAGAGCAGCCTCCCATCCAAGAGCTTCCAAGGGACCAAGAGGAAAAGCCCCAAATTGCTGCTCTGCTTCAACTTTCCGCCCAGATCGACGTGGAATCACCATCTATGCGGAGCTGAAGCCGGATCGTCATCAATTCAACCTTCTACATCGATCAATCTACATCCAATCGAAGTTTGAAGAGCGTTTGGACGATCCACGAGAAGAATTCCAACCGGATTTGTTCCCTAATTCCCAATTCTTCTCCATTTCATAATTTCCATTCCATCGTGTGTGTGTGTGTGGTTGTGTTTCGAGCATCCCTTGTGCTTGATTCACGTATTTGTGGTTGTTCTGATCGTGGTTCATCAGACAACGTGTGTGTGGTTGAGTTGTAGTGTTGAACTCGCTCATAAGCAGTCGTTTCTGCGTGTGTGTGTGTGGACGGTGGATGTAGGATACACGAGTTGTGTACTCCGAACCACCTTAAATCATCGTGTTCTGTGGTTTGTTCGTGTTTTGCGTTAGATGATTGGTAGGCACGGTGTTCATACGCACGTTTGATTTTCTGTTCTCACTTAAATCAACTCAAGCGGTCTCACACTTAATTGAATTTGAATCAAATTTCATTAAGATCGCTGTAGCATCGAAAAGAGCCATCAATAGTTTAAAATTGCCGTAATCTATTCAACCCCCCCCCCCCTTCTAGATTACCGTATTGTGTACTTCCGCATAACTCTTCAGGAGCCTCAATCCTTTCACCCAAATATGAGCCCGAGGGAGCCTTAATCCTCTCATCAAAGTTACGTCCCTAGAGATGCCTTAATTCTCTAACACAAGCATGTTATGGCCCCAGAGGAGCCCTAATCCTCCAAATGAGATAGCTCACGGATTTTGGGGAAGCCTTAAAACCCTATTATCAATAAAGATCACATGTTGATGGTGAAACTCAGAAGCACAATGTATATAGCAATAAAAGTTCTCATCCCAAGACAGGCCCTTGGGATAGCCCAAAAAGAATAAGTCAAAATGAATGGATAGCATGTACTGATGCTAAAAATAATATTTCTCAAACAAGCCTATGCTCTGGTGTCGCCTGCCCTCAGAAAGTCAACATGTACAAAAGAATGGCACGAACAGCTCTGTCATGCATAAGCGAGGTCATCATCTCACGCCAATTCATGGCATGCACGATTCTTGTAAAAGTTATAGCAGCCTCTGCTTGCAAAACAGCCAGTTGGGTCCCCATGATTTTCGGCTTCAAGTAATCTCCTTCAATGTCAATGTGTCATATACCTGATCCAACTCTGCAAGATCAAGACAACACGAGATCAAATTTTGCCACAGAGGAACGAGAACATAAAAGGATAAATGCAACATGGAAGAAGATATATTGCAGCAAAATCACAATTCTCAATGCATAAAGCAAAATGTTGGCATTGTTGTCATGAGATGATGGTCATTGGTACTGCAAGTCTAAAAGAAATGAAAAGTTTACTGCAAGTATGTCATAAGCTGTGACATATCGAGTACACAAATATAATATCTCCACCAAAAATCTCAAGAAAGCCAAAATGGCCGAAATGCATTGGCGAAATAGATGGAATGGACCCTCTGAAGGGCAACATGTGCTAAAATATAACTGGAAAGATTCACACGAGACAGTCGCCCTACGTTTCACTCTCGGATGCCAGTCTCGTGGGGGGCATTTGTTGTGCCAGATTTCTGGCCGGCTTCTCACAGGAGGAATAAAAGAAAAAAAAAGGGAATAAACCAAACAAATACAGAAAGGAAAAGTAGAGGGAGACTCACCTCTTTCGGCCAACCGCAACTTGCCCAGCCCTGTACTACTCCCCCTTGGATGAGCCGTCGCCCCTGGTTGGACCGTCTGCAGGTGCCTCTGCCTGGTCCCCCCCTGCGGCGAGAGGGAGAAGAAGAGGTAAAGGAGGGGACGCTGTCGTTGCTGGCCCCTGCCGCCGTCGCCAGGCCCTCCACCCACAGTCGCCAGCCACGGCCAGCTCGCTGCCGCTTCCGGCCCCTACTGCCGCTGCCTGCTCTGCGTGGGGAGTCACCGCGGGCCCCCTTGCTGGCCCCGGAAGCCGCCGCCGATGGCACCACCCCTGCTCACCGCTGCTGCCCCAGCCGCCGCCGCTGCTGCTGCGCCGGCCTCCCCACCGCTATTGTTGCTGCTCGTTGGCAGGAAGGAAGAGAGGGGGAGGGAGATCGCGCAGAGCCGCCCTCTCCTCCCTGCTCCGTTTCGCACAGAGCAAAATCGGGAAGGTCCCAGCGAAAAACAAAAAGGGAAAATAGAAAGAAAAAAGGAAAAAGGGGGACTAAAGCGCAAATATTCAATTAGAAATTTGCACAAAACCCCTTAGAAAGTTGTGCAGACCTCCAGAGAGAGTGCGTAAACCTTCCGGCCGGGCGTTTTTTGCCCAACCACTATATAAGGAGAGGGGGGCGCCCCAGGGAGGAGGTGGAGTTTTCTGAGCTAGAAAACCCGAGCAAGGCTTCGAGGAAAAAAAGACTGCAAAGTAGTCCAGAAAAATGGGTCTACAAGGCAGCCCTAAAGATCATCGTGCAACGCACGATTTATTTCTCTCAAGTTTATAAAAAAAGTCTATTGGGCTTACCTTATTGGGCCAATTTTCTTATTGGGCCTGGGACTGCTTATTGGGCCAGACTTGTATTTTCATACAATTAATTGAGATATTTTGTGCTTATTGGGCCGACATTTGACAAATTCTCATGTGTGATTTAATGGGCCTATTGGGCTATTTTTAATCATACGTTATACGAATTATTTTCATGTAATGTCATGTTTATTTAAAAACGTTGCACTACTTAATTTCTTAACCAAAATCAACCAAGTTTTCGACAAACCTTAACGAAATATTTCATAAACATTATTACTTAATTTTCAATAACATAAAATCAACAAACAAGTCATGTCTCACATCATTTTGGATCCACCTTAAGTTAATCCCCATTTAAATCAACTAAATAAATAAAAATATTAATTTAAACCATATAATCCTAATTTAAATAAATAAATAACGAAAATGTTTAAATAAATGGAATCAATAATTCTAAAATACCAAAAAAGGAGAAAATGAATTTAAAAATCAATAAAAATGAAATAAATATCAAAAATTAAAAAAAATCAACTACATGTTTGCAACTGTGTCTCTTTCCATATATAATTCATTTCATTCAAATGTGAGTCATGTTCTTTTATTTCAACGGGTCTGTCTGATGGCTAATCAAGGGTATTCAGTTTTTGTGTTGATATAATTAACACTAATCGCAGTTAGTGGGGAGGTCAAATGAATTAAATAAGACCATGTCTATGTAAAAAATAAAAGCCAAATAAATCAAACCCAAATTTAAGATAAAAATTTAAAATGTTAAAAAATATTCTCACACATAGCTTCACTCTTTTACACAATAGTGCTTCCGGCTAATGTGTCCCTGCCGCAATGGGTATTCATCGGGGTCCCTTTATGATATAAACCTGCTCCATCAAAAGCGTTGGTTGGCTCGCGGTTATCTTCCTTGTCTGTTCATTAAACCCCATCCTCTGGACAATAATTGCACCTTGCCACCTCCCTGCAGCTTTACAAGTCATCGTTTGCCTCTAGAAAACTGTCAACTGCCAGAAATATTTTCCTAGCTAGTATTTATTTCTACAACTACATTAAGTCTGCTCTAAATATTCAAATAAGAATCTGCATATACTCGAGGGACCGAAGGTATGTCATTTGAAGATGGGAAGACATTGTTTCATGAGTTCTTAGAAGTGGGCAATCATATGTATAACAATTTTTCATTTTTGATTTTTGAGGGCAATCATGTGTCATGTGTAAGCAATGTTGGCTATTAAATATGCAGTGTGTTAATTATGATATATGACTTACGAATTTTGTGTGATTATCTCATATTTTGTGATAAAGTATAGAGATAGGGAAAAAATGAATATGTGTGAGTTTTATCACCCTCTCCACCGAAAAACTTGTCCTTTTTTAATGTATTGCTCCATTCTGCTAAGGGTTCTAGGCAAAATTTTACTGGTTTTCACATCTGGTTATCCTTGACATCATCATCATCTCCTAACTGTTACATACATCACTCTAGGGCTGCCAATAGATCTCGGAATTCCGTTTAGCTGACCTATTTCCGCATTTTTTATAGGATGCGGAACTCCGAAAAGAACTTTCCGATAGCTTAGCGGAAGCGGAAATGGATATCCGAATTATTATAAGATGCGGAAGCGGAAACACCCAATTCCGCATCCGCTTTTTCCGTTTCCGTTTTCGATAACTTTTAATATATATTATATAGTATTTTTATAATAAAATCTCCTCAAACTTGAAACTTTGGCTCTTAAATTTTTAACTCATTGTCTCTCTCCTCCCATCTATATGTAAATGTCATCTATTCTAGTCCCAATTATGGACAACTTTTTTCTCTAATATATTTATATCTACATATATTGATTATCTATTACTCAACCATTATATATCACTATATGATTTTACCATACTAATTTGATTTTGTTATACTTCATTTAGTAAGGGTCATTATAATGTACATGATGAAGAAGATATAGTAGAAAAATTATTAAATTACATTTGAAACTATTCATAAATTTAATAATTAATATACTTGTAAATTTATAAATTAATTCTAATTGTACAAATGTTGTTACATCCGAAGTTTTCGTTTTGTATCCGTTTTCGTTTCCGATTTTCCGATAGAAAGCGGAAATGGATGCGGAAGTGGAAACACCCTTTTCCGTTTCTGTTTCCGACTCCGAAATTTCTTATAGGAAGCGGAAGCGGAAACACCCATTTCCGATTCCGACTCCAACCCGTTGGCAGCCCTACATCACTCTGATCACATTAGACTCATCTAATATAACTGCTTAGACAATGAAGCACAAGACCATTAAAGAGTTTATGGGCAGTGATGCCACACCATTTCATCAAATATGCCACACCATAAACTAACTTTGTGGCATTTTCATTTTCCAGTGGGAGCACAACTTCTGTCTAGGAGTATGCATGTCAACACACTTAATTCATGGTTTTGGCTTTTTAAGTTTAAATCTGAATATAAAATTTGATGAAAAATTTTATGTTTATGGGCAGTGATGCCACGCCATTTCTTTGTGTATATGAATAGCAATGTTTAACTTTGTTTATGGTCTCAGTCAAACGTGTTGTACGATATGTTTATGGGTAGTGATGCCACACTATTTCTTTGTGCATATGAATAACAGTGTTTAACTTTGTTTCACTATTTTCTTCACTATTTTTTATAATATACTTTCTCAACATGCATGCAAAAAGTTAGTTTTAGTTGTCTTATTATCTTTTTTATGTTGTATTAGGAGTATATTTAATCAGATATCATCAAATACTCCCACAACTGAGGGTGCAAGTTCAGATCCTAATGTTGCTACTCAAACTCAAACAAGTTCATCAAGAGTAAAGAGGAAAATCACAAATTTAAGATCAAATGTGTGGGAGCATTTTACAAAAATTGAAGGAGAAAATAAGTGTCAATGCAATTACTGCGGTACTATTTATAGTTGTGATCTAATCACTTATGGCACAAACACACTTCGAATGCATCTAAACGTAAGATGCAAGAAATATCCCTTTAGTGGAGCTGTAAGCAAGCAAGTACAAGTTAGCCCTCACAGCCCTTTAGTTGGCGAAGGAACAGAGGGAGAGACCATAACTATTATATCAACTTAGAAATTTGATCAACAACTAGCTAGAAAAGCACTGGCATGCATGGTGATTGTTGATGAACTTCCATTTAAATTTGTTGAGGGGCAAGGGTTTAGACATTTTTGTAGTGTTGCACAACTAAAGTTTCATATTCCTTCAATAATCACTGTAGTAAGAGATTGCTTTGAAATCTATGTGGAAGAGATGACAAAGTTGAAATCTTTTATAAAAAATAATTGACGAAAAGTTTGCCTTACAATAGACACATGGACTTCATTGCAACGGATCAATTATATGTGTCTAACTGCACACTTTATTGATAATGATTGGAAGTTGAACAAAAAGATCTTAAATTTTTGTCCAATTTCTAGTCCTAAAGGTGAGGCTATTGGTAAGACAATTGAAAAGTGCTTGAACAGTTAGGGTATTGAGAAGGTTATGACAATTACTATTGACAGTGCTAATTCTAATGATGTTGCTATTGCATATTTGAAGAGGAGAATTAATAATTGGGAGGGCAGTGTCTTGAAAGGAGAATTCATTCATATGAAGAGTGTTGCACATATCATGAATTTAGTTGTTAATGATGGTTTGAAATTATCAAATGAGTCTATTGCACATGTCCGAAATGCTGTGAGATATGTGAGACAATCTCTATCAAGACTTCAAAAATTTAAGTCTTGTGTTGAAGAGGAAAAAATCTACAGCAAGAGCTTGTTATGTCTTGATGTTCCTACAAGGTGGAACTCAACTTTTATGATGTTAGACACAACACAAAAATTGCTTGTTATGTCTTGATGTTCCTACAAGGTGGAACTCAACTTTATGATGTTAGACACAACACAAAAATTTCAAAAGGCATTTGAGAGATATGAAGAGCAAGATCCATTTTTTATAAGTGAACTTAGTGAAGGAGATGGCTTAGGAAAACCACAAGATGAAGATTGGGAAAAAGTTAGAAATTTGACAAAATTGTTGGAGAATTTTTATGCTGTTATTTTGAGAGTTTCTGGGGCACTATATGTTACCTCTAACACATACTTTCATGAGATTAGTTTTGTTGATTGTCTCCTAAAAAAATGGTGTGGAAGTGTTGATTATGTTTTCAGTGATATGGCATTCAAGATGAAACAAAAATGCGATATGTATTGGGGAAATGTAGAAAAGCTTAATCTCATGATGTTTGTTGCTATGGTTCTTGATCCCTGATATAAATTGGTATATGTTGATTTTTCAATCTCTCAAATGTATGAGAGTGGTATGGCATTGACATTGAAGAAAAAAGTGAAGATTGTTCTTTATGCTTTGTTTCATGAATACAAAAGTTTGGATGAGAATTCTAGTGGACAGCAAGTAGGCACGTTTTAAAGTGCATCTTCAACATCAACTTCTAGTAGACTACATGATGAGCAATCAGACACAAAAAATATAGTCAGCTATGAGGGATCGATTCCATCAACACATAGCTGAAATGGAAAGTGATGATGTGAAATCTGAGTTGGTCAAATACTTGGAAGAAGTGAGAGAAAAAGATTTGGACTCATTTGATATTTTGACTTGGTGGAAAATCAACTGTTCTAGATTTCCTATCATTTCATTGATGGCATGTGATGTCTTGGCTATTCTTGTCTCTACTGTAGCATCAGAATCTGCATTTAGCATTGGTGGTCGTGTTCTTGATGCATTTAGGAGTTTTCCATCTCCTAAAATAGTAGAAGCGCTAATTCGCACTCAAGATTGGGTTCGGTCATCTAAATCGGCTTAGCATTGAAGAAAAATTAGATGAAGTTGATCAACTAGATGAAGATAATATTTATTTTCTATCATTTATTTATTAATTTGGAGGAATTTGAGTTGCTTGATGAAGGTGATATTCATTTTCAATTGTTTACTAAATATATGGTTTTTTTTCAAAACTTTCAGGTGTTACATCAGTGCCTCTAGTTATTGATATTGCATAAGCTTTGTTGATAAGTATTTCTTTGTCGGTAAGTACTTGGTGATTGTCTTGGTTGATGGATAAAGTTGAATTGTAGTCTAATTTAACTCTGGAACAAGATAGCCAAATAATAATAGTTCTCTAGAAAATATTGTACTTGATATTGCATATTTTCAGTTAAGCTAATTGGCTGATTCAACTCGAGACAGTATGAAAGAGTGTGAGACAGTACAATATCATAATGGCCAAAGGCAAGAAAATATGATCCAATATAATAAGAAAATATGAGACAGTATAAGGTTTAGCTTTTGATATGGCAAATAGGGATATATACCAGGTGGGGAAGGAAATCCACGTTTGAGAACACTAAGAGAAATGGACAGAACCCAAGCTTCAACTATATCTTTTTGGGGTTTCCAAAATTTCAGAACTTGTTTAGTGTTCAAGAATGTTGTAAAAAAATTTCATTGTGTGGTTCTCAGGGTAGAGAGAGGGAAAAAGGGGGGGGGGGGGGGGGTTCCTTCCCCACCTGGTATATATGATGCTGCTTACTTGTTACTATGGTGCTGCTTCATTTTAAAATTTATTTGTCATCTTATGTAATGCCCCGACGCGGAATATCGGAGTGGTAAATAGTTAAATAAATAGTATAGAGTGAGAAATAGACATCAAAACATTACACAAATTGGAATAATGCCAAACAAACCAACTTCATTAATAATTCCACTAAACATCTATTACAATCGCTAATTCAGAGCCGAAACTATGGGCCCAAAGTACTTTATTCTAATAAACAACTAACTAAACTGTCTAACTTTCTACTAAAAGCTTTGGTTGATGAAACATTAGGTCACTCCTAGTCTTGATCATTCCCTTCCTCATTCGTGTGGTAGTCTCCGTCAGACTCACCTAAAACACATGAAATACATAGCGCAGGGTGAGCGATAATGCTCAGCAGGACTTAATATCTCGTATAAATTGGCATGCTTTAAGTGATTAATGTCTTATCAAGCAGGATATCTATAGAGAATGATCAAGCATAGTCACGAAAGGGATGTACAAGATAGCAAGAGTACGATAATACTTTCACAAGAAAAATAGCATGATAACGGGTTGGCCATATAACGAGATTGCATGTATGGTTGCACAGAAGTGCTCTAGTCGCGATAGAAGGTATGATTGATATTCTTTCAACCGCGAGTATAAGAATGATGAATGATTGTCTTAGATTAAATCTTGCTAGTCATACGTTGGATGCATGCCGAACACCCTGATCATTACCCCACAAGTTATAGTCTTTCGGGCGCACCTCCTAGGACCAGATCGGGCCCTTTATAATGTTGCCTGACATTGATCATATTTTTATCTTAGACAATCAAAAGATGGCCAAATAGAGTACCAAGAATAGATGAGAGTAACTGATGAATAGATGAAAGTATAGAGAAAATGTGAACAGATGATGGGAACATGATAGTAGATGACATCAAGGGTTACATTTGTAAATCATCATTAAACATGCGAATAATAATCAGTTGCACAATATATGGTCGTGTGCCGGTAGTCCGGTAGAAGTCACAACCGCCCAATAGCCGTGCTATGAACACAGGCCAGAGGTCCGGCGTGATCTCAAGATAAGAGAGAACACACTAAGGCCGTTGGATCATGCTGATCCCTAAGGGAATATAAGTGTTTATGGTACAACCTGCTCGTTAGCATTGGACGTCCACCAAGCGAAGGAGTCTTACGGAGGTCTCGACAAGGAGTTCCTGGTCCAGTTAGGAGTATTCCCAACGGAGAGGTCGTCCAAGCCAAGATAGAAGGGTGTATAGAAACAAATGTCTGTCATGCCTTGAATGCTCGAAGGCAGAGGGCCGCAATAACGACATTTAAATCAAGCGAATAAAATGAAGACAAGTTCATTTAATAAAATAGGAAATTTACATGAGTAATTGCACTTAATTACCAGATATATTATTGAATAATTTTGGTAAAGCCTCATGTCACAATTTCATGTTTAGTGTGTGCATGTGTAATAGAATCAAGCTAGTAAAAGAGTATCGTGTACACATCTTTTAATTAATTAAATCATGTGTAAAATGTCATAAACTCATTAACATCTCGTTACTATTCATAACAATACATTATAGTGATTAAACAATGATTATAGAGCATATTTAACAAGCTTTGTATGGAAATTAGGGTTTCTGGTTTACACAGTGTAAACACAACGGGGGTACCTGTCACGTTCAAATCGCGATGGGTAGGTCGGTCGCGTTCACAAGAACTGGGTCAGGCCAATCGATTAATGTTGTAATCGCGACAGGGTGACCAGCCGCGATTAGAGCCATCGGTCCATGAACGCGACGTCAGGTCTGTCGCGTTCTGGGCAATTGGTACAGGATAGGTAGAACGTGACGGGTCGGGCCATCGCATTCATAACGTGACATGGGCTTGCGTCGCGACCAGGCTGAGAATGCGACCAGTCGGGTCCTTGTGTTCTAAGAGACCCTAGCCGAACCCCAAAAGTGATTTGGGTTACTTTGGGTTGCGGTCCAGTCCTCGAAGGACTTGATACAGGGCTATTTAAAAATACATATAAATTTGTATACATAATGAAAAATCATGAAATCAATTTTAAATGAAACTAGACATGCAGAGGTATCTACAGTAGGAAGTAATTTGACTTCTGACATGATATGATCATGCTATTCACATGGTACTTCGCAATGTAACACAAAGATGCTTAATAGAAATTGGGGAAAAAGTGTCTATGGATCCTGACATCGAGTAGAACATTACAGTAAAAGTTTATGTCACAACATCGAGTACAAACATGGATTTAAGGTGAACATGGGGTTCAGATACATGTTCTCACAGAACTTTGGGCATGAAGTACCCTTCATAGACATGATAAAAATGTGGGAAAACATAGGGCTTTTGAATGTGTTTCTTTTATTTAATTTATTTAGCAATTATTAAAATTTTAGAATGCTACATCTTGTGTGTTGCAATATTGGGGGATTCCTGTATTCTCTCATTTACCAAATTTTGAGGTAACTTTCAGTGTCAAACTGTTTCTTAGGTTCTTCCGTTTGATAATTTGTATATGACATATGCTAAAACCCTTTTGTTTTGACATTCTTGTTTCTACAGACATTTTATCCTTGGGATGGTTCTATCTATATTGTTCATGAAGAAATGTGATGGCAGGTTTGTCATTAGTGTCAAAGTTGCATGTCTGTATCTCTGTTTCCCTTGTTGTAAAAAGTTCCTGTTTTACATTATGTAATCCAAGCTGCATCTATGTTGTATTTACATTCAACTCAAAAAATGCATACCCTGAAATTCCCAAAAACAATATATACTTTATATAATTTCATCACATATATACCTAACTTCTTGGAGCTTGCCTCACTTCTAGCAGTGGGCTTATATCATCACAAATTAAGTTCATTCGGTGTTCCTTTTACCTCTATCTGTGTTGCTCCTATCTTATTTCCTTGATATAGGACATTTGTGATCACTTTCATTTTGGTATCCCGACTTTTAGAATTACTGGATATAACCTTCATGTCTTTGATGAATCTAGTTTAACCTTTTAAGAAAAATCTATTCTGTCTTCAGCACCCTTTCACTGAGTTGCACATGGACTGGCAAATAAGATTATGTTGTCCGTGGTTAACCAGCAAAACTCTGTCCTCCTCCTTATTCTTTAGCTTTTTCTAGAGACACCTAGGAAAAGGGGGGTTCACTGGCTCTCCATTGACATTAATAGTGTAGTCGTGATGCACTCCATGATGAGATTAGAAGCAGATGTGGAGACACCATACAACCTTTAAAAAGGGGGAAAAAAATTGCTATTGAGAAGAAAAGAGTAGGAAACTCATTGTGTAGCTGATGCAAATCTACCGGTACACTTGATGTTCCTTGACAATGAGTAAAATATGTGAGTTTCTCATCCAGCATATATATAATAGATGATTCGTTGGACTTCTTATAAATTTATTTTATCTAAATGATATGAGATCCTAAGAACTTCCTGGGTTTGATCTTACATGTCAAAAACAATATAAAGAAGTTGAACTGACATTGCTTCACTACTTTAGATGTTTCATTTCATATTCTGAAATTTTTTGATCATCAATTTCTTCTTTATAGTCTAATAATTTAATCAATTCTTAACTTTTAATATCCATCATTTCAATTCCAACTTGTATGTTGTCATTAGAGGTGAAATTAATATTGAAACTAATTGGGACGCATTTCAACACATTGCTAACATTCTGCTTTCCACACACTCATGCAAGTTCTTTTTTTCATCTATCCACTAACTGTCTTTCGGGTCAAAGTCCCTAAACAAGCAGAAATACCAGATAAATATGTAATTTGTGGACATGTTGACATACCTGATACCCCTTCTCCCTTTTGCTTTCTCACTTCAAGTTTCTAAAGTCTTCTTGCTGTTCTTGTTAATCTTTCCTGCTGCTTGTCCCTGGGATTATAGAACAATCCACCTCTCCATTTTTTCTGATAATAATTGGGAGCTGGTCAGAGGATGGGGGGTGTGATTTTATATGTGAAGATTTTTGCTTCTGATGGTCAGCCCTCTGTATTTAAATGGAGAGCTTCAATTGAACACACCACTGTGTGATGCGTGTCACAAGAAGAAGGCTCCTGTTGTTTGTTTAAGCACCAGCTATTGATCCAAGCTAGCAAGAAACTAGGATGGATCTTAGTTGGGATTTGAAGTGATGACAGAGGGTGACGTTGCCTTTTCTTTTTTCTTTTTTTTTGGTTTTGTGTGTGTTGCAGACCACCCTCTGGTTTGCCTGATTGCTTGTCTCCATGCAATCACAATAACTTAGAAATAGGCCCTCACAGATTACTCCTCTTTCTTCACAATGACATTTGGTCCTGGGGAGAGAGAGATAGGGAGAAGCAGTGTCGAATTAAACTAAACATTGCTAACATTGTTGACATACCTGATACCCCTTCTCTCAATATAATTTGTTCTTTTTAGAGTCATCATTTGTGTTAAGCACTGTCCTATATATCTACAACCTTCTCATGTCCATGTGGAAACTTCTCTTGAAAATCCATCATTTATTTTTCTGATAATAATTGGGAGCTGGTCAGAGGATGGGGGGTGTGATTTTATATGTGAAGATTTTTGCTTCTGATGGTCGAGCCCTCTGTATTTAAATGGAGAGCTTCAATTGAACACACCACTGTGTGATGCGTGTCACAAGAAGAAGGCTCCTGTTGTTTGTTTAAGCACCAGCTATTGATCCAAGCTAGCAAGAAAACTAGGATGGATCTTAGTTGGGATTTGAAGTGATGACAAGAGGGTGACGTTTGCCTTTTCTTTTTTCTTTTTTTTTTGGTTTTGTGTGTGTTGCAGAACACCCTTCTGGTTTGCCTGATTGCTTTGTCTCCATGCAATCACAATAACTTAGAAATAGGCCCTCACAGATTACTCCTCTTTCTTCACAATGACATTTTGGTCCTGGGGAGAGAGAGATAGGGAGAAGCAGTGTCGAATTAAACTAAAACATTGCTAACATTGTTGACATACCTGATACCCCTTCTCTCAATATAATTTGTTCTTTTAGAGTCATCATTTGTGTTAAGCACTGTCCTATATATCTAACAACCTTCTCATGTCCATGTGGAAACTTCTCTTGAAAATCCATCATTTAGAGGATGCCTGAACTCCATTAACGGGAGGCAGGTAATTATCTTATGTTTCATGAAAAAAAAAAGCTCATACCCTTAAATTTCCAGTAACTTGTTCAATGAACCGGAGGCAGGTTAATGTCTTCAATTATTGTCAATGTTTTGTGATTTCTGATAAAACTCCTACATGCAGTGTTAACCGGATTGCGGACATCACGAGATTCAGGGTCACTCTTAAGAGCAGGCAGATGCAAAGTCTCAAAAATCTAATATTTATGATGGTGGATTATTTAGTGTGGATGCAATTTTCTCTTGATATAATTTGTCTTTTGCACTTAGAAAAGTCCCGTTATGTATATACTTCCTTCTAAGAAGGTATTTTATGTTTTTTGAAAGTTCTTACAGATTACATATCCATGTTGCTGTTCAATTCATATTGTTAGACTGTTATTATGTGAACAATTCAAATTATATAATATATATTGTATGTATATATATAATAATATTATCTATATGTGAACAGTCTAAAAAGAGCCCCAACATGCCCAAATTGATGATCGCCTTATGTGAACAGTTCAAAAAAAAACCCAACATGCCCAAACCAACGTGAACAGCCCCCAAAAAATGCCAGCAGGTGCAAATCGATGGGCTGAATCGATCCAAACCGAACCAATTCGGTTCGGATCATTATCATATCGGTTCAGATCGGTTCGAATCTTAATAGAGTTCAGTTCGTTTCGGGTTGACCCGAAAGTGGTCTTAAACCGAACCGAACCATGAACAATCCTAATTATGTTTGTTGTCCCGTTTAATCCAAGATATATATTCTTTGATTTAGTATCATAAAGTATTTTGGGGAATGTATAGATGTTTCATTTCAAAACCTATTATGTAATTTTGGGGTTTCTTAAAACACCTTACGACCAAAAGTTAATTTTAATTATATATACCAATCAGTTGATTAGCTTATATTGGATATTACCTTAAACGATCATGTCTCTAATTATTGGGCCACTTTAATAGCCAAATAAGGAGTTATCTCTAATTTATCATTCATAATAATTAAAAAATATTTTGATAACCGAGATAAACTATATATATTAGAAATAAAGGAATGCCGTCAGAATAAGTAGGTGTTAACTAGGGATAACATTATCTCTACTTCTAGGGAGGGATAAAATTAAGTTATATATCCTGTTAAAGTGGACCTGATAGGGAATATTGGAAGTTATTTCACTATCACTATAAGACAAAAGACATATGTCAGCGGCTAAACGTCGTTGACAAAAGTAAAAATTTCGTTGACAAAAATATATGTCAACGGTCAGAGTCCGTAGATAAAGCCGTCGACATTTTTGTCGTCGACTAAACATACGTCAACGGATGAGTAGGCCGCTGACAACAAAATTTTATGTCAGCGGCTCACAGTTGCTGGCCAAAAAAATTTATGTCAGCGGTCAATAAACCATCGCTGACATAAAAAATATTTGTCAGCGGCCCTAAGCCGCTGACGTAAAAAATTTATGTCAGCGGCCTCTTTAGGAACCGCTGACATAAATTTTTTTTATATAAATTCTTTTAAAATTCTGTTTTTTTATACAAAAATACCTACATACACACACAACAGGAAAACAAGTATATATATGAGCTATACATAACATAGTACAATATTTTTAATTATAGAAGGAGGGATATTGCAGTCTAATTAATTAAAAAGACCCATTAAATAATACTAATGTAGACAAATCCAAGACGTGTATGTGGGCTTTCACATGGCATCTCACCAGCCATCTGATGCCACAATATTCCTAGAAGAAGACCTCATGGTGTGATTAAGTGGCAAGTTGGTAAGATATAAAGATTTTTATATACATAGAAATAGATAGTAGATATATATAATAGCATTAATTTGTCTTTTTTTCTTTCACACCGATCCTTCCCTCGTCAGCTCATCCCATCTTGGACACCACACAATTTTACACATTAAAGCCTCTGCTTGGTTAAAATAAAAAATAACATATATGCAATATTCGTATAATATATATAGTTGTCAGCTGACATCTTTCTCTCTTATCTTATCTTTTGGAGTGAGACCAAGTGGCCACATGCCCTGGCGTTGCCTCCACGGCAGTGTTCTCCTGCTCGGCACCTGGAAACATGCATGATCCACCCATCGCCCTTTGTTTGTACACATTGAATCCAATTCTCACATGTATAACTCACAAGTGCAGGCGCACTTTTATGTCTTGCTGCTCGTTATAAATGGCAGCATGGGTCATAACAATAACTATATAAACACAGACATTGAGCAAAAGTATGGAGGAGTTAATAGGTTTCAGGTATCAATAGAGATTTGAAATGAATTAAGAAATCAGAGAGGATGGTTTCAGGTATCAATTGAGCAAAACACCCGATCAAACCACAACACAAGCTCCAGACAGGGTTCATTGAAATCATTTTCCTTGTAAGTTAGCTGAAGTAAAATATACAAATAAAGCTATGTACACCCCATACAACCTAAAATTTGATCCTCTGTACTGTAATGACAAACTATTTCTTTGAGAAAAAAAACTGAACCATGAAGACTGCCAACACAAACCATACTTAAAATTAATGTCATCAAAATATCAATCTATCAATCATCATCATCATAGTCATCATAATCATCTCCCTCCCCATCAGTATCTACGTCGTCGTCCTCTGGTGCTCTCGGTGGAGCTGACGCAGCAAATCTCTGACTAGTCTGAAACTGAGTCATAAATGTACTCATCTGCAACATCTGTATACATATGTCATCCATCTCAGAATATCGTTTACGCAGTTGCTCCAACTCCCTTCGCATTTTATCCACATCTGAGTCCCATCTGCGCGCCTCTGTACGCAACTCCTCAACCTCCATTCTGAGAGTATTTTCGATGTTGCTAATCCGTTGCTGATAGTCAGTGGAGCTCGACCCTTCTCCTGTCCCATACCATATGCGACGTGTCTCCCGACTGCCTCCGCAACGAATGTGACCAGATCGGTCCTTCCCCATAACTGAAACAAAAGCCTTCTCAGCAGAAATGGGGATACTCCCACTCTCACTATCTAGTGAAGGAGTCGATAGCTGCATCATCCTCTCCTGCATAAAAAATTAAGAAAAAATTTATTATTTATAATAAAAATATCACATAAACATTAATTATAAATTTTAAAAATATACTTACATATCGACTCCTACTCTCGTCATCTACCCACTGCTCATTGCCATCAGGTAATTCCTTGCATCTGCCAATTTTAAAGATCTCTACACGACTGGGTTCACGATCATGAGCAAGGCACTATTCACATGTGTTAAAGAGAGTAAGAATTAAGTAAATATTAAATTGACAATAAATTTTAACTAAATATTTAACTTACAAAATCATCCTTCACTTGATAATGACTCTTCCTGCCCTTTCTATATGACATAGATTGATGAGAGCGATTTGCCTTATTGCGATCGGCGATATTCTGCCAACAAATATTTTAAATGTTAAAAAAAAAATGAAGATGTACTATAAAACACCAGATATACTTTATTATTACTTGCTCATCCGAAGTGTTCCATTTTGCACACATGATCTGCCAATCTTGGGGATTAACACTAGCTGGAACTGAGACAATGGCCTCATCAAAAGACTTGCCTGTATAATGCTGTATAGAGACACAATTTTTTTAGTTCCACATTAAAAGTAGTGAAAATAAATGAAAAAACCAGACCAAAATATATTAGCTGACTGCTTGGACAAAGTTCTTGGACAAGGTAATTTTCCACAATGGTGGTCCACGGTCACACATGCTTACTACACTGCATTTGCTATATAACCACATGTGTCGAATAGGTGGTTCTACTTATATGCCTACCTCTTCCTCACTGCCTATGCTCAAGACTGTGTAGAGTTCATAAGAGCACAAGGGACCATCCGAATGTGGTGGAATGACAGAGGATGTGGATGATTAGGGGAGTCACATCTAACCTCTTTGGGTCATCCAGTTCTTCCTTGAGAAAGTGGGCATATCTGGGTTTGGGTTCAATGTGACCAGCAAGGTGATAGATGACAAGCAAACTCAGAGGTATGAGGGGGGCTCCTTCGATTTTGGGGCAGAGTCTTCCTTCTTTGTGTCACTGGGGACAATTGCCACAGTCAACTTGGTTTCTTTGGTGGTGGGGATTGCCAGGAGTTGGACACAGGGTGCCATCCAAGACATGGCCATCCAGGTTCTCATATCAGGATTTGTGGTGGTGAATTGTTGACCAATCTATGAGGCCAGTGTTTTGAGGGGAGATGAGGGGAGGGTGCCAGCCAAGGTCATAAGGTCCTCAGTCCTCTTAGCAGGGGCTCTTTTTTCTGTAGCCTACTTTGTATTCTCAGTGTGAGCTGGTGTCATTGTATGGTGTGTTTTTGAGTGTAGTGATGTGTTTATCCAGGGGTAGATAACTCTGTAATTGGTGAAGTGGGATCATTGCATATGCCACTTTAGAGCAAGAAAGGGCATTGCTGTTATTTGGATTCTCTCTTGAACATGACTCTTGTGGGAATGATAAATCTGGTGGATCCTTCCAGCTGGGCAACCTGAAGATTCTGCAATCGAGGTTTCAAAGTTGAGAAAAATTTAGTGCATATGAGTTTGTACTTTACACTTGTACTTCTCTTTTTCATTAGCTAACAAGAAAGAACATGATACACCCATCCAATGAGAAGTAAAAAATATAAGTGTAAAGTGTAAAATTCAAATGCATTAAGTTTTCTCTTCAAAATTTATGTCGAGTTTTTAAAATTTCAAATGGGACTAGTGATGACATAGAGAATGAGGTTATGGTGGATCGATTGACCTTACTTTTATTGAACTAGATGCCATATTATTTATCTACCTAAACAGTAACAATCATGTGAATCAATAGAAGATGAAGTGATCAATCTATTTCTTCCTATTGCATTGCTTGTAAGCTAGTAATTAGTACAGTAGGAGTGGCTAGATTAATTGGGTGTTCTATCGTACATTAGATGGGAGAAATTTAATATCTAAGTCTCTGAGGTTTATAAAGAATTGTAAATAATTAAAATTCAGCAGCATCTCTCCACACTTCTCCAATATACCACTATTATTTACTAAATTTAACTTTGCTCAAAAAATCACTCGTATATAAATACAAGTGAAAAGTTGAGTAGTTAAAATTAGTAGGTATATTAGAGAAGAGTAGGGATATGCTGTCGAAATTTTAAGACAATCATAAGCACATATAATGGAGAACATCATATGATCAAAATATCCACAGACTGTCCAATAGGACAATTCAAGACTTTTGTTAGGATATATGTCATTACCATCAAAAGACGGTAAAAACATATATCCTAACAAAAGTCTTGAACGGGCAAAAAAGAAAAAAAAAAGGTCCATACATTCACGCACCACATCCACACATTCATATCTATACGCTTGCATCTGCATTAAAATATATGAAGACAATCACATCCTGCAAAAAATCACACATTCATATCCATATACTTACAGAAATCAATATTTCATACCATGTACAATCTCTATTTATTAATACAAAAGAACTACCCACAAATATTTAGCACATATGTGTAAGAAATAACAAAAGTCAAGGTTCAAACCTAGTCTCTTCCTTCATTAGAAGTACTCCTGATAATTTCTACCTTCATAGTTCAATTCCAAGTTTTTTTTTGTCATTGTTGGTTTACTCAGTTTACAGTAATACTGCCAACCATGAAAAAGTGGTCTTCTTTCCTAGGTGTCAGGTGGGCCAAGGGTTCTTTTTGGACGTGACAGGTGGGGTAGGGGTTCATCCATGGTTTAGTCTAGTTTTGGTCCCATTTTAATTTCCAAAGCTAGGTAGGTTAATTTCTGGGTTAAGCTAGGTAGGTTAATTTCCAAAGATTACTTCTTAAGTATGCTTTCTAATGTAGTGTATCATGTTCCATATAGTCAAATTTAATTATTTGTTTCTTGTATGCAATAGATGCACCAATTCTCTTTGCTGAAGTTCCTTTTGTTACATGAAGTGTTTTTTCTCTTATTTGCACCTCTTGTAGGGATGGATCTGAAGGCCTTTCTTTTGCATTTCGGTTTACTGATAGACAGTTTCTATGTCAAATCTGACCCTTTGTATAACCATATGGAAAGGTCATAAAGGGCCACAAAGGATGGCACTCCCCACCCTCCAGGGTTCTCGCATCTTTCTTGCAGACGATGTCTAGTTCAAACGGAATCTGAGGTCCCCAATGGATAGAAAATTTCGCCTCCCGAGCTTGTGTCGCCAGCCAATCCACACCTCTATTTGCAGACCTTTTAATGTGCGATACATACACTTAATCCCACCGTTCGACCTAGTTCCTTTGTCTTGCATGAGTAGCTTGATTTCCTGTGGTGGCTCCTTTCAATGATCTTAGATAAGATCAATTACCTGCTGGTTGTCTCCTTCTAGCAAAGTATACCTTGCACAGCCGTCCCCTGTTTGATCTCTTTTATGGCCTTGACGCATTCCCAAGCTGCTGCAGCCTCTGGTTGCAGAACAGAGGCGCTTCCAATGTAACATGCACCTGCTATAAGCCTTGTGTATTTCTAACATGTACCCTGCTTCAACTTCTAACTCTCCATCATTTTCTCTGCTCCCACCATCAAAGTTTCCTTTGTACCACCCTGTAAAGGCTTTCACCATATACATTCTGATTGATCCAAATTTCTTTCCCCAATCGAAGTGGTCAGACCCCATATCTTGTTGATTTTCATCTCTCACACTCCAAACTCCGTAAGTCCTCCAATTTGCCTCTATAAAACTTACTGCAGCACGAATAATTGCATGTGCTTCGGTGTAATGATTTGTATATAGTTTATCTCTGAATAGAGTGTCATTCCTGTCCCTCCAATAGCATCAATGGGGTATGCAAATACAGCCTTTGAGAGAATATGTTAGAGGTTCCTATCCTGAAAATACTACTTTGCTCCAAATCTGCCCCAGGTTTCGGGTTGGGAGTGCCATCCTATCTGCCTAGCAATATTTCTCCAAAATTATGGTCTAAGTTTCTGAAGACTTCATAAATAATTATACGCTTTATGTCTACATTGCTTTAAATAATTAGACTTTCTTCGGTACTCTTTGATTTCTGTTTCTAAATTTTTTTACAAGTAATTAGACGAGAAAAGACTAACATATTTTAGTTTAACATCTTCGTAAAGTAATCATGATATATATTTTTATAAAGTCTTTCACATTCTCCTGTTTCTCATCTAAAATCCTATACGACACTCAACTATGTTAACAGAATGTGCTTTCAGGTTTTCACAGTACTAGCAGTTGATAGACATAATCAAACTAAAAAGAGAAATTTACCTACTGTGAGATTGGTGAGGTACCGAATTTTACGTGTGGTGGGGTCTGTCATCCCATCAATCAAGTGGCAGCTTAACAACTCTCAACTAATACAGACACATAAGATCAAGAGAAAAAAGATTAAAAAAATATCCATATCTATTAACTAATGCAACCCATCCACCATCGCCTTCGTCTATCCAATTCAACTCTATCTCTATTCTTTCTACCCCAGTGCCCCCCCCAATCCATGCATACCCTTTTGCCGCTAGCTATTCCCCCCTTTCTTGAGGGGCTGAATTAGAAGGTGGTCTCTCAACTAATTAGAAGTAATCTTTGTACTCAAAAGTGATTTAATGGTATTCATCAGGGCATACTTAAGATTGTCCTTTCAACTCAGGATTCTCCTTTCGACAGGGAAACAAACAAAGCGTTTCATCTGATTGCCTTGAAATCTAAAAGGTGAACAGGCGCTTTCCTTCCAAATGGAGCATTTCAGAAAACAGTGGGGTTAACATCCTGAACATTTCATAATAAAAAATGCAACTCCGACAAATATAGAAGTGAACTCACTGTATTAAGACTTTGACAATTGACATATTTAAAATGGGAGTCACCTGTGGGTCGCCTAATCCAATCTCATACAAAAGAAATATCATGAGTAAACTCACATGACTAAGACATACATAACACATCCACAGACAATCTCTGTGCACAGATGCTAGGGATGTCTGCACAGTAGAAATGAGAAGGCGAACGCAGTTGCTGTATCATCAGCAGTACTAGCTTAGGATAATCTACTCATGGAGGGCCACAGTGTACTCATATTCTCTCAGACACGAAAAATGTTTCAGAACAATGGAATGCCACTCACCTGATCGGTACAGCAAACACCTTCCAACGCCTGGATCGCAAGAGAGAGACAGGAAGTCGGCCACCGGTGCCCTGGAAGATCAAAACGGGCGGCGACAACTTCAATCGAAGCCTGCAGATCGACGCTTGGAAGATCAAACCGGAGGTGGAGGAGACAGCAAGAGGGACTACAGATCGTCATCGCCGAAGGAGGGGCCGCAGAGAGAGAGAGCGAGAGAGAGGAGAGAGAGAGAGAGAGAGAGAGAGAGAGAAGAGAGAGAGAGAGAGAGAGGAGCGAGAGAGAGTGAGAGAGAGAGGAGAGAGAGAGTGGAGAGGAGAGAGAGAGAGAGAGAAACCCTACAGATCAACTTGGAGCTAGCGGGAGGAGGAGGAGGCCGGCACGAGAGGAGGGCCGGCGGCGCGGAGGCGGCACGAGTGGGGAGAACGGAGGAGCTCGAGCTAGGGCAAGATCGCGGGTGGGGAGATCGGAGGAGCTCGAGCTAGGGCGAGATCGGGGTGGGGGAGATCGCAAGAGCTCGAGCTAGGGCGAGATCGCTGCGGGGCGAGATCGCTGCTGGCGTGAGGGTTAAATAGGAGAAATATATGTCAGCGGCTAGACCGCCGCTGACATTACAATAATTAATAATGATATAATTTATTTTTTTATTATATAATTCATTACTATTAAATAATATTATTTATTAAATATATATCACAAAATAAAATATAAATATATATATATATATATATTACATAATAAATAGGATATAAATATATAATATATATTAAATAATAAAATATGAATATAAATAAATATATTTATATATTTATTATTTTATTAATTATTTGTCAACGGAGTAATAAGCCGATGACAAATAAACTATTTGTCAACAACTGTAGGGCTGCCGTTGACAACTGTTAAATTTTGAAAAAAAAAAAAAAACTCTTTAATTTTATTTTTTTTGTTATTAATCATTTATCAACGGCTAAATGTAGCCGTCGACAAAGGATGTATTTGTCAATAGATTTTATAAGCCGCTGATAAATGCATGGTATATCAACAACTATCATTAGCCGCTGACATATACTCGTTGACAAATGTCACATTCCTTGTAGTGTATTCAATAATTATCCAAGGTACATGTGAGTCTGATGCATAGACTATTTAATGATATTGATATTTTCTCCGTTACACGAGAATAGACATGAAATAATCAATACTATGATTAGCCATAGAGGGGGTGAATATGGTTATAAAAACTTGTGAAGAGTGGCCAACAAAAACTAATATAGAAATAAAGTACGGTGTAAAACAAAGAGAGAAGTGTGAGGGATAAGAAGAAAACAGTCACACAGAGGTACATATTTTATCATGATTCAGTAAGATACCTTTTAGTCTACCTACATCAAGTCTCCACCAATAAGGTGAGATTAACCCCATAAAGTGCGACACACAACACACCGCTGGTTAATGCGGTGACCAGTTCACTGAACAAATCCGCTGGATGAAGTGGTACTCAACTTACTAACAAACCACTGGTTGATGCGGTGTCCAGCTCACTAAAAGACACAAGGTTGGGTATGTCAACTAAACTAATCTTCAACTAAGAAGGTAAAAGCACAAGTAAGAATCATAATAAAATAATAATAGATCAAAGAATAGTAGATGAAAAGCTTATGAGGATGATCTCCAGATGTTGATGAAGCTCTAGAGTAGAAAAGAACTTCTTCAAAGATCTAGCAGGTTAGAAGTTCAAAAAGGAGACAAAATTTGAAAAAAAATTACCATAAATGAATCCTTAAGGGTGGCTCTCTTTTCCATGAAATTCTCTACCTATGGTTTTCCCCAAGTTACATTTTTATAGCCTCTTCAAAGAGATATCCGTTTGAGAGTTGGTGAAAAGTAAACTTGGTTAAAAAAGTGTTCAAAGACTACTTTTTGAATAGATCTGGAGGCCATGATTGACTTCCCTTGAGGTCGACCTCACTTGAAGTCGAGGTCGACTTTGCTTCAGTATGTTGGCTGAATATTTGTGAAGAAGTCGACTCCCTAATAATTTTGGGGTCGACTTCGTTTCCCAGAACAGAAGTGGGGTCGACTATTCCTTTAGAAAGTTGAGGTCGACACTGCTTCAATAGAACTTGCAAAGTATTTGAATTGAGTTCGACTCCTTTAAAAGGTTGAGGTCAACTCTATCCCCAGAACGAAGTAGGGTCGACTCTTTAGAAGGTTGAGGTCAACTCTGCTTTAGTAGAATTTGTAAGCATTTGAATAGAGATCGACTCCTTTAGAACCTTCAGGACGACTCTGTTTTCCAGAATAAAAACTAGGGTCGACCTTCATAGAGTTGAGGTCTATGAAGGAGTCGACTCCTCTTCAACTAATTCAACTTCTTTTTAAGAGGTCGACTCCTTTGCAATCTTTAGGTCGACTTCGTATGCGAGAGCTAAACTAGACTTGACTCCTTCATTGAGTTGAAGTCGACTCCTTAAGTCAAGAGCTAAACAAACCTCTTTTGGAGGTCCAATTGCTCTTGAAAAATATTCTACTTACTGCATACAACTCAAGAACTTATTAGCCAACATAATGAGTGTTTTGTGATCATCAAAACTCTAAGGGATCTAACAAGACACCAATTTGTTTTAGATTTATTCTCCTCTTTACTATATATTGTCAAAGTCTCAAATGATGGAAAAATAAAGACAATAAAAATGATATTGTCAAAGTAAAAATGTGATTAAAGAGAGAAACTCACCTAGTTACGTAGCTTATATGGCAGCTCATATTATATATATATATAATATATTTGGGAGAAATTGGCCGACCAAATGGACTTCGTCCAATGGTGAACCGGCTTAATTTGCGGGCCTTTCATCATGATTCGGCGTGTTGCACCATCTAGAATTGGTCCGTAGTGTTCGTAAGTTATGATGAGACAGTCCGAGACAGAACAGCTTGATTAGTGTAAGATTGTTTGTAACTTTATACACAATGGTTTTCTCTCCATTGTCATATAAAATGATCTATTCATTTATGCAAGCACTTGACGGATTAGAGAATGTTCTAAAATTAACATATCTTTCTGCCAAAGTTTCAATTAAAAAAAATACCACCAGTTGGGTCGACTTGACGGAATTACCTGTATTAATTTTTTTTTCGTTTTTCCAATATTATATTTAATAAATATTGATGAGTGCAATAAAAGTGCAATTTTCTAGCAAAACATAAAAGTGTTATAAGAAAGTTATTTGAGCATTTACGTAAGCGAGTTCTTTCACAACCTTTGCAACTACATTTCTCTAAGATAATTATTTCCCAATATGGGGCTATCACTAGCTAGGCGTGTAACCGAAACAAGCCGAGCCGAATAGTGCTCTGCTCGAATTTGCCTCGTTCGTTCGAAACGGAGTTTGAATACGGCTTGTTACTGGTCGAGTTTTTAAAATCTCATTTGAATTCGACTCGTTTATTTATTTATTTATTTGTATTCGAACTCGACTCGTCAAACAACTCGTTTGACATAAACGAGCCCGAGTTCGAACTCAACTCAACTCGGTTTAAGTCTTATACATGAGAAAGAAGTTTACACTCAACTCTGTTAAATGAGAGTTGAAAAAAAAAATTATTAAAAAAACTTGAGAGCCCAAATAGAACCCAACATGAGCCCATGAACGCCTGTGGGAGACATGGGAAATCTTGGTGCTTGAGGCTCTATTATATAGAGACTTAAAACATCAAGGAAGTTAAAACTTCTGATAAGGGACTATGGGAGGGAACACAAAATGTGGGTGGCCGATGGGGTCTCAGGAGGTGGGTGACGGGGGTAGCCTGCACTGGTGGGTGGGCTATGGCGGCGTCAGTGGGTGGGCAATCGGGTCGCAGGGGGTGGGGACGAGGTCACCTGCACCAGAGATGGTGTCCGGCACTGTCGCACGCCTCCTTAGGGTGGGTAGCAGTTTCTGCCGTACGGCCGCCCTGCCATTGCCGTCGGGGGATCAGGTCAGCACTGGCGAGGGGTTCACCGTGGGCTCCGATCAACTCCAGCACTGGCGAGGCGTTTGTCGTGTGTCTCAGCCTCACCTGGCATAGACGCAGAGCTGTAGTAGGACGGCGTTGGAGGAAGAAGATGAAAATAATGCAAAGAACCCCTGTCCAATACGATTGTGTATATATAACTATGCTTAGATTAACGAAAATTGAATTTTATATAAAACCTTACTTGCTTGATTTATGTATAGACACCCTAACATTTAATCTTCACATCTACATCTCATAAATATTTTACATCATACAATATATTTTATAAAAATAAATAAAATTTTTATATTCTCTACTTATTATTAGAAATTACATATATAGCAAGTATAATGAGTATCTTAACAAACATATGATTGAATATCTTAATGAGTTGTTCACAAACATATTTGAGGTCGAGCATATCTCTATTCAAACTCGACTCGTTCATGAGTCAAATTTATTTTTTTTGTTCAAACTCAGCTCGTTAATTTAATAAAAAATTAGAATTGAGTTTTTATCGAGTCGAACTATTCATCGAACGTATTAACTCGTTTACACTCCTAACTATCACACTGCAATGACCAATATGCTCACTTTTTGTTCTTATAACTTGCAGGCAGCACCTAGATATAAATCCCCATTAATTTTTGATACGGGTCGTCACCGACCACCTAGCGATGGCCGTTTGACATCACCCAAACACCGATAGCATTGTCGACGACAGTCTGAGATCCCGAATAGGCTGGGTCGACGACCTAGCTAGGTCGATGACAACGACCTCAACCACATGTCGGCCAATGGGTTTCACCCCTCCTCGGGCCAACCACTAGCTTGTTGCCCTCGAAGAGACCCGTGGGGTCTGGTGTGTGATCAAGGCGAGTCCAACCGCATCTTTCCTTTTAGGAAGTGCTTAGTTGGACTACCCTTTCTCAAACATGCATCATCATGGGCGCGAGCGCCCGAGATTCACGGCCATATGCACGCCAATCACTGTGCGTCCAGGAAAGGAAGTCCCAATAATGGTAAGACCCAAGATCGTGGCAACTGGCCACCTCACGACAGCTGGCCCGCAGAATCTGGGCCCTCTCCTATCGCTCTTACCGTCCACAACTCTACATGACGAGAATCAGAGGCGAAATCATGGGCGTGTCCCCAATTGGTCCCTACAGATCCAGTACATGAGGCCCCCTATAAAAGGTAGAGACAACCCACATTAGAAAGGTACGCTATTCAAAACACTGATGCTCTCTTTTTCCGACCACCCGAACTGACTTGAGCGTCGGAGTGTTTGCCTACCGAGGACCCTCGGTGGTTTCATGCAGGTTAGAGATCGATAGCATCACGTCGGCCGTCCGCCTCTCATCCCTTGGGTCTGCATCCATCCGGCCCAGGCTGATCCCCCTTGCTCTAGCAGCAACATTTGGCGCCGTCTGTAGGAAGCTTCGAACGAAAAAGCCTCTCTCCATGGCACCCAAGGGAAAGGTAGTCGCCTGATCATCTGGCGACGAGGTCGTCCCCACCAATGTGATTGAAGAAGTGGCCGGAGGTGTTTCCGGAGCAGGAGACCAGGACTCGATGACATCCTCACGCCTTGATCGCGTCGAGCAGATGCTCAAGAATCTCCAGCAAGTGTTGATAAAGTGGAGCAGAGTCAGCAAGCATCCCCGACCCAGGGTGAGGCCCTGG
The DNA here is from genome assembly GCA_014218235.1 of Colocasia esculenta. Taxonomy (NCBI): domain Eukaryota; kingdom Viridiplantae; phylum Streptophyta; class Magnoliopsida; order Alismatales; family Araceae; genus Colocasia; species Colocasia esculenta. Next base: position 58,875,839 of record CM024764.1, on the reverse strand, counting down.
TTTGTCTGGCAATCCAAACCCTGGGTGCCCCAGAGGACGCAGGGGCCCCCGATCAGCAAACAACCCCACCGGTTCTGTCAGCAAGCCATGCCGACATCTAGTGAGTAGCACCTGTGATTTCTTCACTGGCCCCCCAGCAGGCTGCAACACATCCGGTTGCACCAACGACGGTAGTGGAATATGGGATAGCGAAGACCGACGTCACTGACCACTTCTCGGCAGAGTCAATGTCGGCCTCGACGAGCGTGCTTCCCATCGATCCACAGTGGAAGGACGACCTGCAAGAGGTGAACAGGAAGATAGAGGCACTACAGTGCGGTACCCGAGCCCCCTCCATGGCGACGCTCCTCACCACCTCACCCTTCATCGAGGAGATCACCTCGGCGCCTGTACCAACAAAGTTGCAGCTACCGAAATTCAGGCGTTACAATGGGACGACCAACCCCGTCCATCACCTTGACCACTTCCAAGGACAAGTGGAGATGGTAAATGTCACTGACGCTTTAAAGTGCCGTGCTTTTATGTCTACGTTGGATGATGCAGCGTTGCAGTGGTTCAAGGCACTCCCTGCCCGTTTGGTCGTCAATTTTTCCGACTTGGCCCAGCGGTTCCTAGATCATTTCTACAACACAGTGCATCACTCTTTGTGCACCGACGACCTGTGGCTCATCACTCAAAAGGAGGGCCAGATGTTCCGGGACTATGCAAAGCGATTCCAACTCGAGGTAATGAAGGTGATAGATCTGGACCTGAGGACGGCGGTCAACATTCTAACAAGGGTGTGCTCCAACGCTGGGTTCGTGGCCTCCATCGCAAAAAAACCGCTTGTGAGTCTCTCCAACCACCCTTCTAGAATGCAGAAGTACGTGAGGCTGCAGTCGACTCTCGGCGCTGCTGGGAGGCTCGACCGACCTTCTGAGCAGGGATCCACAAGTTCTAAGCCGACCGCGAAGAAGCCAAGGAGAGAAGAATCGCGTGGAGAAAGACGTTGAGAACCAGATCGTCGCCGAGAATCGGACCCTGACCATCGTCCTAACGAATTTTGGCGCGTACGAGACCTCCCCCGCTTTGGGAGATTGCCTTCCGAGATCCTCACGATCATAAAAAAACTTCCAGAGTTCCGACAGCTTGAGCCTATGACCAGGCCGCCTTTAGGGGGAGGGGCCAACCTTTACTGTGACTACCACAAGGAGTATGGCCACCTCACCGACCAGTGCAGAAGCCTCAAGATGGAGATTGCAGAGATGCTGCGGCAAGGAATTATCGGGAAGGACAACGTTAATGGAAGGGTGGAGGCGCGAACCCCAGAGGGCGACCGTGGAGCGATTGAAGGAAAAGGCGCCGTCCTGGTCCTAGCGGGCGGCTCGGAGAGCGGAGGCGATAGCAGGAGGAAACAGAAGGCTTACGCATCGGTTGCAGCCCTCGGCTCAAGCAAACCAGCACCAAGAGCTGGAGGAGTCATCACCTTTTTCGACGAGGATATGGTCGGACTGAGTCTTTCCCACGACGACGTGCTGGTCATCTATGCCGACGTCGATGGGTATGATGTACATCGTATCCTTGTCGATAATGGAGCGGCGCCCGACGTCTTGTTTTATGACTATTTTTTGAAGATGACCAACTTGAGCACCGAGCTCAAACCGGTCGATACTCCTTTGTTCGGTTTTAATGGGGCGCCTGTGAATGCTAAAGGATCCATCAAACTCAAAGTAACTTTAGGCACCTGACCATGCCATGTAACGGTTGAGGTCGACTTCTTTGTGGTAAAAGTGAAGTCGGCCTACAACGTGATCTTTGGTCGGGGCCTGTTGGGGAGGCTAGGGGGTGTCCCTTCGACTTATCACCAAAAGTTGAAGTTCCCAACGCTTAGTGGGGTTGGCAAGGTCGTGGGCAACTAGACCGAGGCCAGGCGGTGTTATGAAAATTCGATTTAGGCAAAAGAGCCAGCAGTTCTTGAGTATGAGCTTGATACCGATGAGAATGTTGAGAGACACGAACTAGTTAAACAGACCAAACAAATAGCCGTGGAGAAGGGAGCACTCGTGGTCGGCGCTGAGCTCAAAGATTCGGAGGGGGAGATGGTTGATTTTCTCAGAAGGAGCGTCAAAGTGTTCGCCTGGTCGGACGACGACTTGCCAGGAATCGATCCCGAGATTATCCAACATCATTTGAACGTGAAACCTGAGGCCCGACCAGTTCGTCAGAAGAAAAGGCCATTATCGGCAGATCGACGGGAGGCAGTCGACAGCAACTTGGCGAAGTACTTGCGTGCGGGGACTGTCCGAGATGCATTTTGCCCTGAATGGGTCACGAACGTCGTCTTGGTCTGCAAGACAAATGGGAAGTGGCAGATGTGCATGGATTTCACCGACCTGAACAAAGCATGTCCGAAGGACAGCTTCCCGCTCCCTCGCATCGACCAGCTCGTCCACTCAACCGCAGGCCACGAGCTTATGAGCTTCCTCGACACATACTCGGGGTACCACCAGATCAGAATGGCACCTAAAGATGAGGAAAAGACATCCTTCACCACAAAGAAAGGTCTGTATTGCTTCACTTGAATGCAGTTTGGTTTAAAGAATGCAGGGGCGATGTACCAGAGACTTGTCAACATGATGTTTGAGGAGCAAATTGGGAAGACGATGGAAATCTACGTCGATGACATGCTGGTGAAGAGCCGACGAGTGGAGGACCACGTTCGGGACCTAGCCGAGACGTTCAACGTGCTCCGACGATACAGGATAAAGCTAAATCCCGAGAAGTGTGTCTTCGGTGTCCGAGCAGGAAAGTACCTCGGCTACCTCGTGTCAAGCCGAGGGATCGACGTCAACCCCGACAAAGTGCGAGCAATCATCGACATGATGGCCCCGAGGATGGTAAAAGAAGTACAAAGGCTTAATGGCAGGATTACTGCCCTTAGTAGGTTTATGTCCAGGTCTGCGGAGCGGTGTAGACCCTTCTTTGAGATGCTAAGAAAAGGGCGGTTCGAGTGGACCGAGGAGTGCGAGAAGGCGTTCGACGAGGTGAAAGCACATTTGGCCCACGTACCCACGCTGAGGAAGCCTGTGGTCGGAGAAGAACTGCTATTATACCTATCTGCGACGGAGTACTCTATCAACTCGGTGCTCGTGCGGGAGGAGAGCAAAAACCCTCTTCCAGTATACTATACAAGCAAGGCGCTGCAAGGAGCCGAGCAGCGCTATTTGACCTTGAGACGGTCGGATATGCGCTAATCATTAGGGCTGCAAATGGGTCGGGTTCGGAATCGGAAACACAGATTCTGAGTCCGATTCTGATAACCGAAATATGGTTCCGATTCCATAAGAATGGTTAGTTCCGATTCCGTTCCGATTTCCGATAACATTACGGAACCGAAATTCAGATAAGGTAAGGTGTTTACATAATTTTACCTTGAGTTTATGATAATTTATCGGAAAAATCGATACCGATACCAATTCCGATTATTTTTTCAATTCCGATTCCGATTCCGATAACTTATCAGAATATCCGATAACGATTCGAATAAGCTATCGGTATCATTTTCGATTCCGAAAACTGATAATTTTATCGGAATCGGGTCAGAATATCAGAATATCGGGTTTCGTTTACACCCCTACTAATCATGGCGGCAAGAAGACTACGACCATACTTCCAGGCGCACAAAGTCGTCGTCCTCACCGATGTTCCCATCAAGCAAGTTCTCAGCTAACCCGAGGCGTCTGAAAGGTTGGCAAAGTGGGCTATCGAGCTCGGGGAGTTCGACATCGAATATAGGCCTCGGATCGCCATCAAGGCTCAGGCTCTTGACGACTTCATCTCCGAAGGAACAGCTAAGGCTCCACAGGGAGAAGAAGATGTCGTCGGACGGTGGGAGTGTTCGTCGACGGGGCGTCAAACTCTCAAGACAGTGGCACAGGGGTCATCCTCCACTCGCCCGACGACCTCGTTTTAAGGTACGCAATTCGTTTTGGCTTTACTGCTTCTAACAATGTGGCCGAGTATGAAGCAGTGATATCAGGATTAAAGATGGCCAAATCCCTCAGAGCAACGAAGATCCTTGTCTACAGCGACTCGCAGTTAGTCGTCAGCCAAGTTTTGCAAGAATTCGAAGTAAAGGAAGCCAAGCTTGTGTCTTACGTGGCTGAGGTCCAAAAGTTGATGAGGAGGTTCCAGTTGGCCGAGCTGCAGAAGATACTAAGGACCAAGAACGCACCGACGCACTATCCAAATTCGCGTCATCTTCGACTGAGTTGGAGTCATCGATTCTGATGGAGGAGCTTCTCGAGCCCTCCATTACCCAGACTGAGGTGATGTACACCGACATCGGAACGACGTGGATGACACCGTTAATAGAATTCCACAGAAACAGTACACTACCAGAAGATCGAGAAGAAGCTGATAGAACAAGGAGGCGTGCGGCAAGATTCTTCCTCATCGGCGACGACTAGTATCGAAGAGGATTCAGTTACCCACACCTTTGATGCACAAGCCCTACCAGAGCGGAAGAAATCATAGGTGAGGTACATGAGGGAACATGTGGATGTCATGCAGGTCCTCGATCTCTTGTTCGAAGAATAACCCGACAGGGTTATTGGTGGCCTACCATGTTGAAAGACGCCGAGAGGTACGTAAAGAGTTATCACCAATGCCAGCGCTTCAGCAAGATTGATCGGAAGCCACCCTCGGAGCTCACACCCATAACCTCACTGTGGCCGTTCGCCTAGTGGGGAATGGACATCATCGGACCTTTCCCGTCGGCGTCGGGTCAGAGGAAGTTCATCATCGTCAGAGTCGACTACTTCACCAAGTAGGTCGAGGCCGAGCCGTTGGCGAAGATCACTGACGCCAATGCCTGGGGTTTTGTTTGGAAGAATATTATATGCAGGTTGGCCTTCTTCCGGGTAATCGTCACCGACAATGGCAAACAATTTGACAACGCCAGATTCCGACGCAATTGTGCCGTGCTCGGGGGGGGACCATCGATTCTCCTCGGTCTCTCACCCACAATCTAATGGGCTATTCGAGGTGACGAATCAAACGATATTGGACGGGATAAAGAAAACGTTGTAGAGCCACAAGGGCCGATGGGCCGACGAGCTTCTCCATGTGCTGTGGGTGTACCGGATGACTCTAAGAGAAGCAACCCGAGAATCGCCTTTCGCTCTGTCATTTGGTGTAGAGGCCGTTACACCCGTAGAGATGCTCGTTCCATCTGGAAAAGTCCTCGGGTTTAACCAGTAGAGCAACGATCTTTCTCTTCGTGCCGAGCTGGACATGATTGAGGAGCGACAAAACACAGCATCGGCGAGGATGGAAGCTTATAGACTGAGGGTCAAGAGGAACTTCGACGTGGGCGTCAGACTTCGGCTCTTTGGCGTGGGAAGCTCATCTTGCGAAATCTTTCCGTTCAGATCCAAGGGCAGTAGGCGGCAAGCTCTCATATAACTAGGAGGGGTCCTTACCGAGTCATGGAGGACCTCGGCCATGGGCTTACCGAATGGCCGACCTCAGCGGAACGTCCATACCGAGAACGTGGAAACGATTTCATAAGTGTTCGCAACGATTTCTTCTGTAAGCGCAACGATTTGTTAAGAAATCGATGCCATAACGATTTCATAAGTATTCGCAACGATTTCTTTAGAAGCCATATCGTTTTGTTAAGAAATCGATGCCATAACGATTTCTTCTTGAGCGTATTGATTTGATTGTTCGCAACGATTTCTTCTTTAAAGCGCATTGATTGATAAGAAGTCGTTCCATAACGATTTGTTAAGAAATCGTTCCCATAACGATTTCATAAGTCATGCTCATAACGATTCTTCATGATTCTGATCAAACACAGATTGCCTTTATATTTCAAATATGCTTGGCGCTTAAATGAAAAGTCAAATATCTTCTGACAAAAAAGCTGCATGCATATTTCAGAGTCTTGTCAAAAAAAATATGACCTCTATTTTCAGTATGTTAGTAGAAGCAAGTACCATGCATCGTTTATCATAAACACTCTTTTATGCTAACACTCTCTTCTATGCTGACAGATCTCGAAGACCACCAGAGTCTGATTAAGACAAATGAAGAGAAAGATCAGCAACGACTAGAAGAGCTCCAACGGATCTCTTCAACGGATCTATTCTAAAGTGCTCAATATAAAAGATGGAGCATTGCTGAAGAACAAGAAGAGCCTTCTTGAATATCTTTGAAGGAGTGTACATCTGTGAGAAGCACCTTCACGCCACATACACTCAAGGAAAGAGAGAAAGAGCCTGAGCCAAGAAGAAGCATTCAAAGCATTTCAAGCTCTCAAGCTTCCAAGCTTTCAAGCATCGAGCCTCTTTTCTCTCTTCTGTTTCTCTCCGAGCTCATTGTATATCTGGGGAGAGTTGGGACTGTGAGCTTTACATGAGTGTTCATCCTGTAAGGTCTCTCAGTCTGATCTTTCTAAGAAAGATCTGTGTCCAGCTGTAGGACTGTATACAGTTGTTAACCCAGCTAGGGGTTGGTGTCTAGCAGAACCGCACTGGGGTTTGTTCCAGGAGGTTGGCTTCTTGAACTGTAAGAGAAGTGGGCTGCCTTCTTGCCCGGAAAGAGAAGAAGACCTGGTGGGGGATCCAGGGTGTTGTAAGGTCTATAAGGGACTGTACCCTTGGTTAGTGAAATCCCAAGAGTTTGCTTGGGGACTGGACGTAGGACTTCCATGTGGGAAGGGCGAACCAGGATAAATCTCCTGTGTCTTGGTGATTGTTTATTTGCTTCCGCACTGCACTCTCTATCACACTGAACTAACCAAGCTTTCAAGTGTTATTTTCTGTGTTTTAAGTTATATTTCAGATTTCAGAAAAACCTATCACCCCCCCTCTAGGTTAGCTTGCTGCCGTACCAGAAAGGGCCAACAGCTTCGGCACTCTATAAACGAGGTCTCTTCAGCACTTATCGATAAACGAGGTCGCTTTGGCACTCTATTTGTAAACGAGGTCGCTTCGGCACTCTATTTATGAATGAGGTTGCTTCGGCACTCTATAAACGAGGTCGTCTCAATAAACTAATTAATGGCGAAGTCGCTCGGCACTCCATTTATGTACGAAAATCTTGTAACACTGCTCAAAACGCGTTATAAAGTCACTCTAACATTTTTTTTTACAATAGACGACAAAACAATGAGTAGACAATGAGGTAGGGCAAAAAAAAGCTATTGTATCAGTTTAGTACAGCTCCTCGGCGATGAGCACATAAAGGAATCTTTACAATAGGAGCCGAAGAGTCCTCGGCTAAGACTTTCTCGGCGGCCTCATCGTAGAGTTTATCGGCGGCAATCTCAACCGCCTCGTCAACAACCACATCCACTGTCGTTCCTCGGCTGCCACCTTCGTCGTTGCCGTCAGATGGAAGGGCCGCACCCGACAGGTCGAGGCTAGGGTATAGCTCCTTCACTTTGTCAAGGCAAGCAGTGTATCCTTCTCGGAAAAGGCCCGCGACCTCCTCCTGGAGCTCCTCGGAGTCGCGATACTCATCGATCACCTTTTCTCGCTCGTCAGCTACAAGCTGTGAGGACTGTTCTTTTGTCTTTTTGTGGGCTTCGATCTCGTCGACATGCAATTTTTTCTCAGCATCGAGCGCTTGTTTCTCGGCCAAGAGTGCATCCTTCTCAGACGCGAGAGCTGCTCGAAGCTCGTCTTCTACCTTCTTCGCCTCCTCCTTCTCCTTCAGTCGAAGGGCCTTTTCGGAGGCAATCTTCTCTTCGGCCTCGGCGACCCATTTGTCGCAAGTCATCCTCTTCACCTCGGCTCGATGCACGAACGCCTCGAAGGTGGCCAACTGACTCAAGAGCGACGAGTGGAAGTCGAACATCCGCCGGCGTGAAGGTTTGTTCAGTGCATCTGCCTTCAACTCCACTAGAAGAGCTTGGCGACCCCATTCAACTGAGTCCAATGGAACACGTGTTTGCGTCGACGCCGAGGGGACGGTGGTCGAAGATGGCGCCATGGGCTGAGGACGTTTCACCAGCCTCTCTTCCTCTGTTTGAGAAATGGAGGCCGAGCCTTGCTCACGAGCTGCGCCCGACGAATTCTCTGGCAGAGCGTTCTCAGTATCGCGAGGACACTTCTCTAGGCGAGGGGCGGCCTTCTTACCCCTCGTAAGCACCTTGTCTCGTGCCTTCTCTACCAGGGAGGGCCCCTTACGTGCTTTAGGGGCCGAGGAGACACCCCTGTCGGCCATTGCTGCAAGGAGAAAAAAGGAGGCAACAATACGTTACATGTGCCGAGGAGGCTGACGAAAGGGCAACAATCTTTTGTGCCCTCGGCAATCAACTCGAGCAGCTTCTCGGACAGTTCAAACAGGTCGGGTGCTTTCACCACCTTCAGATCCTCGAAGTCCGAGAGCTCGGGTGCAGTGAGTTTAGGCGACCCAAACGCCTTGCTCCGAAGATCGATTTCCGACCATTTGGTCGGTAAGGGCCATCCCGAAGGGCAGTATATAAAAACGAAATTCCTCTTCCAATCGTGGACAGAGGTTGGGAGTTTTCCGAGGATCTGCCGACCAGATCTGGCCGTGAAATATAGCCAGTCCCCGAATGGCTTGACAGAGAAGCAGAAAAAGAAAAGGCGCAAGGTCAGAGGGACCCCAGCCGAGACACAAACAGAGATGAAACCAACAATGGTTCGCCAAGAGTTGGGGGTCAATTGTGATGGATCAATCCCAAGCTCTAGAAGCAAGAAAATAGTGAAAGAATGGAAAGGGAAATGGAGACCCGCCCGAATCGCCTCGGAGTATATGCAGACTCCCCCTTCCATAACATGGTGCGTTCGGAGTTGTCGGTTGGCAAAAATAACCGCGTCGGGAGGAAGGGAGATCCCCGGATGTTTCTTCACCCAACAAAAGGACTCGCGGGAAATCTCGCACCCTGCATCGACCACGCTGTAGGCTAGCCGACGAGATCCGAAGGTATGTGCAGAGGGCGCACGGGGAACATATTTACCAGGACTAGTGGCATCCGACCCTAGTGTGTCTGGAATGCCACTGGAAAGTTGGGGACTCTCACTGGTGGTCCTATCACTACCGAAGGATGACGAGGAGGACGAAGAAGAACCCCCAGACGAAGAACAAGCAGATGAATGACTCATTGCTTACCTCGGAAGGAAGCAAGCAGGAATGGGCGAGTGATGACCTTAAGGTCGACGAACCAAGGTCGTCGCCAACGTCGGGTCGTCGCTCAGGAATCGGCTCTCGCGTGCGGTAAGGGTGTCCCTTTTCGCAACAACCCCGCTATTTATAGGCCCAGGGGGCCATCCCAATCGAACAGTGCAGCGGATATCAAGAAATACAGACCGCCTTGATTTTACCGCGTGTCGGGATACGGTCAGTAAAGTTCGGCCTCTCGTCACTGACAGCATGGCAGGCAGGTGCAGGATATGAGGAGATCACGTGCGTCATTATGACAGAAACATCATTCAAAGGCGGCTCTGCGATAATGTGATATGCTCAGATCCGGTGAAGGGACATCGGTAAATATGCGCCGCTTGAACTCACGCGGACAGCCGACAAGTCAAAAAATCGACGAGTTTTTGCGGTTTCTTCTCGACCCAAGTTCTCGTCTCAAGAAGAATCTAGGGGGCCAATGATACGGGTCGTCACCGACCACCTAGCGATGGCCGTTTGACGTCGCCCAAACACAGATAGCGTTCGTCCGACGACAGTTGAGATCCCGAACAGGCTGGGTCGACAGCCTAGCTAGGTTGACGACATTGACCTCAACCACATGTCGGCCAATGAGTTTCACCCGTCCTCGGGCCGACCACCAGCTTGTTGTCCTCGGAGAGACCCGCGGGGTCTTGCGTGTGATCAAGGCGAGTCCAACCGCATCTTTTCTTTTAGGAAGTGCTTAGTTGGACTACCCTTTCTCAAACATGCATCATCATGGGCGCGAGCGCCCGAGATTCACGGCCATATGCACGCCAATCATTATGCGTCCAGGAAAGGAAGTCCCAATAACGGCAAGACCCAAGATCGTGGCAACCGGCCACCTCACGACAGCTGGCCCGCGGAATCTGGGCCCTCTCCTGTCGCTCTTGCCATCCACAACTCCGCATGACGAGAATCAGGGGCGAAATCATGGGCGTGTCCCCAATTGGTCCCTACAGATCCAGTACATGAGCCCCCTATAAAAGGTATAGACAACCCACATCAGAAAGGTACGCTATTCAAAACACTGATGCTCTCTTTTTCCGACCACCTGAAATGACTTGAGCATCGGAGTGTTTGCCCACCAAGGACCCTCGGTGGTTTCTTGCAGGTTAGAGATCGGCAGCATCACATCGGCCGTCCGCCTCTCGTCCCTTGGGTCCGCATCCATCCGGCCCAGGCCGATCCCCCTTGCTCTAGCAGCAACAATTTTTAAGTTAAATATTTCCTCTCGTACAATTATGGGAAATAAATTTTAAATAAAAAATAGCTCTATATTAATAGTGACCACGTCCTCTCTGACACTTTCTTCACACGCCATTACATGAAAAGCTACTCCAAATAAAATGTTCTATACATATCTTTTGTCTTTGTAGCAAATTAAGAAAGATATAACAATATGAAGAGATTCCTAATAATAATCCATCTGCTTGCAAATTGGGCAAACGTAGTTTTCTTTATCGGACACGAGCTGGCTTTGCTTCATGCCACGCAACCCAGTTTGGGAGGGGGGTATTCATGGATAAAGTGCGTGCATTTTGGGAAGGGGGGGCCAACCTACCTAGGGCTAACTTGGGTAGCCCAGGTTACCCACCATGGGTAACTCTGTCCCACCTCAGGAGGGGGGGCAGAGTTACCCCCCGTGGGTAACTTTTTTTTTTGAAAATTTTATAAAAATAATTATTAAAATTTAAATATTATTTATTATATATCTCTAAAAATATTTTACTTTTTAATTACAAAAAAAGATAAATTAAGTCAAAGTTTTAAGTTGATTAAAAAAAATGAAAGGTGGGTAAGTCTATCATTGGTTAGTGAAGTAAGATGTCAAAGTGGGGTCCTAGTTAATTCTGGGTTAAGGGACCATGGTTAAACTACCCGTCGGTAGTTTAACTATGTCTCAAACCGGTATATGTTTACTTTATAGTTTGTAACATATTATTTTTTATGTTAATTCATAAGTAGATAAAGAAAAGAAGATCTTTTAATTTGCGTTGAGTTCATCTTCTTAATTATTTGTATATTTAGGATAATTATATATATAAATACACCCTAAAATGTGCTATACTCTTTTGTATTATACGTATCAAAACTTTTGGATTTTACATCTCAATTATTTTTTTAAACAGAATATTGAGAAGCTGCCGGGGTAGAGCTCTCTGCTGGGCTTCTTCCTAGCCTTCTTCTGCTGCCTCCCCCGTTCTTCCCTTCCCGTCTTCCCCTCGTGGTAGGTGGTGGCAGCACTAGTTGATCAGTGACCAAGTAGGGCAGAGGCAGGGTCGGGCAGTGCCAGGGGAGAGAAGGGTTCTTGTTCTTGAGGAAGAAGAGGAAGACGCCGCCGGGGAAGGTCCAAGCATGGGAGCGGCTCGGCGGTCCTCGGGGGATTCGCAGGCGGGAAAGTGGCTGGGTTTTGTGACGGCGGTGTGGGTGCAGTCCATCTCCGGCAACAACTACACCTTTTCCAACTACTCCGACGCCCTCAAGTCCCTGATGGGACTGACGCAGCTGCAGCTCAATAACCTCTCTGTCGCCAAGGACGTTGGCAAGGCCTTCGGCATCTTCGCCGGCCTCGCCTGCGACCACCTCCCCACCTCCGTTATCCTCCTCGTTGGCTCCCTTGAGGGCCTCGTCGGCTACGGCGTCCAGTGGCTCGTCGTCGGCCAGAGCATCCGCCCCCTCCCCTACTGGCAGGTAGGTATCTCTTCTCAGGCAACGATACTGCCATACACCCTACGCTGTTTGGGGAATTCACATAAACAGTTTTGTGAGCCCGATGCTGCTCGTTTGTTTACTCGCAGATGTGCATATTTCTGTGCATGGGGGGCAACAGCACGACGTGGATGAACACAGCCATCCTGGTGACCTGCCTCCGCAATTTCCGCAAGAACAGGGGCCCCGTGTCCGGTATTCTCAAGGGCTACGTTGGCCTCAGCACCGCCATCTTCACCGACGTCTGCACCGCGCTCTTCTCTGCCAGCCCCTCCTCCCTCCTCCTCATGGTCGCCCTGGTCCCAGCCGCCGTCTGCCTCACTGCCATGCTCTTCCTCCGCGAGATGCCCCAATTGACGGACTCCACGGAGGAGGAGGAGGAAGACCGGGAGGAGGGCCGCTACTTCGCCGTCATTGACGGCGTCGCAGTGGTCGTTGCCGTCTACCTCCTGGCCTTCGACCTCTGCGGGAGGCACTACGCCGTCGTCTCGAGGTCTTTCGCTGTGGGGTTTCTGTTCCTAATGGCAACACCACTGGGGGTCCCCTTCCACCTGTGGTTCAGATCCCTTTCGGCAAAATCTCGTGAAGCTTCAGCAGACGTGGAAGCGGCCAGAAACACACCGCTGCTGGCCGGGGAGACCGGGATCACGGTTGAGACCAGCAAGCGGGAAGATGGAAGCGCATTAGCAATGGAAGCCAACAAGGGCACGGCAGACGCTAATGTGTGGGTCGACGCCACCGAGGCTACGGAGGGGAGGCGACGGCGGCCGGCGTTGGGGGAGGAGCACACTGTGGGGGAGGTGGCGAGGTCCGCGGACTTCTGGGTGCTGTTCGTGTCGTTCCTGTGCGGGGTGGGGACGGGGCTGGCGGTGATGAACAACATGGGGCAGATGGGTCTGGCCATGGGCTACACCGACGTCTCCATCTTCATCTCCATGACCAGTATCTGGGGCTTCTTCGGCCGCATCACCTCCGGCACCGTCTCCGAGCACTTCCTCAGGTCACGGTCTCCGCCCATAATTCCTCTTCGACATTGGGTTAAGAAATAGACTAACTATAATATAAAATTTAAGTCATTTCACTTATCTTTATATAAAAAAAAACTTATATCAATAGCGAGTAGATTGTGTATAAAAACTAATGAAATGTATAAAAATATAAAAATTATATATTTATAAGTAACTTTCTTACTCCACTCGTCTCTAGAGGTGAACAGAGTTATTCTTAAATTATCTGTTTATAAGTAACTTTCTTACTCCACTCGTCTCTAGAGGTGAACAGAGTTATTCTTAAATTAAAGGGGTTAACATGATTATCATTAGCTATGGTAACCTCTTGCTAAAGCTGCCTAAATTATATTGGACCCTCATCTCTTTTCTTTACAAATTTCTGCATAATGATAACCCTGTTGCTGGCAAGAGGTCACGTGGGACGCGAGAAGCTTAAAGAGATGGCTTCGATTTTGGAATAATTCCTACTTTCCTAGAATATTTTGCCTATTTGGGTGTGATTGTTGATGAATTGAGAAATTTGAAGAGAGCACAAAACAATGGGGTTTCCGTATCCTTTGTACGTGTTTTATAAAGGTTGGGTGCGGCAGCATGTGGGGAGCGATGCCTGTCGGGGTGAAGCTGAGATATATGGGAGGGTAGAAAGAAGAAAAATAGCATCAGGTTATATGAGTGGAGCTTCTGATCATACATTAATGATGATTAGATAAGTTGTGAGATGAGAAAATTCTCTATTAGTTCACACATTTAATTTTTAAGAAATTAATGTCAGTCTGAAATTTAATAGTTTTGAAAGAAAAAAAAATTAAGAAATGTTACAAATGAGACTGAACTCGAATATCTCAAACTTTGTATAAATTAACTTAAATATTATTGGTGCTACATTCCCATCATAAAAAAGTACAATGCAATGATATTCATTAATTTTATTCATAGTGTGAAAAATCTGAATTCAAATCACTAGTTATAAAAATGTCCAACACATGATTAGGCATGATATACTCGTCCTTTCTTCAATTTAGAACATGCTTACATCATTATGTGTAGAGCTGTTCATTATTCGGATAAATTTGAAACATCAAATAAAAAATATTGGTTCACTTCGATCGGTTTGAGAGACCAAAAATTCAAAACGTTAAACATGTATAATTTTTGTCAATTAATCACCACTTGATAGAAGTGAACATTGACATATAATGCGGAGGAAGGTATCTTTTTCCCCCTTTTTCCCCATGTTTGGCACACTACGATACCTATATTATTAAGAACAAACTTATTTCCTATGAGGCTATAACTTTTCGAATCCTTCTTAGACCTTGTAAATTAAGTTGTAATTTAGTATATACGGAGGGTTTAACAAATAAGCCAGTGATACAAGGAGATGAGTGATTGCTTCCGACTTATCGTCGGGTTTGTCCTTCCAGTACGTATCCTTCTCTCGTGCCAACAGCACTCTCAGATTTAATTCTTCAAAGAGAAATATTTATTACTCTGCCCTTAAAATAGGTGACAAATTATTCTCTTCTTTAAAACACATGGTCCATTTTTCATTTAATTCTTCAAATTAGTGGCCTTGGGTCTTGACAGACTTTCGTTAGGTTTGCAAGGACAATACATTAAGTGATTAGGACTATTATTCCGTCCCCCCGTTGGTTGCTATACTTCAAATTTCTGCGAACTTTTGCTTAAATTTTACTTTTAAATTTATTGGTCCCATCTTTATATATCTTTGCACCCATATCATTTCAAAAATGTAATAAGTACACTTCTCATGACTTCTTATTAGTCAATAACATATACTAGTTGTTGCTGCACAAGCAAGGATGGGTCGGCCGGGACCGCACCGGATGGGCACCGAGAGATGTGGAGTCGTCGCACGGTCGTCGGCGGAGCCCTCTTGACCTGCAAACCATCGAGAGTCCTCGGCGGTCGGACACTCCGACGATCAAGTTAGCAAGAGTTCGGAAGGTTGTTCAAAGAGAGAAAAGAGTTTTGGTGCTACGAATAGCGTACCTTTTCCTTGTGGGTCTCCGTCCCTTTTATAAGGGCCTGGTACTTTGGACAGAAAAGGAAGGTGGTGGATGAACCTCCGTGAGGCAAGGGCGCTAATCAGGGAACCCTCGCCAGCTGGACATGGAGAGTCCTGCCTTGACAGCCGCTTGCCTAAAGCGGTAGGGGCCAGCTGGGGGTCGTGATTTACGGGGCTCATCTGTACCTAGGGTAAGTGTGACCTGGCGCCGGCTGGGGGGACGCCCAGACTTAGTGCTTAATTTGAATTAGTTCTCGGCAGTGATGGACTAACCTGCGCCGACGACTTCCGGCAATTTAACTGTCGGCTCGTCGGTATGGCCGATCCTTGATCTCGTCGACCCAATTGTCGGCTGACGACGACCGGTATCACTAGTCCCCGGGTTCTTTTCGAGGCGAGTCCTCGGCTCGAAGAGAAGCCATTTATTATTCTCAGGAATTCGTACGGGCGTTTGGCGCCGCCTCGCATTCCGCGCGCTGAATTTGGGGGCGTTCTGCCACCGTCATGATGAGGGTCGTGGTCTTGTCATAATGACGGTACTTCTGATGACGGCTTGTCAGGTACTCCACTCTGAACTCTGCGCATGATGACGCCGCACGGTTTCGGGCGCACGCCGCGGATCCGGGTGAACGTCTCCTGGCGTCGGGCTTCCCGACACGTGGCGGAATCCTGGATGCGCAGGATTTCTGGGCCGTCCGATCGCATTGGCATCATGGTACTATAAATAGCTGTGGTTCAATACGAGACAGACGCTCTTGCCTCGCGCGCGCGCGCCTTACGATCCCTGCCACCCCGACGTCTGCCGACAATCCGACGATTGTGTCTTCTCGTACGAAGTCGATCGACGATCCGCGCTTGCTCCTTTCGAGGTAAACGATGAGCCCTCCTCTTCCTCCACATCTCCTGAGGCTTCCTCCTCGTCGTCGTCCACAAAATCTAGGGATCCCCATGCTTCTGTCGACGCTCCGCCCCCGTTTCTGAAAGCCTTGGGGAAGGGTCGGTGTCTGTAGAAACCCAGATCTGGGGGCCCGTTGACGATTCCTTCGTACTTGAACTAGTCCACGGGACCTATGTTCCTAAGGATCCCTCAGCCCACACTTCCGGTGCACGCCGTCGAGCCGACAACGTGGCCGAAGCCCGTTGTGAGACTTCCCTTGGTACCTTCAAGTGGCTATACGGAAGCACCCTAGATTCGTTCTTCCTGCCGACGCCGTCGTGTTTCGCTAACAGGGATTTTAAGGCCATTATGTTTTGGACAGGGGGTTCTCGGTTTACACCGAGGCGGTCCGGGCAGGCCTCTGTTTTCCCCTTCCACCCCTTTGTTATTTTTCTTCTCTTGGAGCTTGGGGTGGCTCCTTCCCAGTCCGCCGTCGTGGACGAGGCCATGGAGTCGGCCATTGATCGTTCCCTCGACCAGCAGCTGATGCCGTTTTGAATGAGGAGTAGCTGCCTTTCTTCATGTACTCTGTAATCCTCGTTAGTGAGAATACACTTGTACTCTTTAGTTTCTAGCCGACGATTGTCTATTTCATTGTTTGCGACGGTACAACGAACTTGTCGACGGGTGTGCTCAGAACTGCCTCGTCGGGGAGAGGGCCTAAACGACCTCGTTAGCGAGTGCCTAAGCGACCTCGCATTGTGAGAGTGCCGAAGCGACCTCGTACTTGGATTTTAGAGAGTGCCGAAGCGACCTCGTACTTGATGAGTGCCGAAGAGACCTCGGGCTTCGTTATATAGTCCCGAAGAGACCTCTGGCTCACGTTTAGAAAGTGCCGAAGAGACCTCGGGCTTACGTTTAGAGAGTGCCGAAGAGACCTCGGGCTTACGTTTAGAGAGTGCCGAAGAGACCTCGGGCTTACATTAGAGAGTGCCGAAGAGACCTCGGGCTTATGGGAAGTAGCGTCGGAGATGCTCGGCGTTCCAAGTTCTCGGGTACGGAGGCTCCCCGAGCTCTGAAGCCGATAAGCTCCTTGACCAAGTTCGTCGGCGATATGGTATGGTCCTTCCCAGTTTGGCGACAACTTCCCACTTGCCGATTTCGGGTCAGAAATCGCGAGCTTTCTAAGGACCAGGCTCCCCACTCGCGAAGCGTCGTGGTTTGACTTTCCTGTCGAAGCTTTTCTTGACCCTCTTTTGTATATCTCCATCCTTTATATCTCCATCCTTTTACGAGCATTCTCCCGCTTTCTTCTATTAAGTCAAGTTCGGCACGCAATGCTGACTGTTGCTTTCTTCGTTAAATCCGAGGATCCTTTGTGAAGGGACGAGCATCTCTACTGGCGACATTGCCTCCATCCCGAAGCCAAGGCGAAGGGTGATTCCCGAGTGGCTTCCCTTGGTGTCGTCCTGTATGCCCAAAGTACATGGAGGAGTTGGTCGGCCCAAGCTCCCTTATGGTTTGCTATTCTCTTCTTTAGTCCATCCAGGATCGTCCGATTGGTGACCTCGGCCATTCCGTTTGACTGGGGATGGGCTACTGAGGAGAACCTATGTTCGATCCCGAGCGCGACGCAATTCCGGCGAAACTTAGCGTTGTCGAATTGTCGTCCATTGTCGGTGATGATCGTTCGTGGAAGACCGAACCTGCAGATGATATTTTTCCATACAAATCCCTAGGCGTTGGTATCTGTATTTTGCTAGGGCTCAGCTTCGACCCATTTTGTGAAATAATCAACTCCGACGATGATGAACCTCCTTTGGCCCGTCGCAGGTGGGAATGGTCCGAGGATGTCCATGCCCCATTGTGCGAACGGCCATGGGGAATTTATGCTCGTGAGTTCTGATGGAGGTTGTCGGTCGATCTTGCCGAACAGCTGGCATTGTCGGCAGCTTTTGACGTACTTCTCGGCGTCTTTAAGCATCGTCGGCCACCAGTATCCTTGTCGGGTAACTCTTCTTACTAGAGATCTGGGGCCTGCATGAGAACCACACGTTCCTTCGTGGACTTCGTTGATAATTTCTTCGGCTTGAACAGGGTCCACGCAGAGGAGATTGGGATAGCTAAACCCCTTCCGGTACAAGTCATCGCCGATGATGAAGAACTTCGATGACCGCCGCCTCGTCTTCTCGGCCTCGTTCTTGTCCTCCGGCAGCAACCTACTCCTGAGGAAATTTATCAGAGGGGTCATCCATGTTGCTCTTACCTCGATACTCATTAGATCTTTGGGTGCTATAGTTGGTTCCAGTAGTTCTTCTATCAGTAGGGTTGTGGGCGATTCCAGTGCAGATGACGCGATTTTGAAAGCTCGTCAGCTTGCTCGTTCTCGGACCTCGGTATTTTCACAAGCTCCGCAGAGTCGAATTCCGCCATGAGCCTTAACACCTCGGCCTTGTATGACGCGAGTTTCACCTCTTTCGCCTCGAACGCTTGCGAGACCTGGTTGACGACCAATTGGGAATCGCTGTGGACACGGACCTTCTTCCCGCCAAGAGTCCTCGCCATCTTCAGCCCTGATACCACCGCTTCGTATTCTGCCACGTTGTTAGATGCTTGGAAACTGAAACGAACCGCGTACCTTAAGTCGACGCCTTCGGGTGAGCGCATGACCACCCCTGCTCCGCTGCCCTGGGAGTTTGAGGCTCCGTCGACGAAAACTTCCCAGCTTCCGTCGGATTCTACCTCCGATGCTGCTCGGGCAGTGCCCTCGGAAATGAAATCCACGAGGGCTTGGGCTTTGATAGCGACACGGGGCCTGAACTCAATGTCGAATTCTCCGAGCTCTACGGCCCACTTGGCCAACCTTCCCGAGGACTCGGGTCGCTCGAGAACTTGTCGAATTGGTGTATCGGTGAGGACGACGACCTTGTGAGATTGAAAATACGGATGCAATCGTCGTGTGGCCATGATGAGAGCATATCCGACCTTCTCGAGGTCAGGGTAGCGTTGCTCTGCTCCTCGCAGCGCCTTGCTTGTGTAGTACACCGGTAGGTGAGCTCGGTCTTCTTCTCGGACGAGGACCGAGCTGACGGAATAGCTCGTTGCGGACAAATATAACAGCAAGTCTTCTCCCTCCTTCGGCTTGCTCAACGTTGGTACGCTCGCCAGGTGTTCTTTTAGCTCGTCGAATGCCTTTTGGCAGTCCTCGGTCCACTCGAAGCGGCCTTCCTTAGTACCTCGAAAAATGGCTTGCACCGCTCTGCTGACCTGGACATAAATCTGCTTAGAGCTGTTACCATGCCATTAAGTCTTTGTACCTCTTTGACTGTTCTCGGAGCCGTCATGTCGAGGATGGCTTGAACCTTGTCAGGGTTGACATCTATGCCTCGCTGGGAGACAAGATACCCCAAGAATTTTCCGGCTCTGACGCCGAAGATGCACTTCTCTGGGTTCAACTTCATCCCGTAGAGCTTCAGTATTTCGAAAGCTTCGGCTAAATCCCTGACGTGGTCCTCGGCTTGTCGGCTTTTCACCAACATGTCGTCGACGTATATTTCCATGGTCTTGCCTATCTGTTTCTCGAACATTTTGTTGACCAGTCTTTGGTATGTTGCTCCTGCATTCTTTAGTCCGAATGGCATACAGTAAAACAATACAAACCTCTTTCAGTGGTGAAGGATGTTTTTTCTTCGTCTTCTGGAGCCATTCTTATTTGGTGGTAGCCTGAATAGGCGTCGAGGAAGCTTAAGAGCTCGTGCCCGGCAGTTGAGTCGACTAGCTGGTCGATCCGGGGCATGGGGAAGCTGTCCTTTGGACAGGCCTTGTTTAGGTTGGAGAAGTCAACGCACATTCGCCACTTGCCGTTCGCCTTTCGCACCAGGACGACGTTGGCGACCCAGTTGGGATAAAACGAATTCCTAACCGTACCTGCATGCAAATACTTTGTTAACTGGTTTTCAACCACTTCCTGCCGCTCGGCCGACAAGGGCCTTTTCTTCTGCCGGATAGGTCGGGCTTCTGGATCCACGTTCAAGTGATGCTGGATAACGCTTGGATTTATCCCTGGAAGGTCGTCGTCAGACCAAGCGAATACTTCGCCACTTTGGCTGAGGAACGTAGTGACGTCGTTTTCCAGCTCTTTGAGTTCTGTCCCGATGATTAGAAGTCCGCTTTCGATTTTTATTTGTTTAGTTAGTTCCACTGGTTCATGTTTTTGGACATCATTGACAAGCGGATCGTACTCAGTAACAGCTGGTTCTTTGGCTTTAATTGAGTTAACATAGCAGAGGCGTGCCTCCGCCTGACTGCCGACAACTTCTCCCACTCCGTTAGGAGTAGGGAACTTCAACTTCTGATGATATGTTGATGGCACCCCCCCGAGCTTTCCGAGCAGTCCGCGCCCAAAGATCGCGTTGTAGGCCGACTTCACTTTCACAATTAGGAAGTCGACCTCAACCGTCACGTGCCGAGGTCGGGCGCCCAGCGTCACCTTAAGCCTGATAGATCCCTCGGCGGTGACCGGTGTTCCGCTGAACCCGAACAAGGGTGTGGCTACTGGCTTGAGCTCTGTGCTTAGATTCGTCATCTTCAGGAAGCAATCATAGAAGAGGATGTCGGGTGCCGCGCCGTTGTCGACGAGGATGCGATGCACTGTGTAGCCGTCGACATCGGCGTGGATGACTAGCGCGTCGTCGTGAGGGAAGCTCAGCCCGATAGCATCTTCGGCGGAAAACGTGATCACCTCTTTCAGGTTCGGCGCCGGTCGGTCCACACCGAGGATGACAGCCGACGCGTACGCCTTTCTTTTTCTGCCGCTATCGCCGCCTCCTGCCGGTCCGCCTGCGAGGACCAGGACGGCCCCTTTCCCTTCATGCTCGCGATCTTCTTCTGGTTCCCTATCTTTGGGCTTGCCGTTGACGACGTCCTTCCCGATTATTCCTCGGCGCAGCATCTCCGCTATTTCCATTTTTAGGCTCCTGCATTGGTCAGTTAAATGTCCATGGCCTTTATGATACTCACAATACAGATCGGCCCCTCGCCCAGATGGAGGCCTCGCAATTGGCTCAGGTCGCCTGAACTCCGGAAGTTTCTTGATGATGGGGAGGATCTCTGATGGCAGCCTCCCGAATCGAGGCAGGTCCCTGACTCTGCGATACTCGTCGGGTCGTCGGTCCGAGGATTGCCGACCTTCTAGCTCCCGACGCCTATCTTCTCGGTGCTCCTCCCTCCTCGGCCTTTTCTCGCTTGGCCCCGAGCTTGCGTTTCCTCTCTCCAATGGTCGTTTGAGTCGCCCGGCGGCTCCAAGGGTCGACTCTAGCCGGACGTACTTCTGCATCCGAGAGAGGAGGTCGGAAAGGCTTACCGGTGGTTTTTTCGCGATTGATGCCACGAACGCCACGTCGGTGCATACCCTCGTGAGTATGTTTACTGCAGTCCTCAGGTCCAGGTCTACTACTTTCATGATTTCGACCTGGAAGCGCTTGGCGTACTCCCGGAACATCTCCCCCTCTTTCTGTGAGACTAGCCACAGGTCGTCGGTGCATAAGGAGTGCTGCACCGTGTTGTAGAAGTGGTCGAGAAACGTCTGCGCCAGGTCGGAGAAGCATGGGATCGACCGTGCTGGCAGCGCCTTGAACCATTGCAATGCTGCATCATCTAAGGTTGACATAAAGGCTCTGCATTTCAGAGCGTCAGTCACATTCACCATCTCTACCTGACCTTGAAAATGGTCGAGGTGATGGACGGGATTAGTCGTCCCGTTATATCGTCAGAATTTGGGCAATTGGAATTTCAATGGCACTGGGGCCGACGTGATTTCCTCCGTGAATGGAGATGAGGTGAGGAGAGTTGCTACCGAAGGGGCGCAGGTGCCGAGCTGCAAGGCTTCGATTTTCCTGTTCATTTCCCGCAGGTCGTCTTTCCACCGCGGGTCACACGGAGACTCTATGACAGTAGCCGGGGCGGACTCCGCCGAGAAGTGGTCGGCGAGGTCGGTTTTTGCTGCAGCCCCTGCTGCCGCCACGGGAGTGAGGGAAGGTACGTTGTCGGCCCGGACGATTGCTGGCGTGGGGGTCCCTTCCACCAATGGCGGAGCATCGGCTTGATTCGCGGATACTGCTGGGGCCGTGCGCTGTCGGTTGGGAGCCTCGACGTCATTTTGATCACCCTGAGTTTGCTCCATCTGGCGGGTCGGACCTTCGCCCCTAGCGGGGGAGGCCCGCTGGTTTTGCTCCAACCTTAGCAGAATCTGCTGGAGGCTTGCCAATGTTTGCTCGACGCGTTCGAGTCGCGACTTGGTCGTCGAATCCTGTTCCCCCGTATTGGATGCTCCCACGACAGCTTCGGTGGTATTAATGAGGGCAGTGTCCTCCTCCGTCGTGCGAGCGACCGTCTTTCCCTTGGGTGCCATAGGGAATAGCTTTTTGTAGCGACTTCCCACAGACGGCGCCAAATGTTGCTGCACAAGCAAGGATGGGTCGGCCGGGACCGAACCGGATGGGCACCGAGAGATGTGGAGTCGTCGCACGGTCGTCGGCGGAGCCATCCTGACCTGCAAACCACCGAGAGTCCTCGGCGGTCGGACACTCCGACGATCAAGTTAGCAAGAGTTCGGAAGGTTGTTCAAAGAGAGAAAAGAGTTTTGGTGCTACGAATAACGTACCTTTTCCTTGTGGGTCTCCGTCCCTTTTATAAGGGCCTGGTCCTTTGGACAGAAAAGGAAGGTGGTGGACGAACCTCCGTGAGGCAAGGGCGCTAATCAGGGAACCCTCGCCAGCTGGACATGGAGAGTCCTGCCTTGACAGCCGCTTGCCTAAAGCGGGTAGGGGCCAGCTGGGGTTGTGATTTACGGGGCTCGTCTGTACCTAGGGTAAGTGTGACCTGGCGCCGGCTGGGGACGCCCGGACTTAGTGCTTAATTTGAATTAGTTCTCGGCAGTGATGGACTAACCTGCGCCGACGACTTCCGGCAATTTAACTGTCGGCTCGTCGGTATGGCCGATCCTTGATCTCGTCGACCCAATTTGTCGGCTGACGACGACCGGTATCACTAGTGATACAATGTACTCATCCAATAAGAGCAATGGAAAATATACTTGTTATGATTTTGAAAGTGCATGCAATATCAAGAAGACCACTTGAATGTGTACAAAAGAATCCATTCTATCGCTTTTATTTCACATTTTTAACGATGACATATAAAATACACGAATGATACGTATGTAATTTTTAAATCTAAAATAGTCCATATCTTAAATTTATTACTAGTAAATTAAAGCAATTATTAGATGAGTCAATATCCATTTTAGGATGTCACACTTCTTTCTTGTCACTCTAGATTTGGAAATCTGATATTCAAATTAAATAACTAATGTGAGGTAAGTTCGATACTCATGAGTGCCTCCTTCGTATATTTGGTACGGAATATTAATTGGCCTCCCGGCATCATTTTAAACTTCTTTCTATAAAGAAAAATATTTATTACACTTGTAAAAGTGTAGTAAATATATTTCTGATACCTTCTTATATTGGTCAACTTATTAATAACACATTGTGCCATCTAATAAAGAACTATGAAAAGTATATTTATTGCTCCTTTATTTATATATGTAATAAATATTTCTCTCATATGTATTGCTCTGTGGCGTGTTAATACTAGCAGGAAAGCGGCCACACCGAGGCCACTCTGGAACGCTGCCTCGCAGCTGCTGATGGCGGTGGGGTACGTCGTCATGGCCATGGCGCTGCCGGGGTCCCTCTACGTCGGCTCCATCGTCGTCGGCATCTGCTACGGCGTCCGCCTCGCCGTCACGGTGCCCACGGCGTCGGAGCTGTTCGGGCTCAAGTACTACGGCCTCATCTACAACATCATCATCTTGAACGTCCCACTGGGCTCCTTCCTCTTCTCCGGCCTCCTCGCCGGGCTCCTCTACGACGCGCAGGCGACCGAGACCGCGGGCGGCGGCAACACCTGCGTGGGGGCGCACTGCTACAGGCTGGTGTTCGTGATCATGGCGCTGTCGTGCGCGGTGGGTTTCGGGCTGGACGTTCTGCTCGCGTTGCGGACGAGGAACTTGTACGCCAAGATCCACGCCGCCGGCAAGCCCACGAAGACGAAGCGTCGACCGCAGTCCATGAAAGGCTGACGTGCCGCTTTACAAAGGAGGGCTCCCCTCGTTTGTTTGGCAGACTTTGTGGAGTCTCCAATGTTGATCGGACAGTACAAGAACGTAAAAAGAAATAAACGTTCATGCGTACGCCAGGGTGACAAGGCTATCAACATTAATTTCTCAATCAAAAGAAATAAACGTTAACTGGTTTGATAACCAAATAAATTATCCACAAGGTAAATATCGCTGATAAGATAACCTCTTATAGCCGTCATTTGCTTTGGTATAACATTTGAAGGTATGATAATTTTATGTCATATCGATCACTTTATATCATATAAAATTTATTAATGAGTCATTTTATGTCACATCAGAGTCATTAATAAGGTTTATCTCAACTTTGAGATATTTTTAACCTCTTATAAGCCCAGATAACTTTATTAGTTTAAAAATGAGAGTTAGATTTATATGGACTTATCACCAATAAGTGCTGATAAATGTGTGCTAAACTATCTTATTTACCAAAGCGACAGAAAAGTTATCAGACTGATAAATCCCTTTTATCAGGAGTTATCAGTACTTATTTGGTTATCAAACCTGCCCTAATTAGTGATTATCGATTTAACAAATTAAATTCTAACTATGAGTTTGTATCATGCAACTTAATATGGACAATGAAGGTAGACCTAACTATATGTACATAAACCTGTTGTTCAGTTATACTAGCATATATGCTATTAGAAGGCTATACACATACACACACATATATATATGTTTGATATAAGTATAACAACATTATATACATGATACATTCACATGGTAACCCCAAAGATCCATCGCAAGCCACACGTATCCAAGAGAAGAATGATGAAATATAGGGTTGAAAACTTTATGTACTTGAAAATTATATTTTTTCATACACTTTTTGACTTTTTCATTGACTAATATATTAGAGACTTATATGACAGTGTAATTCTTTTGGTGAAAATATGTCCGGTGGAAGCTCCATTAGAGGCATATATGAATGGCATGGGAGGTGACCAGTGATACAATTGTTAACTAGATTATGATATAGAAATAGCCATTACAAGAATAAGATTAGCTACAGACACAATCCGTGACTATTTCGTAGTTAATCAATAGCTAAATTCAGTAGCTACCGATTAGCTACGGATTGTGTCCGTAGCTGAATTCTGGTCGCTAATTCATGACAGTCAATTTCGTAATGTCCCTGATCCTTTTCTACCTCGTAATCAGGATACAACCTAGGTTTAACCTTGCAAACTGCCCACAATTTAGATCTGGTTGTTGTTCTTGTATTGGGATATGTTGTCAAGTATACTTGTTGGGCTTGTCCCAACTTTGACCTATGCTTTATATCTACGATGCCAGACATCTTATCTATTCTTGTGGTTGTGGGATCAAACCAATGACACTTAAATAATGTGACTGTGTTATCTATGCCCAGATAAGTTACCTCTAATACCTCCTAAGGATTCCATAATAATCAAATTCACTCTCAGTATAGGTACTACCTTTCACGCACACCCCACTATTCATGGTCGACTTATGTAGTCCATAATCTTTTGTGTGAAATCGATAACCATTGACTATATAATCGTAACATTGTGACCATAGCTTAAATTCACGTACTCGTGTGTTAGACGCATCACCTTCTCGAACCTATAAAAAATTGCCATAATAATTTAGATAATATTATAGAAGGTTTACAATATACAGTTGCCACCATGCTTATTGTGGAGGCCATTTCTATCCTCCAAGGCCCATTATGACCCAGTAAGGAAGTAGAGCAATAGCTTTTCAGCCACATGTCCTCAAAGACAGCTAAAGTCCCCGAAATGCCTCAAGCGCACGGAACCTCTCTGAAGCATCACCGAGCATATTCGAGTAGGACAAGATCATCGAGCACTAGCTGCATGGTAGGAAGCCACCGAACACCGGACAACCTCACCGAGTACATCCAAGGCCTCTTGTTCGGTGCCTGCTAAAAGCGATCATAGTAGGCAGCCCTTAGCCTCCCAACAACTTCAATGGGACGGCACGACATGCCTCCCTACGAGAGGAGTGGCCCTGGTGCAGAACCCCAAGGGACGTCTTATACAGACATCCCCTAGTCATAACCCAACCGTCACGTCCCTCCTAGCATCATTGGAGAAGGATGCGTCTGGACCTTTCAGGTCCTCTGCCTATATAAGGAATAGGTAACCTTCATGCAAAGGTACGAGCAATCACCCCCTCGCAATCACCCACACGCGAAACCACACACAAAAAAACCTTCTTTTCAAGCCCAGTGACAGTCATCCCTGACTTTGGCATCGAAGGGTTCTCCTGATTCTTTAACTGGGTTCCTCTGACTCTTTCTAGTCTTGCAGGTCATTGTCCACACCGGCGATGGTCCGTTCCCTATTCTCAACTCTCAGGTGGGAATCTTGTTCAGCCCTTTACCAAAAAGAAACACTCCTACATTTTGGCGCCGTATGTGGGAACAAGGACAACTATGGCTCGCGGAGGATCCTCTCACCAGAACCATGGGAGCCGGGCGACGTAATCCGTCCAGTCGTAGGAAGACTCGCTTGATCAAGCCCCCTCCATCAAGACCAATACAGTCCCTTCCAGAGCAACCTCCAACAGACCTATGGCCAAAACCCTGATTTTGGCCCAAGAAGTAGCAGAGCTCTGAGGAAAACTCCAACAATTGGTGGGGGTCTGCCAGGGCCTACAGGCCTAGTTGGCAAGGCAGCCAGCCCCATCATGATGATTAGTCCATCTCCATATAATTTTATTTATTATATGTAATTTTTGGTGATTAAAAAATCTTAATAAATATTTCCTAACAAATTTCTTTTAAGTTTAGCCACAGGAAATAATTCAAGAAAAATCTGTAAGTTACTCTTACACACTGTCATTCAAAGTTCAGAACATGTATTTCTTCTAAGCACACATCGACTTCCTTTATAAAACAACGATTTCATAAGTGAAACAATGATTTCCATCGCTACAACGATTTCATAAGTGAAACAACAATTTCCATCGCTACAACTATTTCATAAGTGAAACAACGATTTCCATCAATACAACGATTTCATAAGTGAAACAACGATTTCCATCGCTACAATGATTTCATAAGTAAAACAACTATTTCCATCGCTACAACGATTTCATAAGTGAAACAACGATTTCTATCACTACTACAATTTCATAGGTAAAACAACGATTTCATAAGTGAAACAACGATTTCCATCGCTACAATGATTTTATAAGTAAAACAACGATTTTCATCGCTACAATGATTCACTTTAACTTAAACAACGATTTGCTCAAAAATAACGATTTGATCGCAAATAACGATTCGCTTTCACTCAAACAACGATTCACTTTAACTCAAACAACGATTTGGTCTCTGTAACGATTCGCTTGTACTTAAACAACGATTCACTCGAAAACAACGATTCGCTTTAACTTAAACAATGATTTGATCGAAAACAACGATTCACTTGTACTTATACAACGATTTGATCAAAAACAACGATTCGCTTTTACTTAAACAACGATTTGATTGAAAACAACGATTTACCTTCAGTTAAACAATGATTTGATCACAAACAACGATTTGGTCGCAAATAACGATTTGGTCGCAAACAACGATTTGTCTTCACTTGAACAACGATTTAGGTCTCACAACGATTTCATTATTGAAACAACGATTTCATCTACTCATCGATTTCTGTTAAGTAATAACTTTGTACAGAACATTGATTTCATTATATTAATACATGGACTATATTCACATCGACTTGGTTTAAACATGGATTACATTCTCACATGATTATATCATCAATTTGATATCAATACCATTTCTATACATAATGCTCTTTATATAGCTCATGTACAGTATTGCTTTATCTTCTTAGAATACTTAAATATGCATATACTCAAGACTCTTTGGATTTCAAATACCTTACCGCGCATCATGCTATATCCTAAGATCTTGATCATTTATTTTGATAATACAATATTTCCACACGAAATATTCTTGCTTACTTCATGTATCGCATAGAGTCTTGATTTGTTTGATGTCAGAATAACCTTTCCTGTTTAGCACACCTTCATGCTGCACGACTACGAATGTTGACTGACAACGTAGACAAAAAGAAGTTGTCTAGATATCAGCGTTTATTGCATGCAGGGCTTTTGTAGTAAAGCACGTCAAAGATGGATCTGTCAACTTATCAAAAGGATAAAAGATTCAGAAAATATTTTTCTGAAGATGTAAAGATCAATCCAAGCATTTATGGCTGCAGGCTCACCTACTCCATGCTTCGGACCAGTCTCTCTAACGTGCATGAAGCTGTGAGACAACCACTACAACAAAACTGGGCAACACTTACGGAAAGTCCGTTACGGTTTCTGATTTCGTAAGTATATTAGCTGCTGTACTTACAGTTAGTATAACATTTATTAATATTTTAATATGATATCTCCAAGGCCGTAACTACACCGTAAGCATAGGTTGTGTGCTAAACGTAAAAAAATAACAACCGTAAGTATAGACCCAAAAATTCTGGGCGGTCTTCACTCACACAAATCCCGCCCTCTGAAAACAAAACCCCAAAACCCTCGAGCCCCCGAACCTATCACTCACACAAATCCCGTCCCCCATCTCCTCCCCTTGCGCTTTGCCGTCCCCCATCGCTCTCTCTCTCTCTCTCTCTCTCTCTCTCTCTCTCTCTCTCTCTCTCTCTCTCTCGAAGGCCGGCGACGCCTTCCTCTCCCTCCGGCGACGCACCGACGACGGACGAGGGCTCCGACGACGCCTCATCTCCGGCGGCTGCCCCCACCACCCCCCCCCCCCCACAGTGAGTCCCTCCGGCTGCCGGCTCCCTTCCCTCCGGCTGCCGGCCTCCCTCCCTAGCCGCCTTCGATCCCTCCGGCGGCCCCCATCCCCCCCCCCCCTCCGGCAGCCCCCACCCCTCCCTCCCCGGCCCCATTCCCTCCGTCGGCCCTTATCCCTCCGGTGAGTCCCTCCGGCTGCCGGCTCTCTTCCCTCCGGCGGCCCCCCTCCCTCCCCGGCCCCCTTCGATCCCTCCGGCGGCCCCCATCCCTCCCTCCTCCCCCCCCCAGACTCTCTTCTGTCGCTTACCAGACTTCTTCTTCTCTCCTATTTCACCTACTTTTTTGTCCTCTCTTTTTTGTTAAGCTAGTCATCATTTTCCTCCGCCTTCACCTCAAATCCATATTCGTCGCCCTCATCCGACCCCCCCTCCTTCCATCCTCTCCATGTACTGATATCCTCTCTACCTTTGACTGCTAGCCCCTCTTCCCCCACTGCTATTTCAACACTCCTCCTATGACCCCCTCTTCACCACCCGTCTCACCCCCATTTTTCTTCCCCCTCTGCCCTCCCTCTCCTACTCTTTGTGCCGCCCCTCTTCTCCACTCCGGCTACTTTCCTAGCTTCCCCTCCCCCTTTTGCCCCTTGCTGTCCTCCCGACCCCCTTGCCTCTTCCCGATCTTCCATCCGTCTTCATGCCCTTCCCTCTCTTTGTCCCCCCCCGGTTTGGGTTAGATTGCCTCTGACCCATAGAGCTATTTCATGCTTAGTAGTTGAGGCACTTCCCTGTTTTACTCATTCTTTGGAATAGGCCCTCATCTCAAGTTCTTTTGAGTTTTGGCAAAGTATAAGTTCAGTTTTCTTTGTGTGATCCTACTTTTTGGTGTGGCTTTCTGTTCTTTTATCTCATAAATTTGGCAGCCTTTGTTACCACTTTATGAGCACCCATTGATTCTGTGTATGAGCACCCATTGATTCTGTGTATGCAATAGATCCTGGAAAAATGTGCTACTATCCATATGCTGAGAGGATTTCCTGCTTATGCTAAATCTTCAAAATTGTTTTGGAATCTTCTATTGCCATGACTGTTCCCAAATGTTGTGTAGTTGTTGCAATGCATTCAGTTCTAAAATTAACGGAACAAAGAATTTCTTCCATTGTCTCCATAGTTCCATTCAGTAGCTTAATTTTTTCTATAAATCTTGCAGGGAACTGATTCATGTGTTGATACGTACTTTGGCCTTTGCACATATCCAGTTACAGAGCAGCGGCATCAAATTGATTTTAAGGTGGAGTATCCTACAACATAAGTAGGTTTCAAGAACTCATAATGCAATACATGCATGACTTTTCATGTAATCTTCTATGATGAGGGTTTGGATTTCTCTGAATGAAAGAGATGCATAAACAACTAATAACTTCATCTAATATCACCTCCCTGCATATTATCATATTTATTGCACCTCCACTCAAATGTCTGACATGTGTGCTGTGAAATAGAGGCTGGTTTGGTTTAGATATAGTCTACAATGCTTGTCAGTATTTCTGATCTTGGTAATCTCTTGCTGCCATTTTCTAGTTTTATCTTGCTACAAACTGCAACTAAGTATGTATGACTTATAAGAATGATCATTATACATGTAGAAATCTTTGGGGATTTAAAATCTGTTTTTTGTAATTTATTTTTTGTCAATGAGTATATGATGAGGATTTTTTTTTGTTAGAGTAAAGTAATCATTACGAAAATGGATTGGAGTTGGATGGACAAGCCAAAGCACTCAAAGGAATATCTAGATGGAGTGGACTTGTTCATTGATTTTGCATGTGGGTATTCTGATATGTTGTCAACTATCAAGTGCCCTTGTGTTCATTGTGCATGTATGTGTAAATGGGACAAGAACGTAGTTAGGGAACATTTATACTTCAATGGAGTCATCAAAGACAAAAAATTTTGGGAGTTTCATGGGCCTAATTCATCTTGCAGTAGGCCGACATCCCTAGATTCTGCCTGTGAAGATGTCTCAAAGGATGGTGGTATGCGTTCAATGTTGCGAGATGTATTTGGCTTGGAAAATAAAATATACATGGAAAACATCTCTGCCAATCAGAATAAAGGGGACAATGGTACATTCGAAAATCTACAGGAAGATGTTGAACAACCATTGTATCCAGGATGCAAGACTTTCAACAAACTATCATTTATAATCCATTGTTCAACATAAAATGTATGGGTAAAATGAGTAATAAATCCTTCAACATGCTATTGAAGTTGTTGAAAGAAGCTCTTCCAGAAGGTGAGGTATTGCCAAGTACATTTTATGAATTGAAAAAAATCATTAGTAAGTTGGGATACATTTATCATAGAATTGATGCATGCCCAAATGATTGCATTTTATATTGGAAAGACTATGAGTCTCATGAGCAATGTCCCAAATGTGGAGAATCTAGATGGACTACAAGGGAAAAGAGTGGGTATAAAAAAAAAAGATAGCCAAGAAGGTTCTTCGGCACTTTCCCTTAATTCCAAGGTTGAAAAGATTATATATGTGTAGCAAATTTTCAGCAAACATGAGATGGCATAGCGATGAGCGGCAAGAAGATGGTATATTGAGACATCTAGCTGATTCCCCTTGTTGGAAAGCTTTAGATGCCATAGATGAGTTTGGTTTAGAATCTCGCAATGTACGTTTAGGTTTGGCAAGTGATGGTTTCAATCCTTTTGGAACAATGAGTACGAGTCATAGTACATGGCCTGTGGTATTGACACCATACAACCTACCTCCATGGCAGTGTATGAAGCCACAAAATATTTTTGTATCTTTAATCATTCCTGGCCCTAATGGACCTGGAAATGATATTGATGTGTATCTTCAACCACTAGTAGAGGAATTGCAAATACTATGGCATGGAGTTGAAACATATGATGCTTCTAAAGGTGAAACCTTTTGTATGCGTGTTGCATTACTGTGGACCATTAATGATTTTCATGCATATGCTTATCTGTCTGGTTGGAGCACCAAGGGTCGACTAGCTTGTCCTACATGTAATGTAGAGACAAGTTCACAATGGTTGAAAGCAAGTGGGAAGTTCTGTTACACAAATCATCGTCGATGGCTGAAACATGATCACAAATTTCGTTCTTTAAAACGGCGGTTTGATGGAAAAGAAGAACTGAGAAGTAGACCAATTTCATTATCTGGGAGTGATATATTGGAGCAGTTACATGGACTGACGTTTAATTTTGGCAAGGTTCCTAAAACGAAAAAAAAGGTAAAGGGAAAACATAAGGGAGACACATCTATGAGTAATGTTGAAGGTTCTACCAACTATTTATCATGGAAGAAAAAAAAGCATCTTTTTTGAATTGCCATATTGGAAGTTGTTACTTCTCCGACATAATCTTGATGTAATGCATATTGAAAAAATATTTGTGATAGTATTCTTGGTACTCTTTTGGACATTGATGGAAAAAGTAAGGATGGCTTGAAAGCTCGTAATGATCTACAACATTTGGGTATAAGGACTGCACTTCAGCCACAAACTTTGAGCTCGAATAGATTGTTGTTGCCACCTGCCATGTTTACATTGAGCAACATTGCGAGATAAACCATTTGTAAAGTCTTTAAAAATGTGAAAGTTCCAGATGGTTATGCATCTAACATATCAAGGCATGTGAACCCCAACGATCGTAAGAAGATTTGGGGTTTGAAGAGTCACGATTGTCATGTGCTCATCCAACAATTACTTTCTGTGGCAATGAGGGGAGTGGCACAAAAGGAATTGAGGTCTGTAATTATTGATCTTTGCAAATTTTTTTTCACAAGTATGTTCAAAGACATCATCTTCAAATGATTTCTATACTCTACGGCAAGAAGTTGCAAACATTTTGTGTCACTTGGAGATGATTTTCCTACCAAGTTTCTTTGATATCATGGTACATCTTCTCATCCAATTGAAAAGGGATGGGAGATATTTTCTGATGGAGGCCGACCTTTAGGCGCCGACACCAATTGTTATCTAAGTGATGAAGAGTTGAACCAAGCTCATCAATATGTCTTGTTCAATTGTGAGGCAATTGCTCCTTTTATTGAGTAAGTAAGATGCTCACTTGTATATTATATGTTTCCCTAATTTATAGTCTTTATATGTATATCTCATAACAAGTGTTTTATATAGTATGCACCATGCTTTTATACGGAGTGGAAGACCACAATCAACAGAAATGGAGATCGAGAGGTGTCATACATTAGAATTTCGGCAATGGTTTAAATTTAAAGTGAGTGATGTAGACCATTCTCATTTTACTTATGGTTTTCACCCACGTGTATTCAGTTTCGTGATGATAACCCACATGCATCATGTTATGTAGGTTGACACTTTGCAAGCACAATGTGGAGATGGGTTGGATAGAAATGTGCGTTGCATAAAGGATCGACCAATAAATATGGTGAAGAAGTTTGACTCTTGTTTAGTAAATGGGTTTCGCTTTCAAACTCAACATGTGGAACGACATAGGGTCACACAAAATAGTGGAGTTGTCATGTCTGCAAAAACCTCAAGTTTCTCAAGTTCAAAAGATAAATCTCCTATTCGAGGGAAAGTGACATATTACGGCATTTTAGATGAAATTCTGGAGTTGAACTATTATGGTACCAGAACAGTGTTGCTCTTCAAATGTGACTGGGTGGATATTCAGCGAGGAGTGAGAGAAGAACAAGACTTCACAATGGTCAACTTTAAATATAAGTTACGTACCACTGAGCCATATGTTTTAGCCTCTCAAGTGGAGCAAGTATGGTACATAGATGATCCAAAAGAGCAAGGATGGTGTGTGGTGAGGAAGACAAAGCCAAGAAATTATTTTGATTTGCAAATTGAGGAGAGCATTGAGAATGATGTAGAAAACAAAATACTGGGCATTCATGATGTTGATAGTGATAATTTAGATGATATCCATGTTACATGGGAAAGGGTGGGAATTGATGGGCAAGAGATTTTTATTTGAAATGTTTTTGTATAGATATTTTTTTTTTACAATTCTGGTGATGATATTGAGTGTGGTATGCTTTCAGTGGGACAAAGGATAGAATCAGCCAATGGGGAACTTTGTAAGTGGTTTTTTGGGCTTCTCATTGTTGTAAGTGGGTCTCCGTAACTCCTCATTCTTTTTTGTCTGTGTTCTTGTCAAAGGGTCTTTACTGTCATGTTTTTTTGGAGATTTTTATTTAACTTTAAAAAGTGTGCACTGTCACCTCAACTTTACTGTCATTAATTATGGAACCTGGGGTGTTGAGATTTTTATTTTTTTGTATATGCTTTCAGTATTATTTAACTTGATCTTAACCATTCTTCAAATTTGATCTCAATTTCAGATATTGCTGATAAAGAGACATGTAAGTCTTATTTCTGTCTTCATTTTAATGTTGAGAAAGAGGATTAAATTGTGTCTATAATATTCAGTATTATATTGTTTGCATGTAACAGGGGGAGAAAAAGAAGTGTGGACTATGTAGGTGAGTCTGATAAAAGTCAGGCTGTAATGAAGACGAGCAAGCCTTCTGGCCCTATTGCAAGTGCAGATATTTTGAAGGCAAAGAAGAAAGACTTGTCAGAATGTTATGGGGTTTCTCAAGCAGATGGAGAAAGCCAAGAAACTGGCGGAACTGGAGCATCTGAAAAGTTGGATACAAATACCTTCCAACAACATATTGAGTGAGTTTCTAATTTTTTTTTTTTAACTTGAAGCCTTCCATTATAATTGATATAATTTCTAACAATAAATGGAATTGTAGTTATCTATGGAGTATTCTGTCAGCTGAGCATTTGAAAAAGTTTGATTGTTGGGATTGCTTATGGTTTCCATATTATAAGTCCAATGCTTCTCAACAGAAAAAGATGTTGACATGGGTCAAAGATAAAGAGGTATTTTTAAAGAAGTACTCATTCGTGCCGATATGCATGTGGTAAGTTAAAAAAAAAATAGCATGAGGAAGTTGTTAAAAAAAATAGGCCTTATAATTTTGTTGTTATGTAGAGGGCATTGGAGCCTTGTAATATTGTGTCATGAGGAAGAAGATGATTTGCCATTCATCATGCTTCTTGATTCTCTCCATAGTATTGACCCAACAAAACTTGTTCGGCCAATTCAAAGGTTAGTGTTACATTAGTTCTATGATTCATAGGTAATATATTGGCGACCTATCTCTAATATATTGATTCTTTTTTTTTAGATTTTTGAAGGACATATATGCTACAAAGAACAAGGCAGTGATTGCTGATGCAATGTGTTCTATAGATATTTCAATTCCATCGGTAAATGATTAGGGACATATATGCTACATGATCATGATATATATTTTATTTCTACCACTTGTTTATGTTTTTTTTTTTCATAGGTTCCACAACAAACCAATGGCACTGAGTGTGGGTTTTTTGTATTATACTTCATCTACCACTTCATACAAAATGATCCACCCACATTTTCCTTGGATGATTACCCATCATTTGTGAGTTATGCTCCTCTTTCAAATTACATGTCTTGTTTTTTCATCCAACATACTAATTTCCTGTAATGTTTTCAGCTTACATGTGATTGGTTCAGTAGAGCAAAATTTGAGAAATTTGTGCATGACTTGATCATAAGAAAAATAGAGGTGCAAGAGGTGGTGGTGGAAGTTTCTAAAAAGAAGCACAGAGGATCAACAAAACTAAGTTCTGTGCATGGTTTAGATAATGGTAAACGAATTGTTGTCCAGATAAATGAACTTGGACAACCAGTTGGAGAGGGTGGCCATTCTTTGAAATTATTTTTAGGAACAATTGCCCGTCTTGGTGATAAAATGCCAATTGATGCTCCAACTTGGAGGGCAATGTCTGCCACCCATAAGGATGATGTGTGGGAGTATGTCCAGGTGATTTCTAGAATACATATGTTACTTTTCTATGTTCAATCTATTACATATTAATTATATGAGTATGTATTGTAGAGAAAATATGATATTCCAGCATATTTGAAAGAGTGGGTGATGAAGGACTTGGATCAAAAGTGGAGGTCTTGGAAATATGAATTGAGAAACAAATATTTCAACCCAACTTTGAAGCAAAATGAACAACAAATATCACCTGATCCAAGAGTTAATGCGGAACAATGGGCAAGAGTTGTTCAAACATGGTCTTCTAATAGTTGGAAGGTAAAATGCTTAAAATGTTTTTCTTATAGAAGGTAAATTTTTTTTTTTGCTGAAGACATGTTCATCATATTTTTTTGCTAAGAGTTATGTTTGTGCTTTATAGAGGTATAGTGACATAAACAAGAAAAGTAAAAGTCATCATAAGTATTTTCATTGTGCTGGGACAAAGAGCTTTGCAGACATCAATGAGGAGGAGGTAATCCCTATTTTTTCCCTAAGTTTTATGTCTGTGCTTTCTGTTCTCATTTTTTTCTAACACTTATTTCATAGATTCTCATTTTTTTCTGTTCTACAATTTGTCTTCTAGTATGTAAAAAACGGAGTGAAACTTGATCGCGGGGACCTATTTATAAGGACCCGTGTGAAAAAAAGTGGGCAACCTGTTAATGAAGAGACTGCTGCCATGATTGTATGACATAGATTGTTGTTTTCCAATTTTATGTTATGTCCACTATGTGTTTATTTCATTAATACTATATATGTGTTTATTGTAGACAAAACTTCAAGAAGTAAAAATCACACAACCATCATTATCCTCAAGTTCATCAATTGCAAGTGCAGATGATATTTACTCACAAGTATTTGGGAAAGAAAGGCCTGGCCGAGTACGTGGAGTGGGCACAGGCCCAACACCA
The DNA here is from genome assembly GCA_014218235.1 of Colocasia esculenta. Taxonomy (NCBI): domain Eukaryota; kingdom Viridiplantae; phylum Streptophyta; class Magnoliopsida; order Alismatales; family Araceae; genus Colocasia; species Colocasia esculenta. The sequence goes on along the minus strand of CM024764.1, from coordinate 58,839,253 downwards.
ACAAGTTTGTGGGGTACTTCAAGCCAATGTCAAGCCCAATTAAGAGCAGAAAATGCTCAACTCAATGCCATGGTTAAAGAATTGTCAGAGAGATTGGGTAAAGTTGAGTCTATCGTTGTTGAGGTAATTCTAAAATGTTTTCATTTCATCCATGTAAATTAAATTTGATTAGCAAGTACTTTAGATGGATTTGCATAATACTTTTCAGTTGGCTTTCTGGGCATCTACTATGTTGTCCTGGCGTGTCTCTTTGGATGAAGCTTATGGGGTCAAAATTAGTAACTTATAGAGACTACAGTGGATCACTGCAGTGGCCAAAGTTATGGCACTTGATGATATTCTGATGGCACTGGGCATTTTTTTTTTTGAAATCTAATTTTTTTATTTGGTGGAACAGTTGCACTGTAAAGATGTAAAAGAATAAAACACTGAAAAGTTTCATGGAGAGAAGTTTAGTAAATATGTAAAGGATTGAAAGAAGAAATTGTTATAGCAAAAGCCTCTTCCACCAATCTATTTAGGGAATTTGTCTTTGATGTTGACTTCAACTTCGAAAGCACATGAGAGAGGATCAATTTGGCTGTTGGGGTGGGGGACTTGACATTATAGAGCTGTCTGGCACTGGACATGTTCTTTGGGAATGAGCTTGGTGGATTCCAGTCAGCTCCTTGGAGTCTGGGATGGGTGCTGAGCTTTTCCTTGCTTGCAGTGTGCAGTCATGAGGCTGAGAAGGTGGTTTTTCTGTCAATGGAGGAACAATTGGAGTGCATTATAGGAGGATTGTGGTGCTGTTGTTTATATTTGGGAGGGGTGCAGTTATTTTCCTGTTTTATCTACATTGCTGGTCATAGATCTCCACCAATCCTACACCCCCCTACACTCCCCCCAACAAACAACAATTTTTTTTTTGATGTCTACAGTTACCAACTATAAAAGTGATAAATCAGAACTGACATATATTCAATGTTTTATTAACTCTTGCATACTTCTCATAATGTTATTTCTGTCAGATTAACATGTATCAGTGAGTTTTGTTATTCCTTCATATTTTGTCCATAGATCAATGGTGTTGGATTACCCAATTATCAAATTACATAATACATTTGTAGTAGTAGAAATAAACTCTTGGCTTGTGCTTATGAAGTCTTCTTTGTGAAATATTTTTTTTCTTACTAGTCTTCTTCTTTCTTGATAGTCAAAACAAGTAGAAAGTACTCCCAATATGGAAAGATGCGTGCAATCATATGCAAGTGTAATAGAACCTAAAGGAAAAGAGGTAAATATGTTCATATCTCATTATGTTCTATATTCTCATTAGAAACTCAATTGTGTCCTATGTGTGATCTATATAATGAATTGAATAACAGAGTTTGATGTTGGGCAAGAAAGTGAAGTTGTGTGACATGACATGTAACGACCCTCTTCATACCGGTACGATTATACCAATCCCCATCGGTATAAAGGGCGTCGTCACAGTGGGACATTTACCCAACACTGGTCAATAGGTTGATATGTACCTGGATAGCAATAGAGTTCAGCGGAATAAAGTAAACAACTCAATTCATGATCCGTCACCAACACACATTCCATAATCTAAATAGCGAGATAGAAGGACAATGTCCGCATTAATACAAAATAAAGAGAGTTACAATGTCCAAATATAGTCCTTACATTAATCCTTTTGTGCAAAAGAAAAGTACAACTGATAACAGCTCCACAAAATAGTCTTCTAGTGATGATCCTCGCCACGCTACCTTCTAGTGCACGATACCTGTCAACCTGTACGCCGAAGCAAGAGTGAGTCCAAAGACTCAGCAAGCGACACTACTCATGATATGCACATACAAGTCTTAGTAGTTTCTACATGCACTTTTACAATTAACAACACATAGCATGCTAGTCAATTCAAGTTGTCAACATATCATGATTGTTCTACAATTTTATACATAACTCGTGCTTTCAGATTTCTAAAATAAAATTCACCTATCACATGGTCTCTATTCAATTTACTCAGGAACTTTAATCTTTCAAAGAGCTAAAACATGAATGCTATCAACATGAACAATTTACATACGTGAAGGGAAATACAACTAGCATGGATTTCACGTAGTTTTAAACACATACACGAACCTTTTCACATGCCTTAGATTGCTGATTTCATATGATTCAATGGCTATAAATCTACACATGAGAGCTACAACGTTGCTTAAAACATAAAATATGAACAGTCCCTCATGCCATTTTGCACACACATTCATTAGTTGTTCCTAACATGGATTCTAGGTATTTATGCACACATAAGCATGATAATGACAACAAGAGTTTACTGATTTCACATGGTTTCCAATAACCCATTCTCACATTTTCGGTTTCACATGATTTCATACTTACTCATTCACATTGTTCCCTTTTACACATTTGACACGTACACATATTCACACTTACAAAATTGACTCATTTTCACATCATTTTCTCTTACACTTTCACTTAACACATAACACATCGATTGCACTTACCACGTGCATCTTGGGCACTTACCACGTGCCATATTCACATATTTCACATTTTACTCATTTTTCATTACTTAAACAATTTGCCATGACACATAGTCCTAACCACCAGTAGAGGACACTAACAATATCTCATAGCTCGTGCTCATCACTTAGCACGGCTCTCAACACAACTCATAACACAACACTTACACGACTCATACACATACTCACCACCTAGGCAATATAGCGGTGAATCTTGGTAACTGCGCAGACCGGGAGAAGCTCTCTCCACCCTATCCAGTGGTACTTGTCCACCTCCAGGATTTTCCCAATGCCTTTGGGACAAACTTATATCACATGGAGCCTTCTATAGGGACTTTTCTATATACGGCTCCCGATGCCTCTAGGGTAGCAGTGTCACATAGGCACAACTTTTACACTTTTACACATTACCGTTTTACTCCTGGTTTTATACATAACTCTTCCCATTTCATTCACTTTCTCACTCACATAAACACTCATGTTTTTCCCTAACATGGTACTACAGAATTTCAAGAATTTAACACATAGTAAACACACTAATCATGTTGGTTTTAGACCATAACAATCACATTACGATCATATGTACGAATTATCACATTTCACATGAAAATATATAACTTACTGATCCAAGTGACCTGAAATTTTAACCACATGCTGGTTTCGGGTTCATGATGATACCCTCAGTTTTTCAGATTTTTCTGAGCCATGTAGAATTTACAGAAAATAAAACGTCTAATTAGCATGCTATTAACAACTTAAGTTAACATGGGGTTAACACATCTTGTAATTTAACCACTTGCTGTTTAAATACACACTGTTAACAATATGTAGGAATTTAGGATACAAAATTTACCCTAATTTATACATCTAAGGATCAATTACCACGACCATGCTTACATGCCTTCATTATTACCGAACCGAGGTTATTTATAAATTACACAAGCATGGATAACTTTCTAAAATTTGCAATCCCATATGCTGACCCACTGACCTTCATGATTAGACTCAAACCAAATCGTTCACACTAATTCAAATCATGAACAAGGATTTACAGAAAATCAAACACCTGTTTAGCATATTATTCACAACTTAACTGACATGGGTCTAACATAAATTGGCAATTTATCCACTTACTGTTTTGCACATAAACTACTACTATATGCATGATTTTAGATTGCAACATCATCCTAATTCATACATCTATAAATCATTTGCCACAACTATTTTTACATGGTTTCATTTTACCGAACCACACTTATTAACAATTCCACAAGCATGCATGGATTACCTAAATTTCAGAACATACACACATGACCCACAACTCTTCATGATTAGACCGAAATCAAGGCATTCACATTAATCTAAATCATGAATCATGGACTTTGCAAAATGGTCTACAAGTCATGCTCACATGCTTACAAGACATCATTAACCACATTCATCACACAACTCACACACATCCACAACCACAATGCATAATGTACATAGCTTATAGAATTACCATATATCCTCATCGCACAAACATATCGAAATTAAATGTATAAGTGGGACAGAACAGCTCACTGTTCTGTCCAGAAGAACTAAACGGCGGTCTCTGGCCGCTGACTCAGGGTCAGCGGCATGGTCGATGGACGCCGAGCTCATCACAGGCGTCCAGGGACCTTGCCGTTTACTCAGGTCTGTGCAGAAACACAGACCCGAGCTCTGAAATTCGGGTGAAATGGAGGGTCTAGGACTCGAAATAAATTCCATAAAAATGATAGAAACATCCTAGACTCATACGGGGACACCATAGATAGGTCACTTGCCTTTCAAAATTTCTTCTAAGGGATTTAAAGGCTTGGTGAAGACCTCCTTGGGCAGTCCCAAGAAGTTGCAGAACCTCCCTCTAGATCGCCTTCCTCCGGGCTCCTGGGTGATCTCCACGCCGAGGGGATGATGGGGAAGCCTTCCCCTTTGCTTCAGCTTCCTCCTTGTTGCAGAAGATCTCCAGATCCAGCTCCAAGGGGTCGGATTTGGGGGTTCTAAAATGGGGTTTTTCTCACAGCTCACCTAGGGTTTTTCTCTCTTCTTCTCTCCTCTTGCAAGGGTGAAGGGAAGGAATGGGAGAGTCCCATTCGGGTTCAGGACTTAGAAGAGCCCCTCACCCACTCACCATACCGATTTGACAGGCTGAGAGCCGTTGGGGGACATCCCCCAATGGTGGCCATGCCTTGCTCCCGGATTTTCTGGCTCTGCAACGCATGCAGGTCAGAGAAATTGGCGTCCATATCGCTGGACGCCGGATTTAGTGTTGGCGTCCATGTCTGGACGCTAACACTGGATCAACGGCCTGGGCTTGACGCCAAGGTGCCTTCGGCCAGAACCCTAAATTATGCGAAAACCACGCATACCAAGCTTATATACATGCATCATGTATACGGTATTATATCTATACCATCACCATGCAATACATACCTTATTTATATTTAATATAAACATATTAACGCTAATTGGCCCTTCGGCTAGAACTCAAAACATGCAGAAACTATGCTTACTATATACATATATACATACAATGTATAAGGTGTAACATGTATCCATACCAGGCAATCAATATCATTCATACCTAGGCATACACAAGCATACATAAATACACTAAGATAGATGTACGTAGATATCTACCTATGCGTACACGACGTTTTACATAAGTGCGACTCAACACACGGCGAGATGAATGACAAGAATTATGAGGGCTTCGCAAATCATTAGGAGGTGATATGAATTATGTTAGCTAGGAATAATCTATTCGATAAAATAATCCTTGCACACACACACACTTGATTTGACATATATATAGTATACACACACGGGTGTAGCATACTTATGTACATCATGCTTGGAATAGGTGGATACAACATGCGCACCGGTAATTTGGTTAACTTACACAACTTTACCTAACATTGCTTAAGCATTACATGTATAGGATTTCTTAATATATATACTATATGCATAATTCATCCAATTGACTATTCTCACCTAATCATCATGAAGATATATGCATGTTATTCATGAGGAGTATAGAATCCCAATATGACCACTAATTACACCTACTATGCTTGAACTCTTTACGTACATGAAATGCACGAAGTACAATGTACACATTAACTAAACCATGCAATAACAACGCTTACAACCAAATATACATATGTACTCCATACACTTTCATACAAGGTTCCACAAAACAGGTAGTATAGGATATTCCTCATTATTTAGATATCACATGCATAGTGTTACTCACGTATCCTAAGTCAAAGACTCTTGGTATTCACAATACACCTCTAGTTGTCTAGTTGTTCACTTCCACATTAATTATCATATACTCGTATCTATACATATACATATAAATACAGATATACGCACATGCTCATGTTCAAGAGAAGAACAAAATTTATAGTAGGCACAATGAACTACGCACACTAAGCACACAATAAGCGGATACTCAACACACCATTCATATACATACGTATATTTATAAGGTGAATAAAAAAAATCCGGGGTCTTACATGACAGGACAGCCGGTAGCCAATGCCATAATCATGTCGTTAGATAAATCTAAGATGGTTATGGGTAAGAGTTTGGGCGAGGAGTATTATGAGATAGCTATTTTGTTTGCTTACAAACCCAATGCACCTCTATTTGTCAAAGATAATGAACGAAAAACCGTCCAAGATGCTGTTGGAAGTCACATTGTGTGGTTCAGAGACTTTGTAAGTTTATGACACCTGAAGTTTTATTTTACAGAATTATTTTGGAAATATATGAACTTGTTTATATGTATACTAATTGAATGATTTTTATTTTGCAGGTTGAGTTAGATGAGACTTGAATTTTTTATTGTGACAACAGAACAACTCTCCTCCCTTGAGAACTTTCTCCACTTTTACATTATGAAACAATTATGGTCATTGGATTTATGTTATGACCAAAACAATTATGATTGTCTTATCCTCAGGACAAACAATGGTGTATGTGATGTTTAAATTTTATGTTGTACATTTGTAATGTGATATAAATCAGTGCTATATGCACTAGTTTTGGCGGTGTAATTATGTGAATATTTCTTTTTAAACAGTGTAAGTTGTGTAATGTAAATATGCAAGTTGTGGGTTTATGTGTGTGAATTGTGTATGTAAATCTGCAGGTTGTGTGCTATGTGTGTGGATTGTGTTGTAAATATGCAGGTTGTGTGCTATGTGTGTGGATGTATGTTAATATGTAGGTTATATTTTTAGTCAAATTATGGATTATATATGTTTGTACTGCGAGTTTTCTTACGGTTCAGAGGTGCGTAACTACAGATAATAGCTACGGTTTCTAACGTAGTGATTAATTTTCGTATGTCATCTTCTATTTGGATATTTCTTACGGTCTTTCATATGTATACTTACGCTTTATAAAAGTAGGCCAAGTCTATATTATTACGGTTTATAAACGAATGTATTTATTACGTATTATTAACTGTAAGTAAGGCTATAGCCACGCTTGTTGTACTTACGAAAACGAACCGTAGGGAGTTCCGTAAGTATAGGTCTGTTCTTATGGTTTTGACACTTACACTTACGCTTTTTCGACGTAAGTGTTGCCCAGTTTTGTTGTAGTGAACGGACACTTCAACGGATTCTACAATGGTCAAGATATTTCAAAGGAGATAAATAGAAGATTGGTGACTCCAAAAACTACAACCAGACAACTAGAGTATTCAAATCTTTCAATCCTTGGAGAAGCTTGAAGCCTCAGTCATCTGAAGAAAAAGAACAGCCAGTTCATCCAATCCAATCTTTTTGTAGCTCTTAGCTCTCTGTGAGAATAGTGTATTATTTTTGAGAGCTTGCGTAGATCTGAGAGGAAATTCCTTGTAATCATCTTGTGCCTCTCAGACCTCGCCTCAGATCAAGCAAGTGCTAATAAGCTTGGTCTTGGGGCCTCCCTCCTTCAACTCACTCTTGTGGTTGATCCTCTTCAGTTGTGAAGAGAAGACCTGTTGTTGAACAGGTGGTTGTTTCCCTTTGGTAAGAAGGAAGACCTGTTGGTACAGGTGTTGTTCTTCCTTTTCTGGTTGAGAAGCGAAGGCCAACTGCAGTTGGATGTGTAAGTGTCCTTAAGAGGGACTGTACCCTTGTATAGTGAAATCCCAAGTGAGCTTGGGGACTGGACGTAAGACACCTTGGGATAAGAGATCCGAACCAGAATAATTCCCTGTGTCTATGTGTGATTACTTGTCTTTCTTTATTCCGCACTAATAGTCCAACGTAGTGGTTGTTGTCAAGTTTTTTTATTTACAGGTATTTTTCGAAGATGATTTTTGAGCAATCCATTCAACCCCCCCCCCCTGGGCTTGCTATCTGGGCAACAAGTGGTATCAGAGCCAAGTCTCTTCAAGAAGAAGATCTCACGATCTTAAGAGTAAAGATAAATGGCAGCTCAAGGATATGCTGAAGGTCAGTCCTTCAATAGACCTCCTTTATTCGACGGTGAAGATTACAACTACTGGAAGACTCGAATGAAGTTCTTCCTTCACGGTCTCGATTTCCAACTATGGTCTATCATTGAAGAAGGAGATCTCTTGGTAACCAATGAAAAAGACAAATGGACAGATGAAGAAAAGAAGAAAATATCTCTTAATAGCAAAGCAAAGAATATACTGTGTTGTGCTCTTAGTAAGAAAGAGTTCAACAGGATTTTCGCCTGCAAATCTGCTATGGAAATGTGGGAAAAGCTTAGGCTCACATACGAAGGAACAGACAAGGTAAAGGAGACAAGAATAGATATTCTAGTTACACAATATGAAAGATTTCAAATGCAAGCAGGAGAGTCTATCACTCAAATGTACAGCAGATTCACAGACATCACCAACGGTTTGACGGGGCTTAGAAAACTTATGAGATAGGAGACATGGTGAGAAAGATGTTAAGATCCTTGCCAACTGTAGACGCGAGATTTGGCCCATCCCCTTGTGGTTACATGGCCCAATAAGGCCTATTTGACCGTTTGTTGACTTGCCTCGGATCCCATGTAGACGGCGGCATCGACTGCCGCTGACTACATGTTGGCGGCAAGCCCCATGGATGTCAACTATGGTTGGCGGCCACCTATATGGACGTCTGCATGGCGTTGGCGGCAACATCGTTGGATGTCAACCTGGTTTACCTGGTCTGCGTAACTGCCCGAGATTCCAGCCCACTATGCACCCTCTCCTCGCCCATGAAGCGCATGGGGCCGTTCCCAACGGGCAAATGGGCCACCTTGACACCCCCTTGACCTAGTAAAAATCCTATGTGTCCCCCTCTCATTGGTCCAAGGCTTAACACATGGATTGCCACTTGTACAAGTGTGTTTCTTCACACTTGAGCATCCAATGCCCCTTGGCTGCGCCCCTACTGCCTATATAGGTAGTCCTTAGGCCTTCTAAGGAGAGGGGGAGAGGCTGGACGTCCAAAGTCTGTTACTTTGGGAGAAGAGAGAGAAAGTGCATCCTAAAGCTTCAATCCTTGTTCCTTTGTTCCTCTCATCATTTGGGGCGTGTAGGAGGCTTCACCAAGTGCTGGAGGAGCCCACAAAGGAGACAACCAAGCTGCAAAACGAGGATCTTCTCCCTCCTCTCTTCCTCTTTCCCTTTTCTCTCTCTTAGTTCTTGCATGTCATTCACACACTTGATGACCAAACTCTCTCCATATAAATTAATTCACTTATTTATATATTAATTTTGATGATTAACAAAACATTACTAATGAATTACTTGAGCCTTGAGGACAGGAAATAAAAGTAAAAGAAAGTTCAAGACAATCAGGTAAGACTCTCACTTCACAATCTTTCCAAGTCATCACATCGACTTCTTCATACTTCATACTTCATAACGACTTCTATTGATAATCAGAACAATTCCTTTATAAGTTCATATCAATTTCAATAGTCATCATAACAATTTCACAAGTATTATGATCGATTTCCTTTCTGACCAAAAAGTCATGATGTTTCAAAACAAATCGATACCGTAATGATTTGTTAAAGATCTCATAACGATTTTATAAGACATCGCAACGATTTCTTTGGAAAGCGCAACAACCTGACCCTCGCAACGATTCTATAAGACATCGCAACGATTTCTTTTGAAATCATAACGACTTGTCTGTTGTAACGATTTCTTTAGCTCTCGTAACGATTTCTTTAGAACTCACAACGACTTTCTAGCCGTAACGATTTCTTAAGTTCTCGTAACGATTTCTTTAGAACTCACAACGACTTTCTAGCCGTAACGATTTCTTAAGTTCTCGTAACGATTTCTTTAGAACTCACAACGACTTTCTAGCAGTAACGATTTCTTAAGTTCTCGTAACGATTTCTTTAGAACTCACAACGACTTTCTAGCAGTAACGATTTCTTAAGTTCTCGTAACGATTTCTTTAGAACTAACAACGACTCTCTAGCCATAACGACTTCTTCAGTTCTCGTAACGGTTTCTTCAGTTCTCGTAACGATTTCTTTAGACCTCGTAACGATTTGCTTGTCGAAATGATTTCTTTAGAACTTAAAACGATTTGCTTGGTACAACGATTTGTTAAGAGTTTCATATCGATTTCTTTGATGATTATAACGACTTCTGTATTACTCACAACGATTTCTATATTGTCATAACAACCTGCTTACTAGTAACGATTTCATAAGTCATAAAGGCATCGGGCTTGTTCATATCGATTTCATTTGATATATCAGTATAATACTCCTTAATATACGTTGAATAGTCAAAGTCGTATCTCGTCTATTTGACTGCTACACATTCAATGCTCTCTGAACGTATCTCCCATGCATGCAGACAATATCTTCTACTTTTATACTACTCTGTCTACGTCCTTTCTAGACAGAAAGGAGCTTTGCTATAAATTGCAATATCTGTTCCAACTGCAACTAACAATCGACGATAGTCCTAGCTGTCCTCTATTTTATTGTTGATATGCTCGCAGATATCTGACAAGACTTATCTATACAACGTTGGACACAAGATACAAGATATTAAAATGTTTCTCTGGCGTGTACTAAGGGATAAAGGACTGAAGATCAGAAGCTTCCTTGCAGACTTGTCTAACGTTCACCAGGATGAGAGACAACGGATCTTTAACGTTCAAATTTCAAGCAGAAGCTTAAATACAAGACTCAAGACTGAGAAGGATACAACTTTTGAAGAAGTATTATTCTGAAAGAAAGCATCGCCAATCCTTCAAGTCTTCTATGATTCAAACAAGAGCAAAGTACTCCATTTTCAATCAATCTTAGCTCTTTAGCTCTCAGTGTTCTCGAGAAATTCCTGTGAGAGCCAGTGTAGTCTTTGGAGAGAAACCAGTGTTAAAATTCCTTCTCTCTCGAGGCTTGTTTGCTTCAGATTGTAGCTGTTTGAGCTAGTTCCTGAAGCTTATTCTTATACTTCTTTTTATTGGTTGTATTCCCTTCTGGGTGAAGGAACACCTGGTGGTTTCCAGGGTGGTTGTTTTCCCTTCTGGGTGAAGGAAGACCTGGTGGTTTCCAGGGTGGTTGTTTTTCCCTTCTTGGTGAAGGAAGACCTGGTGGTTTCCAGGGTGGTTGTTTTCCCTTCAGGTTGAAGGAAGACCAATTGAGGCTGGGTGTAAGGATCCGTGAGGGGGATAGTACCCTTGTTAGTGAAATCCTGAGGTATCGCTCAGGGACTGGACGTAGGTCTCCTGTGGAGAGGAGTTCCGAACCAGGATAAAAATCCTTGTGTCTTGTGGTTGTGCTCTGTGTGTTTGCTGTTTCATTTCCTCTAACTCTAACCTTCGTTTAAGTTGTTGTGTAATCTTTTTAGTGAACAGGTATTAATCAAAGATCAATTTTTAACAACCCATTCACCCCCCCGCCTCTGGGCTAGCTAGCTAGGCAACAAGTGGTATCAGAGCGAGTCTCTTCGACAAAGAAGAAGATCCAACGATCTGAAGAGCAAAGATCAATGGCAGCCCAAGGCAACTTCGAAGGTCAGTCAGTCAACAGACCTCCTTTGTTCGATGGTGAAGATTATCCGTATTGGAAGACCAGGATGGAATACTTTCTACAAGGCCACGACTATCAAATCTAGTCGATAGTAGAAGAAGGTGACCTGGTCATCACAAATGAGAAAGCACAATGGACAGACGAAGACAGAAAGAAAACCTCCTTGAACTGTAAAGCCAAGAGCATTCTATGTTGTGCTCTAAGCAAGAAAGAGTTCAACAGAGTCTCAGCCTGCAAATCCTCCATGGAAATGTGGGAAAAGCTAAGGATTACATATGAAGGTACAGACAAAGTAAAGGAGACAAGAATCGACATTCTTGTCACTCAGTATGAGAGATTTCAGATGCAGTCAGGTGAGTCAATCACCCAGATGTTCAGTCGATTCACTGACATCACCAATGGTTTAGCCAGTCTAGGAAAGTCCTATGAGATTGCAGATATAGTAAGGAAGATTCTCAGATCCTTGCCATCTTCATGGACACCAAAGGTCATAGCTATCGAAGAAGCACTCCAATGCCTTGAAAGCAGAAGAAAAATCATCAGAGGCAAGTTCTAGTGGGAGTGATGTAGACAGCGAAAATGAAGAAACAATGCTCTCTAAGAGATTGCAGCGCATCCTGGCCAAGATGAAAAAGTTTCAATCCGGCAGAAGATACTTTAAGAACAATAAGGATTCCAAAAGATCAGATGGCAAAGAAATGAAGAAAGGAGAGACCATCTGTTATGAATGCAAGAAGCCTGGACATATCAAGGCAGATTGTCCAATGCTAAAGAAGAATGATCACAAGAAGAAGGACAGCTCCAAGAAGTTTAGAAGATACAAGAAAAAGGGAATGGCAGCTGCTTGGGAGAACAGAAGTGACTCAGACAGTGAGTCAAGCTCAAGCAGTGATGGAGAAGAAGCCAACCTGGCTCTCATGGCCAACATCGAAGAAAAGGAACTTCTGACTCTTCTTTTGATTCCTGTAATGATTCAGATTCTGATAATTTAGAAAGTGCCTTTAATGAACTTTATGATAAATATAAAGAAGTATCCAAATTACTTAAAATCAGTAAGAAAAATGTAATCTGTTTAGAAAACACTAATTCAGATCTAAAAACAGAAACTGAAGAATTAGAAAAACAAATAACTGAACTTAAAAGAAGAAATAAGTTGTTATGTGAAGACCTAAAAGCTAAGAATGAACAAATAACAAAATTGGAAAAACAGGAAAGCACAGATGAATTAAGGAAAGAAGTTAAAAACTTAAATGAAGAAAATAATAAACTATCAAGCACACTAGAGAAATTTACTAATGGTAAAAACTCTCTAATATTAAAAGGTGCTAGAAGAGCAGGTAAGAAGAAAAATGGGTTAGGATATACACCCCCAGATAATGAAGAAACCATAGTCTACCCTAAAACATATCCAACACCAAAGTTTATACCTGAACAAAATATAGCATATAAAGCTGAGTTCAAGTATATAGAAAAGGTAACAAAATTGTCCTGCTGTGATCACTGCAACAGGTTAGGACATATTATAACTACATGCCCAACAAGACATAAGAAGTGGATAATAAAAAGTAAAAACAATGATACTGACCCATCAGGACCCAAAAGAACTTGGGTACCTAAAACTTAATGTTTAAATTTCAGGGAAATTCAAGAGCATCCAAATGGTATTTGGATAGTGGATGCTCAAGGCACATGTCAGGCAACCAGAAGCTCTTCATAAATCTCCAAGCTGAAGAAGGAACAGTCACCTATGGGGATAATGGAAAAGGCACAGTGATAGGAAGTGGGTCCGTGAACATCAAAGGAAAATCAGTTATTGAAGATGTAATGCTGGTCAAAGGATTAAAGCACAATCTCATAAGCATCAGCCAGTTGTGTGACAAAGGCCATCAGATTCAGTTCCAAGAATCAAAGTGCAGTATATTAAAAGATGGAGCAGTCATATTTGAAGCTTATAGAGAAAGAAATTTGTATGTTCTCTATCTCGAGGAACTCAAGGATCAAGATGTCTGTTTGGCAGCCAGCAAAGATCAATCAACAGAGCTGTGGCACAGAAGACTGGGCCACTGCAGCTTGGATGGATTGAACAAGCTCCGAAAGAGAAAACTAGTGGAAGGATTGCCAAAGATCAACTCAAAAATGGATAGCATCTGCAGACCTTGTGCAAGAGGAAAGCACACCAAGAGCTCTTTCAAATCAAAGACAGTAGTGACCACCTCAAAGCCATTAGAATTACTTCATATGGATCTATTTGGGCCAATGAGGACTACCAGTCTCGGAGGAAAGAATTATGGATTTGTCATAGTTGATGATTACTCAAGATTTACTTGGTATCCTTTCTAGAGCACAAAGATGACACCTTTGATAATTTTGTCAGCTTCAGCAAGAAAGTTCAGAAAGATCAGAAGTTCACCATTATCTCTATCCGATCAGATCATGGTGGTGAGTTTCAGAATGAAAGGTTTGCAAAGTTCTGTAATGATCAAGGAATTGAGCACAACTTCTCAGCACCAAGGACACCTCAACAGAATGGAATTGCTGAGAGGAAAAACAGAACTCTTTTGGATATGGCAAGAACCATGTTATCAGAATATGATTTGCCAAGATATTTTTGGGCCGAAGCCATCAACACTGCAAGCTATATCATTAATAGGGTAATGATCAGGCCAATTCTGAAAAGACTGCTTATGAACTCTACAAGGGAAAGAAACCAAAGATCAGTCACTTCAAAATATTTGGATGTCCTTGTTTCATCCACAACAATGGAAAAAGGGACATTGGTAAGTTAGATGCCAAATCAGATGAAGGCATCTTTATGGGGTACACTTCTAAACCCAAAGGTTATAGAGTTTTCAATAAACGCTCATTATTAATTGAACAATCTGTGCATGTTATTTTTGATGAATCTAACCCCTCCTTGAAAAAGGAAGAAATTAGTGACATTGATGATGCAGATGACCTGTCCGAAAAATTAAAGAATACCTCAATTGAGGACAAGGAAGATCCACCTCTGGAAGAACTGCAGCAGACTGAAATTCAACATGGAAATCTTCCAAAAGAATGGAGACATCAGAAAGATCACCCTCCTGAGAACATTATTGGTGATCCATCCGTAGGGGTAAGAACAAGAGGTAATGTAATCCCTTGTGATTATTTAGCCTTTGTTTCTCAAATAGAGCCTAAGACAGTCAATGAAGCTTTAACTGATGAATCTTGGATAATAGCCATGCAGGATGAACTAAATCAGTTCAAGAGAAACCAAGTATGGTCACTTGTTCCTAGACCATCCAATCATTCAGTTATTGGCACCAAGTGGGTGTTCAGAAATAAACTGGATGAGTCTGGAGTAATCTTAAGGAACAAGGCCAGACTGGTAGCTCAAGGCTATTCCCAAGAGGAAGGCATAGATTTCGATGAAACCTATGCTCCTGTGGCTAGACTTGAGGCTATTAGGATTTTACTTGCTTATGCATCTGCATTAGATTTAAAATTGTTTCAAATGGATGTCAAATCAGCCTTTTTAAATGGATTTATCAAAGAGGAAGTGTATGTTGAACAACCTCCAGGTTTTGATGACACCGAATTTCCAAATCATGTATTTAAACTCCATAAGGCTCTATATGGTTTAAAGCAAGCACCTAGAGCCTGGTATGAGAGGCTCAGTACTTTCTTATTAGATCATGGTTTCACTAGAGGTCAAGTGGATAGTACATTATTTATAAAATCTAAAGTCAAACATATACTTCTTGTACAAATATATGTAGATGATATTATTTTTGGATCTACTGATGAGTCTCTTTGCAAGTACTTTGAAAAGCTTATGCAGGGAGAATTTGAAATGAGTATGATGGGAGAGCTAAACTACTTCCTTGGATTACAAATCAAGCAAGGGAAGGAAGGCACCCACATCTGTCAAGCCAAGTACACCAAAGAGCTATTAAAGAAATTTGGTTTTGAAGGTGCGAAGCCACTGTCAACGCCAATGAGCACATCAACTAGAATGGACAGTGATCAAAATGGTAAAAAGGTAGATCAAAAGAACTATAGAGGTATGATAGGGTCATTACTTTACTTAACAGCAAGTAGACCAGACATTTTATTCAGTGTATGCATGTGTGCTAGATATCAAGCAGACCCTAGAGAGTCTCATTTAATTTCTGTAAAAAGAATATTCAGATATTTAGCTAGAACTCATGATTTAGGTCTTTGGTATCCAAAGTCTTGTGAAATAAATTTAGTAGGATATTCTGATGCTGATTATGCTGGATGCAAAGTAGATAGAAAGAGCACCAGTGGTTGTTGTCAGTTTCTTGCAGGATGTCTGATATCTTGGTCCTCCAAGAAACAAAACTCAGTAGCTCTATCAACAGCTGAGGCAGAATATGTTGCTGCTGGAAGTTGCTGTACACAACTCCTATGGATAAAGCAACAACTTGAGGATTTCGGCATTCATATCAAGTCAATTCCACTATTGTGTGATAATACAAGTGCCATCAACCTCACCAAGAATCCAGTGCAACACTCAAGGACTAAACACATTGAGGTTAGATATCATTTCATTCGAGATCATGTAGCTAATGGTAATTTAGAAATTTCTTTTATAGATACAAATGGTCAACTGGCAGACATCTTCACAAAAGCCCTACCTGAAGAGAGATTTACATCTCTTAGAAGGGAATTAGGGATGTGCAATTTGTGAAAAGATTTCTGTATTTAAATTGGCACATAAAATTTTTCAGATTAAAACGAAATTTTCTCTCTCTTTAACAATAAGCAAATCTCAGTTTATCTACATTCTTTGACCGCTGTTGTGTTGAAATCAGTTTGACTCGTCAAATCTTTTTGTCGCTTTCTGCCATTACCGCCTTTTTGGCGCTTCATTTTTCGATAAAGTATTTCTTAATTAGTCAAATCATTCTGGGAACGACTCATCTTCCACCTTTACCCTTTCTCATTTATCTGTTCGCCCAAAGCCGATGACCTAACGATTCCGGCATCGACTCTCTGCAAGATTTGAAGCTTCCTCTTCTTCCCGCGAAGAATCCCTAAGGGCTTCCATCTCTTCCATCATCTCCCTTCTCCAGAACCGTTTTCTTCTCTCTACCCATGGCCGCTCCGATGATCTCCGGAAGTGTAGGGGGCTACAGTGCTGAGTTTTTGTCCCCAAAGGAGCAGGAAAGGTTTACCTTCGTCAAGACAAGATTTGCGGAAACAAGGCAGTGGATGTTCAGAATCTAGAGAAGAATGGCATGGGCAGCTTAGTAGAAGCCTTGAGAAGGATGCAGTGGATGGATGTTGCTACTTTCACCGAGGTAAGCTATCCGGACCTGGTGAAAGCATTTTTCGTGTGTTTGAAGTCAGAAGCAGATGGGTCCCTTGTCTCCTCAGTAAAGGGTATCCAAATCAAGGTAGACCATGAGTTATTGCACACGTTGTTTGGAGTGAAGACATCTGGACATAGTGGGGTTCACACCGTGAACGATGAAGCAAAGGGACTTGGCATTATAGGTCCAGGTTTCAGGCTGAAAGACGGAAAATTAGATATCAATCAAATGTCTGCATTCAACCGTCTGCTCCATTTCATTATCTGCCAAATTATGGTTCCGCGGAGTGCTACTTTCTCATCTTGCACTAGGGCAGATTCAGATATGATGTTCTGGGTAATCCAGAATAAGGAGATTAACCTGGCCGCAGTCATGTTGGAGAGAATGAAGTTTGCTAGTGCTCAAATCTGGGATACAAAGAGCAAATTGAATGTATCCTTGCCCTACGCTCATCTCCTAACCAAGATTTTCAAGCATTTTGGAGTTGATGTATCTGGAGCAGTTGTGGAAAAGATGGGCCAGTCTATAAGGTCCAGGAATTTAAAGAAAAGTGGCTTTTCAGTGCAGAATGGGATGTGGACCAAGACCTCTGTGGCAGAGGGAGAAGCCATTATCGGAGATATTCCAGAAACTCAAGAAGAAGCAGCAGATCCTCCAGCAGAATTAGAGGTCAGATCAGCAGCAGTAGAGCAAGCAGCAGCAGATCCAGCAGTGGCAGATCAAGCAGAGATTTCCAGTTCACCCCTCTTGGAGGTTGAATCTCATCCTCCAGAAATTCAAATGGAAGAAGCTGCAGAAGGTGTGGCAGATCCTTTGCCCACCTCCATTGTTGCCTCTATTTTAAGAGAGGTTTTAGATTCCCTTCCCTCCTCCTCAGTTGCTTCAAAAGTAGGTGGACTTGATGAAGAAGAAGCTATGGCACCAGGCCATACAGAAATTTTGACTGAATCAGTTGTTAATGTTGAGGTGCAAGCAGCTACTCAACAAGAAGTGATTGTGGAAGTAGCTCCTAGCCAAGGGGAGCAAAGTGCTAAAGAGCCTGAGTTGTCAGAATCCGCGGCAGAAGGTCACATTCAGCAGATTGTTTTGGAGGAAGCTCCTGCCCAGGGGGAGCAAGAAAATGTTGATCTCCATGCTCCTATTCAGGGGGAGCAAGTTGGCAATGAGGAACCATTGTTAGAGAATGCTCCTGAGGCAGATGCACCATCTCTGGAAAATCAACCTCCTGCCAGCGTTCCTGTAAGTGAAGGCCCAAGGTCAAGCCATGTTAATATTGAGGAGCCTGTCACTCAGCAGAGCAAACAAAAGAGAGTGGTTCACAGAAAGCCAAGAAAGAGCCACAGAAAAGTAAATCTGAAGCCAGTTATGGAATTGTTGAAGGCTCAAGGAGATATTTTATCATCAGTTCAGACCAGTGTGCAAGGGATACTTGCTAGTCAAGCTTCGATCACTTCTGAGCTATCTTCAGTCCGAAATGCAATGAAGTGGTTCAATAAGGAAATGTCTGATATGAAGTCCATGATTGCAAATCTTTCAAAGTCAAGTGGAGTTTCTCCTGCAGCTACTCAGAGCAGATCAGCAGCTGTTCCTCGGCCACCAGGGCCTCCAGCTCAAGAGTCTCGGCCAGCAGGGCCTTCAGCTCAAGCATCAGGGCCACCAGGGCCATCAGTGCCAGCATCAGGGCCATCTGGGCCGTCTGCAGTTGTCAGAGAGGGTCATGCAAAAGGGAAAGAGCCCATTGTAGCCACTAAGGCCCCTGACACTTCTACTCTTGCAACTCCAACCCTGTCCTCACCCACATCTCCTTCTACAGCCCCTCCAGCACCACCAACTGTAAAACATCCTATGCCTCGCACCCAACCATCTTCCTCTCTCATTTCATCTCAACCTTCTTTCTCTCCCACTCCCTCTCACACCTCAGCTCCATCATCATTCTCACCTTCTTCTCCTCTCACTCAAACCACTCCCGTTCACCCATCTACATCCTTTAATCCCAAACATCTCTTCTATCCTCCTACTCCTCCTTCCTCTGTCACCTTCCTTTCGGAAAAACCTCTACTTCTTGGTGTCTTTGACACTAATATTCCGGATGATTTTGAGAGAAATACCCTCATCACCATTCTCTCCACTGCCACTCATATCCACAGGACTGATCCTCCCAGTCCTGCCAAGAAAAAGAGGAAACATTCATCCTCTGTCAGCATCCCCTCCTCACCATTA
The DNA here is from genome assembly GCA_014218235.1 of Colocasia esculenta. Lineage (NCBI taxonomy): Eukaryota > Viridiplantae > Streptophyta > Magnoliopsida > Alismatales > Araceae > Colocasia > Colocasia esculenta. The sequence goes on along the minus strand of CM024764.1, from coordinate 58,820,142 downwards.
TTTCCTCCTCTTTGGTACTCTCTTACTCTCGAACCTCAGAGAAGACCTATCTATAGGGAATACCTTCAAAAGTGCATCCTCTCCACCGTCTATGGTATTCCTTTCCTCAACCTCTCGGAGCATCTAAACACTGTTCTTCCTTTTACCCAGCTGTCCCACCCTCAAAAATCCAAAATCCTTGAGGGCACTGAGTTCAAGACTGAAGATCAGTGGGCCAATGTCAAGGGCAACAAGGCTCAGTACACCAAATACTTGACTGCCAGGCAGAATCCCTTACCCATCGAGCTCACCCACTCACTCTTTCTGAGTGGTTTACTCTTCAACATAAGAACTCTTGGGGACCCTTCATTCTGAAAGAGATTAGAATTGCCAAGAACTTCCAGCTGTACAGTGATTTCTGCTACTTGAACAAGCTGCCTGAAGTCCAGTTCTACCAGTTTCATTCAGCCATAGTGATGCTGAGATCAGAACAACCACTAAATCTTCCCCTCACAGTGGATTTTGCCGTTCTGAAAGTTGACTCTCCAGTTCTTCTGCCAAAGCTACACTCCTTAGTGTTTGACTCAGATGCAGGCTCCCATGCCTTTGATATGTTTGCTAAGCAGATGGGCAGAATGTCAGCTAAGCAGGGTAGAATGCCTTACTTTTTGCGGTTTATCTTCAGAGAATACCACTCTGGCCGCATTTCCTCTCAAGTTTTGGCTCCACTTATCTCTGAGTGTGAGCGGCTTTCTCCCACCATATGGGAAACGCTCTACAAGGAACCCCATCTTCAGTTGCAAGCCATCAACAGTTCCTTGGTCCGCAAGCTAAACCCATTCTATCAGCTGAAGCCTTCATGGATCTCAACTCCATAAATCCCATTCAAGAGATCTATGTTCAGTGGGCAGCCAGATATACTGCCTTCTATGCTCTGAAGCAGGACCTGCTTGATCAGAAGATTTTCTATCCAATCTCTCTGGATAGATTTCTCCATCGTGCCAGCTTTGGAAGAGCACCTACTTCCGATTCATCCTGGATAAAGATCAGTATGAAGAATTCCTGGAAGAACAGCGGCAGCTTTACATTCAGAGGATCTCTCCAGCCATGGGTGCTTCCTTCTCAGTTGTTCCTGGTGTTTCCCGCTAGACTTTTGAAGACATAGAGATCAAGGCATGGACTGTTATTTCTCAGCATGCCTCCCTCTTGTCTCCTTTGTATTATCTTACTCCTAATTAATACAAAGCTTTCTCTCTTCTTTGTCTCATAGACTATCTTTTTGCTTATTGACAAAAAGGGGGAGAAAACTAATGCAACTCTGAAAAACATGTTGTTTTCATTATGTTGTTTTGTATATTTTGTCATCATCAAAAAGGGGGAGATTGATGACCAAACTCTCTCCATATAAATTAATTCACTTATTTATATATTAATTTTGATGATTAACAAAACATTACTAATGAATTACTTGAGCCTTGAGGACAGGAAATAAAAGTAAAAGAAAGTTCAAGACAATCAGGTAAGACTCTCACTTCACAATCTTTCCAAGTCATCACATCGACTTTTCATACTTCATACTTCATAACGACTTCTATTGATAATCAGAACGATTCCTTTATAAGTTCATATCAATTTCAATAGTCATCATAACAATTTCACAAGTATTATGATCGATTTCCTTTCTGACCGAAAAGTCGTGATGTTTCAAAACAAATCGATACCGTAACGATTTTATAAGACATCGCAATGATTTCTTTGGAAAGCGCAACGACCTGACCGTCGCAACGATTCTATAAGACATCGCAACGATTTCTTTTGAAAGCATAATGACTTGTCTGTTGTAACGATTTCTTCAGCTCTCGTAACGATTTCTTTAGAACTCACAACGACTTTCTAGCCGTAACGATTTCTTAAGTTCTCGTAACGATTTCTTTAGAACTCACAACGACTTTCTAGCCGTAACGATTTCTTAAGTTCTCGTAACGATTTCTTTAGAACTCACAACGACTTTCTAGCCGTAACGATTTCTTAAGTTCTCGTAACGATTTCTTTAGAACTCACAACGACTTTCTAGCAGTAACGATTTCTTAAGTTCTCGTAACGATTTCTTTAGAACTCACAACGACTCTCTAGCCGTAACGACTTCTTCAGTTCTCGTAACGGTTTCTTCAGTTCTCGTAACGATTTCTTTAGACCTCGTAACGATTTGCTTGTCGAAACAATTTCTTTAGAACTCAAAACGATTTGCTTGGTACAACGATTTGTTAAGAGTTTCATATCGATTTCTTTGATGATTATAACGACTTTTGTATTACTCACAATGATTTCTGTATTGTCATAACAACCTGCTTACCAGTAACGATTTCATAAGTCATAAAGGCATCGGGCTTGTTCATATCGATTTCATTTGATATATCAGTATAATACTCCTTAATATACGTTGAATAGTCAAAGTCGTATCTCGTCTATTTGACTGCTACACATTCAATGCTCTCTGAACGTATCTCCCATGCATGCAGACAATATCTTCTACTTTTATACTACTCTGTCTACGTCCTTTCTAGACAGAAAGGAGCTTTGCTATATATTGCAATATCTGTTCCAACTGCAACTAACAATCGACGACAGTCCTAGCTGTCCTCTATTTTATTGTTGATATGCTCGCATATATCTGACAAGACTTATCTGTACAACGTTGGACACAAGATACAAGATATTAAAATGTTTCTCTAGCGTGTACTAAGGGATAAAGGACTGAAGATCAGAAGCTTCCTTGCAGACCTGTCTAACGTTCACCAGGATGAGAGACAACGGATCTTTAACGTTCAAATTTCAAGCAGAAGCTTAAATACAAGACTCAAGACTGAGAAGGATACAACTTTTGAAGAAATATTATTCTGAAAGAAAGCATCGCCAATCCTTCAAGTCTTCTGTGATTCAAACAAGAGCGAAGTACTCCATTTCAATCAATCTTAGCTCTTTAGCTCTCAGTGTTCTCGAAGAAATTCCTGTGAGAGCGAGTGTAGTCTTTGGAGAGAAACCAGTGTTAAAATTCCTTCTCTCTCGAGGCTTGTTTGCTTCAGATTGTAGCTGTTTAAGCTAGTTCCTGAAGCTTGTTCTTATACATCTTTTTATTGGTTGTATTCCCTTCTGGGTGAAGGAAGACCTGGTGGTTTCCAGGGTGGTTGTTTTCCCTTCTGGGTGAAGGAAGACCTAGTGGTTTCCAGGGTGGTTGTTTTTCCCTTCTGGTTGAAGGAAGACCTGGTGGTTTCCAGGGTGGTTGTTTTCCCTTCAGGTTGAAGGAAGACCAGTTGAGGTTGGGTGTAAGGATCCGTGAGGGGGATAGTACCCTTGTTAGTGAAATCCTGAGGTATCGCTCAGGGACTGGACGTAGGTCTCCTGTGGAGAGGAGTTCCGAACCAGGATAAAAATCCTTGTGTCTTGTGGTTGTGCTCTGTGTGTTTGATATTTCATTTCCTCTAACTCTAACCTTCATTTAAGTTGTTGTGTAATCTTTTTAGTGAACAGGTATTAATCAAAGATCAATTTTTAACAACCCATTCACCCCCACCTCTGGGCTAGCTAGCTGGGCAACAACACTCACACACACCCTAGGCACATAGGGCACCTTCCTACACACCTAAAAAGGGGTTTCCCAAACCAAAAACGGAGGGAAGAAGGGTGGTCATAGCATTTGGCCACCCCTCTTCTCAAGTTCGAAACCGGTACGAGGCTCTCCTTTTGGGCTTTTTCTTTCTGTTTAGGACGTTTACTGCACCTCCTTAGAGTCTAATAGAGCTTTTCTTGTGGCAAGAATGCAATGAACGAGATCGTGGAGCTCTCTTCCTTTGGCCAGCTGAAGAAAGAGAAGTTGGAGTCCCGCCATCATCTGTTGCGCGAGGCCACGATATAGACGTGATCATTCTACTTCTTTGGGCACAGGTAAGGCCCTGGCGATCGCAACATCTCCCTTTCTTTTGCTGCTTTCTTTGTTTTCTCCCTAGTCAACTCAGTCAACCAAGGAGTCAATGAAGTCAACCAGTACCCATTCAACGCCAACGAGGGAGCGGCAACGTTCGTGAACCTTTGGAGCATCCATCGGCATCTGGGGTGCGCAGAACGGGGCGTCCACAGCCTCTCTTTTGCCGATTACGATGGGATAGACAGTGCTGCCATGGTTTCAGTCTACACCCAGGTAAACGGAAAGCGATCTTGCCGTCTACAGAGGTAAGCGTCCACTTTTCCTGCCATTTAGTTATTTTAAACATCCATATAGATTGTCGTTTACTTCCTGTCAGTGTCAGTTGATCATGCCGTCAACTTGTTTCTGATGAACTGAGCGTCCATGTGCTTGCCGTTTATTTCACAGAAGCCTATTTTTGACTGTTTTGATTGATTTTCTTTTTTCTATTTGCTTCCTGTTTGTTCTCTAACGGTCCTCAGTCACGGGGGTCCTTACATCTTCTCTGTTCTAGCCTCCCCACACATTTTAGGATAGCCCCTCCTTGGTTCACACCTTTTACTCGGGGATTCCCTCTCGGGTAAATCGGGTTGGCTTCAAGGGGCTCTATAAGTCCCTAAATTCTGTGGATTCCCTCATGGTACGGGGCAGGAGGACCTTTACCCACCCATTTAGACTGCCTATTCACCCGGGTTTAAGTAAGTTTGGAGAGAACCAGCCTTGTCAAGTCAAATTAACACACAACTTCAACTTCTAAATTTTTGGGGACACTATTTGATCACATTGTTTGGTAGAAATTGATATTTCTCCTAATAACAGTGTAGTTAATCAACTTAACCATCCTAAAATCAGTAGGTTGTGTTGCTAAATGGACTCTTGGTTGAACTCTGTCAACATGTCTAACAATTCGGCGTTTGAATATGATGACAATATCAATGATGAGTTTGTCGATATGGTTAACACTAATGTTCAGCCCAAGGAGTCTGTTCAATCTTCTTCTCAGGCCGACAATGAGGATAGTGTGAGTTTGAGGGTCAACCCCACATATGCCCAAGATGTTCAAGAAGACCCTGAATTCTCCAAACTCCTCTCCGGCTATTCGCCCAAGGACATCATTTCATTGCTTTCTAAGCATACCGTCTGGGCAGTAGCCTCTCCTTCCTCTCCATCCCCTACTCCTCTCTATGCTTCTTCATCTAGACCCGCTCTAGGCCCGTCACCCCTTCCCGGGTTCCTATCTCCCCTATCCCCATCTCCACTCCTATTCCTCCTCCTACTCCTCTACCTACTCCCACTCCAACCCCTACATCCGTCTATCCACCTTATGTTTAGCCCACCCCCCTGCTCAATCCGAATCCATCTCCCGGTCCGAGATGGAGGGCCTCATTAGGAGACTCTTGGCTGAGTCTCTGCCCCTCTCCAAGCCTCACTCTCTCCAGAACTATTGCAAGCTCCCCAATGCCTATTTTCCTCCGGGTTTCAAGGCCCCGAAATACCGCAAGTATGATGGGACCACCGACCCCCAATTCCATCTCGCTAGCTTCACCATGGACTCCCATCGGTGGTTATACGATCGGGTCCTCTTAGTTCGCCTCTTCCAACAATCACTGGAAGGGGAGGCTTTGAGGTGGTTTACCTCTTTACCCGCATCGGATCTTATCAATTTTGACATTGTCTCCGAACGTTTCATCTCCCATTTTTCCTACATGGCCACCCAAGTCCCTACACTCCCCGACTTGGTGGTGGAAAAGATGAAGCCGAACGAGGACTTTGTCACCTTCACCAACCATTGGAGATCCATGGCTTCGAGGGCCGACCTTCCCATCCCAGAGTCCCAAACTATAACCATGATCATTACCAATACCACCCCTTTGCTCCGATCCATTCTGATACTTAGTGAGTTCCCCTCCTTTGCACATCTTTATAACCGAGCTAGGGTGGTCAAAAATCAGATCAAGGACTCCTCTCTTCCACCTTTCTTTGAAGGGAAGCCCAAGGGATGCAAGGCTCCCGCGGCACCTACCACCGAGGGGGTGACCATCAATGAGTCCGTCAGCGCTTGCAGCCAGCCATTGAGGCTTCCTAACAAGCCCTCCAATCCTCATCAATTCCCGTCACACCCCTCCAAGCCTTATTCCGCTGTTCCTCTTCCTTCCGGCTACACTCGTCCGGGTCCTAAGAGATCTCATTATCCTCCTCTCCCCGAAACCCTTGAGGACGTATTCTTTGCCCTTATGTCTTGTGAGGCTATCCGACTTCCCCCGCAAAAGGAAAGCGTCAATCCGAGGGCCGATACCTCAAAGTACTGTCCTTATCATAGGGCTTATGGTCATGAACTCCATAATTGCTTCACCTTCCGTGACTGGGTGTATGACATGAACGACCAAGGTAGGATAAATTGGGAGGATGTCAAGGTAGCCATAGCCAAGTCTAGGTATACCAAGAGGGACCTTGGTATTGTGCAAAACCCTCTCCCCAACCACCAAAGCAACTACAATCCCTCTTCCTCTAAGTCCCAGGAAAACGTCAATACCATAACACATTCCGAACCCCAGGTCGTGAGAAGAGAACAACAATGGGGGGTAGAAGGTGATAAATACATGATTATTGATGATAATCATGATATTTTATTATCTTATGGTCCTTAATTTTACACAAACTCATTGTCACTTTATTGCAAAAATGATAATTGATTAAATCTCTGTTGTGTTGTATTTGCAGGATTAATGGGCCAAGAAATGAAGTGTCAAATGGCCAATGAATTCAATTGGATCAAGAGAGAATAATGAGAGACTTAATTTTTAAATATTCCATCTCTCTCTTTCTTTTTAAAAAAGAAACTCTTTCTCATTTTTAAAAACCACTCTCCTATTTTTCAAAAATCTCTTTCCTTTAATCTCTCCTCCTTCCTCTCTTTCCTCTACTACTTTATAAACTCTCTTTCTCTCTCTCTTTCTATTATTCTCTCTTCTCGTCTCTCTTCTCCTTCTCCTCCCTCTCTCCTGCGCAGCCCCTTCCTCCTCTTTCTCCTCCTCTTCTTCTTTCCCTTCTTCTTCCTCTTCCTCTTCTACCTCTTATCTTTCTCTCTTTCTGGGGTATCTCTTTTTCTTGCAGAGAAGCAGCGCCAGCGCAAGCGCGGCCCGCCTGCCTCGCGTGCCCGCGCCCTGTCGCGCCCGTGCGCCCCCGCCAGCACGCCTGTCGCCCCGCCCGTAGTGCACCTACCTGCGCGCGTGCCCCCGTGTGCACGCCCGAGCGCGCCAGCACCCCGCCTCAGCCCGTGCCCGCCTGGCCACGCGCCCAGGCCGCCCTGTACCCCCACGCCCAGGCCGCCCTCGCGCCCAGGCCCGCGCCAGGACGCCTTCCCTTCTGCTGCTCTACGTGCATACTTTTGCATGCACGTAGCGCAGCATCCCCGCCGCGGTGCCCTCTCTCTCTTCTCTCAGTGCCTCTCTCCCTCACACGCTCTCTCTCTCCCCTCTCTATCACTCTCTCTCTCTTCTATCCCGCCCTCTCTCTCTCTCTCTCTCTCACGTTTCTCCCTTCTCTCTCTTCTCTCCCTGCGCTCTCTCTCCTCTCTCTTTTTTCTCCTCTCTCTCCTCTCTCCTCTCTCTTCTCTGCCTGCGCTCTCTCTCCTCTCTCCCTTCTCTCTCTTCTCTCTCCTCTCGTCTCTCTTATTCTCTCTCTTATTCTCTTTATTTTAGTGTACTTGTTAATGGCTTTTGATTAGAATAAAATCTTTGTGTTAAATAGTTTTTGTTGTTTAATAGATTATAGTTTTAAATAGTGTCTTGTGTTATCTCATTCCCTCTTTATCTCTCTCTTTACTTATTTAGCATAGTTTAAATTTATTTCGTGCAACTTAGTCTTAATACTACCACGTTATTTTCTTAAACAAAAACTCAAGATTTTCAACTCTAAAATCTTTTTCCCCGTGGATTCGACTCGGCTCTCACCACTTAACTATTGTCAAAATATTTAGTGTAGGCCGATAATTTTGAGATTGTTAGTCACGTGTTTAACGACGCATTCGTGGGCTATCAATTTTTGGCGCCGTTGCCAGAGAATTAGATTTTTAGTTTTGATAATCTTGATGTCTTTTGTATATATTCATACTAACATTTTCTATCTTTTTGTAGGTATCAAATAAAAATTGAAAAATCCTGAAAATTGCAAAATTGAAGAATCTGTCAGAAAACTGTCACTGAAAGCCGAATCTGTAGGTAAAAAGTTCTGTTTTGGAAAATCATCCGAAAATTGCAGAAAAAAATAAATAAAAAAGGGTAAGTGAGGTGAGTTTCCTTTTCTCTCTCACTCTTTCTATTTGTTGTAATTTCCAAAAGAACGATGGAGTGTGTTGGAGGTAAGTACCCTTAAAACCCTCATGATGGAGTTTCCTTTTCTTAGTTTCCATGTTTAGATAATTAATTAAAAAATTAAAAAAAAAATCAATCACTTGAATCCAATAAAAGATGTCATGTCAAGATTAAAAACTTTCCATTTTTAGGACATGCATCATTTAGATTTCCATCTTTAGGTAATTTTCCTTTTGAAAAGTTTCCTTTCTTGTCGAAGATTGCAGGAGGCAAGGTGAGAATCTCAACTTTCTTAAAAGCATGATCATGCATTGCCATACTTGCATAGAACCCCTTGCGTGATTTTGTGGTGTGCATATCATTTCTAAAAATATTTTAAGGGCAGTTTCTTTAACAAGATAAGGTGGGGATTTGATCACCCTTCCTTAGCCCACAAACCACAACTTCCTGCACCTTTTGCATTCCCAAGCCCAATAAAAGAAAGTAGAAACTTGACCTAGGGTTCGCTTTGAGACTTAGGCCCACTTGGGCCCACTATCAAGTTTGAAAACTGGTGTCTAAGGCTAGAGATTCATAGGCAAACGCCTAAGTGGACAAGTGGTTATTTTATTAGGTCCCTGCGAGAGCAGGGGGAACCTCCCACTCTCCCACCTCTTACCTGGCTAGTTAACGGGCTTAAGAGTGGATTTGAGTTAGGCCTCAGTTGATTAGTGAGAAATCAAATGTTTATATCTTAGGGAACCATAGGTGTCATATGATTAATTGTTTGCTAACTTGTGTGAAAATACAAAAAAAAACAAATATTTCAAAACAACAAATAATAATAATAAATAAATATGAGGATTTATGTGGGTTGACAATCATGGTTATGAAATGGGCACATCATTTGGACAAATTGGATCAGCCCATTATGGTATGCACTCTCAACCTCACCCACTTTATCCATCAACCTCTACTTACCAGTCCAATGGCTCCAAATGGACTCAAGCCCATCTGATTCATGGTCACCCAATTAAAGATCACATGTATGATTCAGGGTGGAGAAAATATGTTGACCCACTTTACATCTCATCACCTCCCTCAACCCAAGAACAGACCCAAACCTTTCAAGTGTTATCCACACCCACTCCTTACTCAAAAGTTGACCAAGGTGTCTCCCCTGAAAAATTGAGTTTACTCTATCAAGATCCTCAAGGGGAAATTCAAGGACCCTTTCTAGGTGCCGAAATCATATCATGATTCGATCAAAATTTTTTTGGCATTGATCTGCCGGTGTGCTTAACAAATGCTCCTGAAGGCACACCCTTCCAACCACTTGGAGAAGTAATACCACATTTAACACTTAGAGATCAACCTATTTTGGCCCAAGCCCAAAGTCCACCTATCCACAACTTTCAACATTGGGCCCAATGCCAAATTGATATTCATGACAAAAGCCATCATGAGGGACATGTATATCCACAGTCCACTTATACTTCTCCCCCACAATCAGGCTTATTTGATGATCAATTTGAGCAATTTATGCAAAAGTTTCATGATAATCAACAAGGCTTTGAGCAAACATTCACCCAACAATAACAAGAATTAGAGCAATCCTTTGTCAAAACTGACCTCCTGATTACTCAACTAATGGAAATCAGAAGGAGGCAAGATAGCCAGTCACCATGCCAACCCATTGACAATCATGCACATCATTATCTTGATTGTGACCAACAATTTGACTCTCAAATTCCATCCACAACTTCTCAGTCCAACATGATTGTGGACACGCCCACTTGGAAAATGAGAGATAATATTAATGAGTCAAATCAGGAGGAGATGGGTGCCACTGAAAATCAATTCAAAGTCTTGGCCCAACTTGAAACTGATCATAAAAAAGACTCTATCCATAATGACATACTTGAGGAAAGCTCTAGTGAGTTAGCTGAACTCAAGTTGGGGGGAGACGAAAAAGAATGTTATCTAGATGTTAGGTCCAAGTTTGATGTGACATTGTTTCAAGTGAATGACAGAGAAGATGTGAGTTTGGAGAAAGAGTTGGGTGTAATCATCAATCATTCTTCTTGGGTAAGAGAGGAATTAGAAATTCTGCCTGAAGTTCACATTGACGGGGTCTCTCTGGATGTTGAAAAAGACAGAATTCCTACCTCTCCCTGATCTTGGCAAATCCAACATGTTCATGGACATGCTACCACTAGCTGATTAGTCAACTGCACTTGACCCTTTTAAGCATCCTTGTGTTGAAAGTCATATCCATTTCATTCCTGATCATGCTACTATTTTTGACTCAAGTCAGCCTATGGAGTTCAAGCAATCCTCTGAGCATCCAACTCAATCTGACCTCAATATCATGAAAGAGGATCTGAAAATGGAAGTTGTGGGTGAAAAGGATGAAAAAAATAAAGTCCGCACTGATGTGTTCAACACATATACAGAATTTAAGTGTCCAAATGAATATTCCTTAATTGAAGATATGATCTTGAATACCCCAATTTCTCTATCATTTAATGATATGAAGGGTAAGTTTGGCCCACTTGACCCACCATGGCTGGTGTTGCCCTACAAAGAAAAAATTTGGCGTCAATTGATTTGGGGTGTTACATGACCCTGTTACCCCCATGTGTCTGGCTGAAGACATTAAACTTAGCGCTTGTTGGGAGGCAACCCAATATTTTTAGGAAAATTGTTTTCTATTGATTTTGTTTTCATTTTGTGTCTTAGGTGTTTGCTGGCCACTATCCTTTGATAAAGCTAGTGTGCAACCACCCGCATGTGATCATCAGGTTGCATCTCTCCTTTCTTAACTTACATTGGCTTTATTCTATTGTCATTACTTTTATGCCATTGAGGACAATGTCATTTAAGTTGGGGGGAGACAAATTGTATTTTAAATTTTTGTCCCTAACATTGTGCTTCATGCTTCATATTTCATGCAAGAATTTTTTTTTTTTTTTTTGCTTCTAGCTTGACTCATAGTGTGTACTTGTGAAGGTGGTGAGTTAATGGGGTGAGTTAACTGGTTATGTTTTTTTAACATCTTCCTTAAAATACATTTGACATTTCATCAACACAGTAAATTATTATTTTGAGCTATTCAAATGAAAATGTGTGTAGTAGTGAAAAAAGAAAAAAAAGAAACATGGAATATGCCCCTGATCTTAGTAACCGGGCCTTTGGCTCCTAAGGTAAGAGTTGAGGCTCGCGTCAAATGGTGAGGGTAAGTGCAGCACCATGTAAATGAAAAGAAAAAAAAAAGAGCATGAAAAAAAGAATTAGGCAGAGTGAAAGCTACCTAGAATTCGAGGATCGAATTTAAGGAGTGTAGAGTTGATACCATCCTTGAGTGATAAGTAAAAAGCTCATGTATCCTCTTATTAATGCTCAAGCATTATACAAAAAGTCATGAAATTTTGTGTGTATCTTGAGGAACTGTCTAATGACATGAACTGACATATTTGTCTTTGACACTCTCGACTGGAACTTGAAATACTTATGATCAAGCATTGTTATTCTTATTTTCTTGTCATGAAGTATGATGTTTTGAACTTTTGTTTGTCCCAATTATTCACTTGTGCGCATTGCTAAGGGACTAGCATTGAGTAAGTTGGGGGGTGTGATAAATGCATGATTATTGATGATAATCATGATATTTTATTATCTTATGGTCCTTAATTTTACACAAACTTATTGTCACTTTGTTACAAAAATGATAATTGATTAAATCTCTGTTGTGTTGTATTTGCAGGATTAATGGGCCAAGAAATGAAGTGTCAAATGGGCCAATGAATTCAATTTGATCAAGAGAGAATAATGAGAGACTTAATTTTTAAATATTCCATCTCTCTCTTTCTTTTTTAAAAAAGAAACTCTTTCTCACTTTATTACAAAAATGATAATTGATTAAATCTCTGTTGTGTTGTATTTGCAGGATTAATGGGCCAAGAAATGCAGTGTCAAATGGGCCAATGAATTCAATTGGATCAAGAGAGAATAATGAGAGACTTAATTTTTAAATACTCCATCTCTCTCTTTCTTTTTAAAAAAGAAACTCTCTCATTTTTAAAACCCACTCTCCTATTTTTCAAAAATCTCTTTCCTTTAATCTCTCCTCCTTCCTCTCTTTCCTCTACTACTTTATAAACTCTCTTTCTCTCTCTCTTTCTATTATTCTTTCTCTTCTCGTCTCTCTTCTCCTTCTCCTACCTCTCTCCTGTGCAGCCCCTTCCTCCTCTTTCTTCTCCTCTTCTTCTTTCTCTTCTTCTTCCTCTTCCTCTTCTACCTCTTATCTTTCTCTCTTTCTGGGGTATCGCTTTTTCTTGTAGAGAAGCAGCGCCAGCGCAAGCGCAGCTCGCTTGTCCCGCATGCCCGCGCCCTGCCGCGCCTGTGCGCCCCTGCCAGCACGCTTGCCGCCCCGCCCACAGCGCACCTGCCTGCGTGCGCGCCCCCGTGCGCAGGCCCGAGCGTGCCAGCACCACGCCTCAGCCCGCGCCCGCCTGGCCGCGCGCCCAGACCGCCCCGTGCTCCCGCGCCCAGGCCGCCCTCGCGCCTAGGCCCGCGCCAGGCCGCCTCCCCTTCTGTTGCTCTACGTGCATGCTTTTGCATGCACATAGCGCAGCAACCCCGCCGCAGCGCCCTCTCTCTCATGCGCTCTCTCTCTCCCCTCTCTATTGCTCTCTCTCTCTCTTCTATCCCGCCCTCTCTCTCTCTCTCACGTTTCTCCCTTCTCTCTCTTCTCTCCCTGTGCTCTCTCTCCTCTCTCTCTTTTTTCTCCTCTCTCTCCTCTCTCCTCTCTCTTCTCTCCCTGCGCTCTCTCTCCTCTCTCCCTTCTCTCTCTTCTCTCTCCTCTCGTCTCTCTTATTCTCTCACTTATTCTCTTTATTTTAGTGTACTTGTTAATGGCTTTTGATTAGAATAAAATCTTTGTGTTAAACAATTTTTGTTGTTTAATAGATTATAGTTTTAAATAGTGTCTTGTGTTATCTCATTCCCTCTTTATCTCTCTCTTTACTTATTTAGCATAGTTTAAATTTATTTCGTGCAACTTAGTCTTAATACTACCCCGTTATTGTCTTAAACAAAAACTCAAGATTTTCAACTCTAAAATCTTTTTCCCCGTGGATTCGACTCGGCTCTCACCACTTAACTATTGTCAAAATATTTAGTGTAGGCCGATAATTTTGAGATTGTTAGTCACGTGTTTAACGACTCATTCGTTGGATATCAGAAGGTTTTGAGGATTGGTAGCCATGTCCCTCCGTAGAGTCCCAGGAGCCCTCCACCACCGTAGATGCCATTTTAGAAGAGCGGCCCTTGGTTCTCATATGACCCACGCGTCAAGAGGCCTACCCTTCCGTTCCCGTTTCCCCTGCCTATGAGTCGTCCAACCATGGCACTAAACCCCTCCAACTCATTCTCCCTAAGTCTCAGGAGGATGTTCATGTCACGCTCTGGAATCGGATTATTCCTCCGCCTCCACGGCCAACTCAAGATGAGGAGGACAATGGACCCCTGCCACCTGCCAATACCAAATATGATATTCTGCAACATTTGGATAAGACGCCCGCGATGATATCTATTTTAGAATTGATTCGGAGATCGCCATCCCATCAGTCCACGCTCCTCCAATTTGTCCAAAAAATCATGGTCAACGATGACCTTCCTCCTAGTGGGGTAACCAATGCCATCCTCTCCCTCACTCAAGGACCCTCAATTTCATTCTCGGACAAGGACCTTGCCACCCCGAGTGTCATTCTCTTCCTCTTTGCCTCATCGTTACCCTCAATGGGGTGTCGGTAGACTCCACTCTCATTGACACCGGGGCATCCATTAATGTGTGTCCGATGAAGACCCTCAAGCAATTGGGTTTGGGGGAGGATAATCTGGAGAAAATCTGCTCCACCATTGCTGCCTACGACAACTCTAAAAGGATTGCCAAAGGTAAAATCACTCTTCAACTCGATATCGGACCCGTCACCATGTCTTCCGAGTTTCTAGTCCTCGATGTTGATCCGGCCTACAAGGCCATCCTTGGTCAGCCCTGGCTAGAACAAACTCTAGGGGTCCCTTCCACCACCCACCAATGTTTCAAATTTCCAATCAATGTGTGGGTTATCAAAGTCAAGAGCATTCCTACCTTGGAAACCCTCAATTCTATCAGTTCGGAGCAGATGCCGCACCTTTTCATTCCAGACAAAGGGAAGAAGCCTGTCATGTCTATCTTTGATTTCCCTTTGCCCCTTGATCTGAACCAACCTCCCCTTTTGGACAATCAATTTGAGAAAATCCCATCTCCCAAGGGAAAGGTTGGGAAGTGATGGCCAAGATCGACTATATTCATGGCCAAGGGTTGTGTAGGAATGAGCAGGGTCCTGTCCATAGCGCCCAAACAAGAAGGTTGTTAGATAGGGCTGGTCTAGGATTCCATCCGAACCCGGTTCATTCGGATCCATTCATACCCTATCAACCTCTTACCTGGACCCGGAAGGAGCACTTCATTCAGGGACCCTTCCAACCGAGAACTCGGGAACCCATGATAGAGGAGTTGTCCGACTCCGAGAGCGAAAAGGAAGAAGAGGAAGCTGCTGAAATTGAGGAAGTCTGTGAAGACTTCGGCCTTCTTTCGCTCTTTGGTTCTGACTCTCCATCTCTCTCCTCATCACCCCCATCCCCTTCATCTCTTTCACAATCTCCCATTACTAAGGCATGCTCGACACCCGACTGTCTTTCTCCGTCCCCTTCTTTCTCCCTTCTTTCTCCGCCCGTCCTTTCCCCATTCCTCACCTGGCCTGTTAGGGCAACCTTGAGTCAACAACTCATGGTTTTAAGCATTGACTCCAAAAAAAAATGCCAATTTTGAAAGGTGGGAATGCGAGGACTCCGTCGAGTACCCTTCCTCTTTGGAGCCTCTTCCGCTCGGCCAGGGGCCGACGCTTTCCAACCTGAACTCCCATTCTCGCCCCTCTAGGGGCACTTCCCCTGTACATAGTTTTGTACATAGTCCTGTACATAGTGGTCTAGATTCTAGTTTGGAGTCAAGTCTAGAGTCAGGTCTAAATTTAGAAGAGTCTGGTCCCTCTCAGCCATGCATTCGCAAGGAGAAGGGTAGGCAAGTTCCTGCTCGTTATGTTATGGCCTTGGCTGAGATGTGTGCTAATTTGAGTCAAGTCCCAGAGTTTCTTGAGGAGCCCGTGTAACTTCGTGCATTTTTTTGGATCGTCGTGGATCCGTGTTTAGTGGATCCAGTGTGGTGCCCTTGGCCAATGTGGGTCATTGGGCTTGGTTGTAGCCTTGGTTGGTGTTTGTGGGTGTTGTGGGCCGACGGTTTTAGCCCAAATAGCCCACAGGTTCTCTAGTTCAGGTCGCGACATTGACCTGCGTCGCGTTCTGGTTTTTGTTGCGATAGGGTTTATGCCTGTTGACGTTTAAGGATGCTGACGTCGACAGTGTGTTGGCGTCCAGATGTGTGACGTCAACTGTGTGTTGGCGGCAATGGTGTTACCATTAACATGTTCTTGGCGTCCATCGATGTGGACGTCTATTGTTCGTTCTAGTGGGTTCTATTGCATGAACTTGGCGGCGAGCGTTGTGGATGCCTAGTTGGGGCGGTTTGGTTACCGGCGCAGAGGTTGACGTTAACCTGAGGCGCCTGTGTTTTTAGGGGCAACCCGAGCCTTCTTATTTCCCCACTTTCTCCCCTCCTTTTCCCCCACCTTCACCCTTGTGCCTCTTCACTACTTCCGGCGGCCGACGGGAGCACATGGGAAGGCCGTGGTGCGCGTGGCAGCGGCAGATCAGGCGGGAAATGACGGATTGAAGGGCGGTGTTTGCAGGAAGCTCCTGGGGGTTTGGTGCAAATGGAGGTTCTATCAGGGTTTATATGCATTTTTGAGGTAGGGACGTAAACCCTTTAACTTCTCTTATGTGTTATTCCATGCCTGTTGCGTGTAATTTGCGTGGAATCGTGATTTTGGGGAGGTTTTCCTTTCTATCGGGTTTTAGGGTGGTTTGGCCGATCCATGCGTTGGATCGTGTTTTTCCGGCATTACGGTGGTGTGTGGTGATGAGAGGAAGTGTTCCCTCTTCATCACGTCGCGGTTTTGAGGGCTGGATTGCTCTCAGGGGATGTGGTTTGTGGCTGGTTCAGCTGCTGGGAGCTGAAGAAGTCAACGTCAAGGGATGTTAACATTGAGTTCTTCAGGGAAGAGATAAACGATGTGATCATTTGCCGTTAAACTCGTCAGGGAAGATCTTGACGGCAAGGTTGGTTGCCATTAGGTTCTTCAGGTAAAATATTAACGGCAAAGTACGTTGCCGCTGAGTTTAAGTAAACGGCCAACAAGTGACCATCTACATTTGTTAGACGTCCATTATGTTGCCGTTGACCTACTAGACGACAATCGATGTTGCCGTTAGTCCCTCGTTAGCGGCGGTTGATATTGCCGTCTATCCGCTGGTGAGTTCCCAGCAAGCTGTGTTTACTTTTTCCACGATTTATGGTGTTGGATGTGTGGTGCACCTGGTTGGTGTATTATACACGTGGTGTTTACGTGGTTTGGGTGTTGTGCATGTGGTTTGTGTGTGCATGGCACATTGTACGTTATTGTGTTAATTGTATTCCAAAAATCGTGGTGAGTTTGTGGTGTTATGGCAGTGAGGTTCTTGTGTGAGCCTAGCCAAAATTGGAAGTGTTTTTATGATTCGGATGACATGCATGTGCAAGCATGACTAGAGGTTGATATTATGATTATTATAATGTGATTTATGTGGTTATATTGTAATGTTTGGGCAGTGAAGGTCCACACCGACCTAGCCCTGGTCTGTTGTTGTCCTTCGAAGAATATTATACTGATTTATGTGTTAAGTGGTGTGTGTGCTGCCACGGAGGTCACGAGGTGGCCAATGTTAGGCTATAGTGTTATTATTAATATGGTTCATATATGTGTTTGTGTAGGCTAGCTTGTAGGTCACGAGTGACCAGGACAAGCTACTCCTCACACGTGTATCTTGATTTGTAATAAATGTGTAAGTGTTGTGGTTTGTGTATTGCCGAGTGTGGTGGTCCAACGCCTATTCCGGAATGCGTCTCTAGTCGGGTACCCCAGGTTCTTTGTGAGCCAGGCACGTGTGTTTGTTGTGCTCAGGGTTTGTCCCCGTACAGTGTGGTACCGTCGAGGTCTGTGTTGTCTTCCTGGACACCCTCACTCCTGTGTTTGAGTTGTACGTCCGGCTGAGGGAAAGACGACAGTAGGCCAGCGGCTTGTGTTTTTGGGTGTGCAGTCGCTTGTAGCGCGCTCGTGGTTGGGGGTACGGACACCAGTAGACGTACTGGTCCCCAGCTAGTCCTGTTTTCCAGTGCCTCACTTTAGGGTGCTCCGGCCAGAGACCCTAGAGGTGCCAGGTATGGACCTGCAGCTGTGTGTCTGCAGGTGTGGTGTTGTTTGGTCTCCACAGTTGTTTGACTTGTTCTCGTGGAGCGGTAGTTGGACCTTTCGTCTGTGACTGCGAGACTGAGAGGTTGTTCTTATGTTGTGTTGTCCGGGTTGGATACTGGCCTGATCAGCCAGTAGTCCATTCCCGTGTGGTGGCATCATTCCTTTTCGACTCGTGCTTTGCCACTGGCTGTGATTCATGAGTTTGTGGCTTGTAGTCAAGGTTTGACTCGTTCGAGGTGTGCCCTGGTGTTGGCATAGTTGTGACTACGGTTGTAGCTTGTGGTGTGCCCGAGTGGTGGCACAGTTTTGGTTATGGTTGGTAAGTGTTGACTCACCAAATGTGGTTTAGCTCGCTAGGGTGTGCCCTGTTACGGCACTTGTTTACTTGTGGTTTCCGTGTTGGTACCTTGTGGTAATAGGTACATGTACCCTGTGTGGGTAATGGTTTGTGGTGGTATGTCGTGTACCAGTCTGTTCTGGTGTTGATGTGGAACTGTGTTTCGTGGAGGTCGTGAGATGTGACCTTCCACTCAATATACTTTACCCTTTCTCGAGTAAGCTTTCGTGTATGGTTTTCGTGTATGAAGTATTGGCCGTTGTAGCCAACTCTGCTATTTTGTGTGTGATTTCCGACATGTTGTGGTTTGGGTATAAAGGGCCAGCTTTTAGTTAGCAGTCCTGTTACCCACGTACTTGAGATTTGCCTGTGAAGCTTATAGCCTAGGCAGTGGTTTACTTGTGTGGCTTATAGCTTAAATGATTGGTTGTGACTGTGGTTTGCCTATGAGGCTTGAGGCCTAGGCGTTACTGTTGGTAAGTGGACTAGTGGTGTGGAGCTAGTCCTATTGTTCTCTCTTACTTTCCGAGGTTGTGAATAGTTAATGTGTTTATATTTAATTGCAGTATTAAATACAATTGTTGTGAGCATGAAATGGTTTGGTTATATGTGTGGCCAGTGAGACCCATTGAGGTTGAGGTCTCTTCTGTTTAGTTGTTGTGGTCCTTGGGTGGTCCCTACTGGGCCTGTGACTTGTTGAGGCTCACTCCCCTACAGTTCTTTTCAGGGCTTGCCGTTAGTGTGGCTTGTGGAGGCGTTGTGACAGACTTGTACCACTAACAGTTGTGTTGTAGTAATGCTGTGTGATCTTGTGCTCCTTCGGGGTATGCCCCAGGTAGTTGTACTTTTTAATTGGACATATATTAATGTAATGGGACAGTTGTACAAATTTGTAAATAGATATGAGCACATGTACTTTCTTGTGTCTTATATTATTGTGCTTTGTCTTTTATACTCTTCCTGGACACGTGTGTGAAATATCCCTTGCGAGACTTCGGTCCATTCGCGGGAGGCAGATCTGGATATGAAGCCTTAATGGGCATAAGTACCCGGTCCGTCATAGCCTGCCCTTGTAGAGGCTGATTTTGAAGAAGGTGACTCTGTAGATGATGGTTTAGGAGTCTATCTGTTAGATTTCGATCAGAGAGATGAGCCGGGAGATCTTGGGTCGGAAGAAGAGGACCCAGTGAGCTCCTATGTGGATGGCACAAAAAAGGTTCGACGAGCCGACCATGGCTGCAGACGAGCCAACCAAAGAGGTCAACCTTTGCACCGAAGAATCCCCTAAGGTAGTTTTGATTAGTGTCAACTTGAGTGTCGAAGAAGAAGAAGCCATTGTAACTATCCTCAAAGAATTTTTCGACGATTTTGCATGGTCCTACGAAGACATGCCAGGGCTTGACACCTCTTTGATCGAGCACCGGTTGGTCTTAAAAGCCAATGCAAAAGCCGTTAAACAAAAGCTAAGGAGGCTACATCCCAAGCTTGCACTCAAGATCAAAGAGGAGGTTGACAAGTTGCATAAAGCCAAATTCATCAGAGTTGTGCTTTATCCACAATGGGTAGCTAATATCATCCCCGTGATGAAGAAGGACGATAAGGTTAGGATCTGCATAGATTTCCGTGACCTTAATCGTGCTTGCCCAAAGGACGATTTCCCTCTTCCACACATAGATGTCCCAGTAGACAATACTGCCGTCTTTGAGATGTTGTCATTCATGGATGGTTTCTCTGGGTATAACCAGATCCGTCTAGCGGAGGAAGACCAGGAGAAAACTTCTTTCACAACGCCTTGGTGGACCTATTGTTATGTCCTGATGCCTTTCAGATTGAAGAATGCAGGTGCAACTTATCAACGGGCAATGATGGCGATTTTTCACAACATGATGCATGTGCACATGGAAGTCTATGTGGACAATATCTTGGTTAAATCAAAGACTCGACATGGACATGCTGAGATCCTCTGGGCAGTTCTCCAACGGTCTAGAGAACATAAGCTCAAAATGAACCCCAAGAAGTGTGTCTTTGGAGTATCTTCTAGGAAGTTGCTTGGGTTCATAGTTAACAAGCGGGGAATTGAGATTGACCCCAACACGGCCAAAGCAATAATCGACATGCCTCCTCCTAGGAATATCAGGGAAGTTAGAGGGCTAATTGGCAGACTTCAGTTTATTAGGAGATTTATCTCCCAGCATTCAATCCGTTGCAAGCCCTTCTATAAGATGCTTAAAGGAGAGGCTAAGTTTGATTGGAATGATAAATGTCAAAAGGCCTTTGAAGAATTGAAGAGTTATTTGTTCAATCCCCCTGTTCTCGCTCCTCCGGTCCTGGGTCGGCCTTTATGGCTCTATGTGTCAACCACTGAAGACTCAACTGGAGCAGTCCTAGCCCAATATGATGACGAGAAGAAGGAGAGAGCGGTGTACTATCTATCCAAGTTGTTCAATGAAGCCGAGAAAAAGTACACTGCCATGGAAAGAACGTGTGCGGCCATCGTCTGGGTTGCCCAGAAGTTAATGCACTATTTCCTAGCTCATGAGGTGAAACTTCTGGCACGTATGGACCCAATTCGGTACTTGCTCGAGAAGCCCGTCTTGACTGAGCGGTTGATGAGGTGGCAAAGATTCCTCAATCAATTTGATGTCACCTACGTTAACCAAAAGTCAATCAAGGGGCACGCTATTGCCGAGCATTTGGCCCACCATCCCTTACCTTCATACTCTCCTGCTGATGAAAGCTTTCCGGATGAAGAGTTAGGAGCCATTATCGATGGTGAACCTTCATGGATACTTTACTTCAACGAAGCTCTCAATTCCAAAGGGTGTGGAATAGGGGCAGTCCTCCTCTCACTGGAAGGGGTAGTCATTCCGCACGCCTATCAATTAACCTTCCCCACCACAAACAATGTGCCCGAGTATGAGGCACTCCTAGTTGGGCTGAAAATGGCATTGCTGCTCGGAGTCAAGAAGTTAAGGATTATTGGAGATTCATAGTTGATATTATGGCAGTCTCTCAGCAAGTACCAGACCCGGGATCCCAAGTTGAAACCATACCAAGAGTTGGTAGGAAAGGTAGTCCGGCAGTTTAGGAAGCTCACCCTACTCCACACTCCTAGGGCTCAGAACATCTTAGTAGATTCACTCTCCTCCCTGGCTTCTTCCATACCTATTCCGTCAAGGAGGTCTTCTGAAACCGTCTCTGTCCAAAGGTTGAAAGTCCCTTCTCATATTGATCCTTGGTTCACTCAACTCAAGTCTCCCTCCCTTCGAGTCCATGCTCTCTCAAAAGAGCCAGAAATTGACCTCGAAGATGGTCATCCTTGGTACTTTGACATCGAAAACTATCTCAAAGATGGATCCTTTCTCGATTATGCTACCTCTTCTGACAGACGGGCCATTCGCCGTGTCTCCGAGAGATACAAGATCATAGATGGCATTCTTTACAAGAAATCCCTCAACGGGGTTTATCTCCGTTGCCTTGATGAAATCGAATCTCAAAGCATTGTTGAAGCCGCTCACTCTAGTGAATGTGGTGGCCATGTCAATGGTAGAGCAATTGCCCAAAAATTGCTAAGACACTATTATTGGCCTACCATGGAAGAAGATTGTCGTCACTTTATCCGTCATTATGCTAAATGCCAATTGCACGGTGACAAAATTCATGCTTCTTCCTCTTCTCTTCACCCTCTCATTGCTCCATGGCCTTTCGCCATGTGGGCATTCGACGTGGTCGGTCCCCTCGCGGACAGAACCAGAGAAATCTGTAAGAAGTCCTTCATTCTGACCGCCACCAAATACTTCACAAAGTGTGCTGAAGCGGAAGCATTCATAGAGGTCAAAGCTTCAACAGTCGTCAAGTTCATCAAGTGCAACATTCTTGCAAGATTCGGCGTGCCTCGGGACATCGTCACCGACAATGGACCGCAATTCACTTCACAGGAGCTTCGCGACATGTGTGGTAAATATGGTATTAATTTGCATCATTCATCCCTATATTATCCACAAGGTAATGGACAAGCGGAAGCTACTAATAAAACTCTCATTAAAATCATAAAGAAAACTTGCAAATCTCATAACAATGTTGACTGGACAGACCGCTTAGTTGAGGCTCTTTGGGCTTACCGCACCTCGGTCTGAACTCCTACGGGGCAAACCCCCTATGCTTTGACCTACGGATCAGATGTGATACTCCCATATGAGATCTTCGTACCTTCACTTCGAGTTCAATTGGATTCCGAGCTTGACCCCGATCAATGTTGGGAGGCGTTGTTAGCACAACTTGAACTCTTAGATGAAAGGCGAATGATAGCGGCTAACCATGCGCAAGTTTATCGCCAAAGAATTGCACGTTTTTATGCCAAAAGAGTGCTTGAGAGAAATTTTGAAGTGGGTGAATTGGTCCTAAAGCGCAAAATCATTAAGGCACCAAGTCCCAGGAGTAAATTGCAAGAAAATTGGGAAGGTCCGTTCGTTGTCAAAGAAGTGTACTCGGGAAATGCTTATAGGTTAGTGGACCCCGAGGGAGTTGAGTTGTCGCATCCTTGGAATGCAGTCTACCTCAAGAAGTTCTACCCTGAGTCAGTCGGTCGGTCAAGTCTGTTATTCATCACTTGTCATTGTCGTGGGTCTGAGACTCTACTTTTTCACTTGGTCATTAGCAAGGTAGGGTCCCCTCACACACCACACGATGTTGGAGTATTGTTCTTTAGATGGAAAATCGTAAGTACACTCGGATGGTCTAATTTGGTCAATATAACCCTATTCTCTTCTTACTCGGTCAAGTTTGGAAAATGGGCAAACAATGAGTAGGGGACCACCCACTCTCACCTAAGAGACAAGGTCACCATAAACAGGGGCAATCAACAAAATGCAAAAGGGAAAAATGATAAATCAAGCCTAAAAGGGGCAAAGAAATGCCAAGAAGGTCAAAAAAGGGTAGCAAAAAGTACGTACCCAGAAAAAGGCTGACCAAATCAAGGAGGTAGCAAATAGTACGTGCCTCCACCCCAGAAATGAAATGAAATGAAAAATACCCCTGAAAATAATTATTGGCCAAGTCTTTTAGTGTGAGATGTTGGTTCGGGAACAAAAAGTGGTTTGAACCGAATCCTCACATGACTTTCTATTATTTCTTCCAATTCCTCCCTCTAAAGGCAATTTGACCTTATAAGACGTTCCACAGTGGAAAATATCAAGTAAGATAGGGGCAATCTCCAATGTCAAAGGATATCATGCATGATCCCCCCTGCTCATGGCCTCTGTGGTTAAGTAGGTTATGAGGACCCTATACTTTGATATGTGATGAATATATGTCTTAGAGTCCCAAAATAAAAAAATGAAATAAAAAATGAAAAAGATAAAAAGAGTCTCATCATGTGTATAGTTTTACCGTGTACATATTTTTCCTTTTAATAAAAAACACACAAAAAAAATAAAAAAATAAAAAAAAATAGTAGTATCATGTACATATACTAAGACTATTTGCATTATTTTCTTATCAAAAAAAAAAATCAAAAAGCCAAAAAAATGCATGTACATATTTCCTTTCAGTATTTTATTTATGTTCTTATCTTTAATTAGAAATTAGCCCATTGACCAGATCTCAAGAAAGGTACATCATTTAGGCAAGGGGCTAAAGACAGATCTACACTAACTTTTTCCTTTAAGTGTTGTGGATGCAGGAATCAAAACGACACTGACAAACCATTCAAGCACACAAAATGACTAAGTCCACAAAAATCCACTAAAGGAATAAAGTTCTGTACATATCATGACAGGGGCATACCTCTGGTGCGACATTTGGAGCCTCGCTCCTCACTCCTCTCTCCTCTCCCCCTCACTAGACCTCTGCCTATGTGAGCTACTCACCTCCTCCTCCTCCCTCTCCCGACGCCGGTCTGGGAGAGGAGGTCTCGATGCCGTCGATGCCTCCAGTCGCGGTAGCCCTCCCCGCGGCGTGGACGGGTCTCCCTATGACACGATGTCATCAAGGGACCCGAACACCAACCTGGTCCTCCCTGCCGCCTCTTGCTGGGCTTGTCGCTGCTGCTCCCAGCGCTTCTTCAGCACCCAGTTCTTCAAGAACTCTAAATCTGTGACAGCCTGAGCTCGGTCCATAATGGCCTGCATCCGGTCCACCTTTGCCTGTCTTTGCCTCTCCCTCGTCTAGAGTAGGCGACCCTCCATCCTCGTCAAGTCCAACCGCAGACTCTCTATGTGCCTGGAGGGTCGCCCGTGCTCCCTGCCGCTGCACATAAATGAGACAAGCATGTCAGGTCAATCAATCATGTGCAGAAAAAGGTAATAGATTAGCGTCTTACCTCAGCCTCGAGTTCTCAGACCCTCGCCTCCGCCCGGTCCAGGGCCCCCTGATGTTGGACCGCAAGGTCCCCACGGGCTGGCTGTGCAAACGAGCTCGCCCCCACGTTTCTGCTTGCTCGCACCCACGCTAGCTCCTCCTTCTACATTCCAATACCTTGGTCAGTCCTCAAATCAAATCATCGTAAATTAAATCAAGGGTGAATTGTGGCTTACTAGTGCTCGTGTCTTAGTGCGGAGCCTCTCCAACTCCACCTCCTGCTCCGCCAGCCTCCCCTCCAGCAGCCGCACCGCCTGGGACTCCGGCATCTATCATTCACACTTCAAGGTTAGAATTTAATCAATTAAATGACAAAACATGGAGTTAGAATTCACTTACCACTCGGCGGTCTAGCCGGAGTCGCCCAGCGTAGCGTGTCCGATAGCTCTCCAGGTACGCCGTACTATCCTCGAGGTCCGTCTGACGAAGCACCTACTCGCCTCCCTCTCGCCAATAGGCGGCTGTGCTCCCATGCTCCTCCCCCCAGTCCCGGTCCTCGGCAAAGAATCATCGGCGGGAGTGTCCCTCTCTACCTAGAGAGGGTATCTCTAGAGCCGGCTGGTGCCAACCTAGAGTCCGTACTACCAACTCTAGGTAGAGAGGCTCGCACGTCCCCAAGAAGAGTAGCAAGAGGTGGCGGTCGAAGAGCGGCCGACCTCCCACCACCGCTGGGTGAGAAGCGTCGGCCTCCCCCACATACGGGGTCCAAACCACCTGCAAGGAGAAATTGGTCAGTCACATCAAAAGAGCAAGCAAGAAAGAAGGAGTGCTAATCGAGATTCATACCTGATCATGGGGGTAGTGGTCCAGTCCTGTCCATACATCCTCCGCACGCCGATCCATCACCCTCGGATCCGGTGTCACCTCCCACCTCACCATGAGGGGCACCATGGCCTAGCTCCCCTCTCTCTGTACACTGTGCCCCATGGGGAAGCAGGTGTACCCCCAAATCTGCAAAGCAAGAAGAAGAAAAGATGTCAGTCAGGCAGTGCAATTCAATTCAATTCAATGATGAGCATTAAAGGAAATTTGCATACCTGTAGTAAAGGGGTGAAGCCCCCGGTGCTCTGAGAACGCCGTGAGCTGCTGGGGAGGAGTAAGAAGAGATGCCCCAGCATCGCAGCGTCCCACGCATACCTGCCCGCCTACTCCAAGTCCCGGAGAAGCAGCATGAACTTTCAGTTCATCTGAGATGACTGAGTCACGACAAGGAGCCGTCCGAAGAGGTAAGCCGCGAAGATCCACATGGACCGCTCCTCGCTCCTGTCCCCTAGTCGGATCGACCTTCGGACCCCAGTGCTGAACTCCTTAAGGGTCTCCAGGGGTCCTCTCCTCCCTCCCCTCAACCCTACTGCCTCTAACAACGATTCGAGCAGGATGCTCCAGATCGGCCTCCTCCGTCCTGCCACAAACTCCACTCCCAAAAGCTCTACTACGTCGTCGTAGTAGTCCCTCCTCTCCTGTCCGACTACCGGCTCTCCCTGAACTGGCAGTCCAGTCAGATATGCCACATCCTCCAACGTGGGTATCATGTGTCCCCAAGGCATGATGAATGCCTTGCAATCCTCATCCCATCTCTCCCGGAGCACCTCCAGGTACAACACGTTCACATGAAACGGGCGCACCGCCAAGAGGTGTCCAAACCCCATCTGTGCTATCCTCATCTATTGGGCCTCCGGTAGTGCCCGGTACCAAGCCCAGCACAAATCCCACGTCACTCTGCTCCTCATTCGGCCCTTTCCCTGCAAAACACAGAAAAATTGGCGTCAGGATCGATTGCCGTTTAAAAATATTTGGCATCAAAGGGGCTGCCGTCAAAGAGATAGTAAGCGTCTAGGCCCTTGCCGTCAAGTTTATCTTGACAGCAACGACCTAGACGTCAAGAAAACCCAACGTCAACTGATGTTGACGTTGAGTTCCTGTTAAACCGGACGGACTCCCCTCTATTTCCCCTTCTATCCCACTTTCTACAATCACATCCACAGGGTTTTTAAGGTTCAGGCGACCTACCTTGGGTCGTCGTAGGTGTCTCCGAGCCCCTTCCATCTCCATCTCCTCACCCTCGCCGTCATCACCATCTCTGGCGGTTTCTTCCCCCTTCGGCATTCTACCGCCGGCCACTGTCGCCGTTTCCCTCTCCTCGGCCGTGTCCTCCGCCGCCAATCCCCCTGTGCCTTCCTCTTCCTCCTCCCTCGGTTGGGGCCGAGTCCGCAGTGCAAGTGCCAATCGCTTTTCCCTTGCCATCGGAGAAACCCGTATACAGTCCTAAGGGGGTTCACGGAGGTTGAAGAAGTAGAGAGATTTGAGAGGAGTTGAGAAGGTGAGAGTGCCGGAAGGAATGAAGAAGGTGGGAAGACGAACAGGCCCATCTTCGGCAGTTTGAGGATTGTGAAGAGGCGTCGGTTTGAAAAAGCTGCATTTTAAAATTGGTGTCAAGCTATGGCCGTTAGTTGCTTATTGACGTCAACATCTTGGTTGATCCTCTCCATTTGACGGCGTCCCTGTGGACGTCTGTTGCTGGCCCCGAAGCAACCTTGTCAGACCTCGTGATCCAGTCAACGACCATAGTGTCGACGTTTATTTCTGTAGACGTCCATCTTGCTGGCCACCTATCTTCTGTCTGGCTGTTAGTGGCCACCTGGTGGCCGTCTAAGTGTCATTTAGCAGCCACATTGTGGAGTTGACATGTCATTGGCATCCATCGATGTGGACGCCGACTCCTCGTCTTCAGTCTCTCACAGAACGCTCAAATCACTTAATTAGAGGCAATTTGACACTCCATTGGGTTCATTCCATACAATTCGAAGCCTCTCAATACGATTTCACTCAATCCATTCCACAATTCAAATAATGCAAGCCATTGAACACAATGCAACTCATTGTTTATTCATTCTAACTTGTGGGAAAGTATATCATTTCGCTCTACGAGCCATGAAGAAATTACAAGAAATAGGGCGAATGGTGTCAATGTACTCCTCATACTTCCATATATCCTCCCAATTCTCCTGCAATGCCTGACCCACCTTCTTACTCACTGTGTGTCTCTCCCAAGTCTTCTTAGCCTTCTTCATAAACCTCTCATTCCTCCCTGGGATGATCATGTCGGTGTAATGGGATGAAGCTGGAATTCTCCGTGGTATTCCGAGCTGACACTAGCACCGATGTGGTTGGTACACCACCATCTGATCTGCACCCACCAGCCACAAATCTCTGTCCTCCCTGGTTCGAACCTTGAACAAAATAGTCCTCATGAACAGTGGTATGACAATGAAATCCTCCACTGGGAAGTACCCTAGGTAGTCTCGCCAGGCGTCTCTGCTCTTCAAGTGTGCTGTTACACACTTGATCTCATCCTCTGGCCCATACCATGCCCTGCTGTAGTGCACTGAACTCCGAAGGAAGATTCTGGAGGGGGTAGGTTGCTTCTCAGCGAAATCAAATTTCAAATGAGCTTCCATCCATACCTGAAGCAGGAACAAGCTCCCGCATGTGCGTCCACCTAGGCTCATCGTGGTCAGGGAGCTGTAAAGGTGCGCCAGCACTGCAGGGGCAAGTGACTTCCCACGCCATAGCAGAGATAGGACTCCCATGTGCTCGTAGAGGAGGAAGTCGCCACTGGTGGGGAACAAGAAGATGCCAGCTAGTCAGAGTGTCAGTCCTCGGGTCGCCCTCTCACCTCCAATCTCCTTTGCATGTTGGATCAACCACTAGGCCAGCCAGTCCAGGAAGATCCCATGCTTGTTCATCATCCTCAGCACCTCTTTCTTGTCATGTACGATGTCTGCGAGGATCTCTTCCCATGGGAGAAGAGGAGTCATCACATCGTACTCCAAGCAGCGCCTCCACCCCAGAAACAATTCCACCTCTTCTAGCAGCACGCTCGCTTCAAACCCCCGGAACACGAACGCGTGTGTGTGTGGATGCCACCGCTCCACGAGTGCTCCCAGGGCGTCAAAGCCCCACCACATGTCCTTCATATTCTTCGCCAACACCACCATAAAGCTCAGATTCCATGCCCCGATGAAACTCCTCATGTCTAGGGTTATTGTGTTCATCAAGTTCATCAGCCAAGAGAAGGCCCACAGCTAGCCCTGGCTCGGGAAGGCAGGCACCTCCTACACATCCATGAATACCATGAGAAAAAGTTTTGGGACGTTTTCAACCTAAGAAGAAGTAGAACGAACAGTACGTACCTCCCCATTGGCTAATCAGGTGCTTAAATGCCCCGGTACCTCGCTCAGAATTCCCGGGTTCATGCTCGTGGATGCTCCAGTCGATGAGGAGGCCATTCTGCTGCTTCAGTGCGTCCCAAAGCCCTCTGGTTCGCAGTTGAGGAAGGAGGGGATGAAGGAAGGAGAAGGAAGAGTCCTTATGGCCTTCCAATAGCTATTTTTTTGGTTTAATGCGCTGGTTTGTAAACGTCAAGATCGGTTGTCATCAAGCTGTTATTGACGGCAGCATAGGTAGACGCCTACCCATCTAGACGGCGCATCATGTTGACGTCGACAGAGTGTTGGTGGCATGCGATATGGACGTTAACATTCCAAAATTTTCAAAGCTTTATTGTTCCATATGGGTTATTATTTCTATATCTTGTGCTTCAAGTTGTCTTGCAGATATTTAAGCACAAGCCATGCTCCAAATTCAGGAACACTCATGCGACCGTGAGTGTTACACAGGTATGTCTAACATAGGACCCCACCAGAGGCGAATAACTTGGCGACCGTGAACCCCGAGTTCCCCTTTACCAAAAACCATGACGGCTTTGCGATCTCTCAGTTATTTGTTGGCCTTAGAATTTTCCTCTAGTTCTAACTTGCATTTTAGATAGGAAACCCACACCAGCATGCATTTAGGATTTCACTACTATCCGCTTTCATGCTAACTCAAAAAAAAATGGAGATGTTCCTCAATCACTCTGTGGCTCCCCAGCTCAGGTGGCCTACCGGGTCAGCACCTCTTTCTTGAATATCTGAGCCGATTTCGGGTCTTTGTTGTCCCCCTTCTCCACTTGTCCCACCGTGCATATCACAAGTAATCAAGCAGCCTTGTTGAATTCACGTGAACCTTCCCCAGTCATGAGCTTATTTCTAGACTTCAGGCTTTCCAAACATTGATTCCAGTTAGAATCTTTTGATAGTCCTTTGAGAGATCAACCAATCCCTTGTCTCCAAAACCCCCTAAATCTGGACAGACGTCCTAATTAGGTCAGCGAGCCCACATGAGCTCCGGTTATGAGACTCTATCTCGATTCAACCGTCATATTACAACTCCTTTGACTCAGACACACCAGAAACTAGTCAAAGTCCAACACGGCAATGCCAGGGACCCTAACATTTAGTTGAAGTTGTAGTTACACGGGTGGATCACTCTCCCTCTTATCCTCATTTGTCTCTCAGACGATTCGTCATTTGTTTCCAGCCTAAATCCTTCGTATGGCTTGCTAGAATTCCTATCCTCGGAGATGGCCCTTCCATTTAAATCTCTGCGTCCTTTGTTTACCAAGACACCAACCTTTCAGTCTGCTCTGCTCCCCTGCAAGATCGGATGTCTCGAAGGGGCATTTGTAGACGCGAGATTTGACCCATCCCCGCGTGGTTCCATGGTCCAATAAGGCCTGTTTGACCGTTTGTTGACTTGACTCGGATCCCATGTAGACGGGGCATCGACTGCCGCTAACTACATGTTGGCGGCAAGCCCCATGGACGTCGACTATGGTTGGCAGCCACCTATGTGGATGTCTGCATGGCGTTGGCGGCAACATCATTGGACGTCAACATCGTTGGACGTCAACCTGGTTTACCTGGTCTGCGCAACTGCCCGAGATTCTAGCCCACTATGCGCCCTCTCCTCGCCCATGCAGCGCATGGGGCCATTCCCAACGGGCAAATGGGCCACCTTGGCACCCCCTTGACCCAGTAAAAATCCTATATGGCCCCCTCTCATTGGTCTAAGGCTTAACACATGGATTGCCACTTGTACAAGTGTGTTTCTTCACACTTGAGCATCCAATGCCCCTCGGCTGTGCCCCCACTGCCTATTTAGGTAGTCCTTAGGCCTTCTAATGAGAGGGGGGGAGGCTGGATGTCCAAACTTTGTTGCTTTGAGAGAAGAGAGAGAAAGTACATCCTAAAGCTTCAATCCTTGTTCCTTTCTTCCTCTCATCATTTAGGGCGTCTAGGAGGCTTCACCAGGTGCTAGAGGAGCCCACAAAGGAGCCAGCCAAACACAGTCACACACACCCTAGGCACGTAGGGCACCTTCCTACACACCTAAAAAGGGGTTTCCCAAATCAAAAACGGAGGGAAGAAGGGTGGTCATAGCATTTGGCCACCCCTCTTCTCAAGTACGAAACCGGTACGGGGCTCTCCTTTTGGGCTTTTTCTTTCTGTTTAGGACGTTTACTACACCTCCTTAGAGTCTAATAGAGCTTTTCTTGTGGCAGGAACGCAACAAACGAGATCGTGGAGCTCTCTTCCTTTGGTCGGCCGAAGAAAGAGAAGTTGGAGTCCCGCCATCATCCGCTGCGCGAGGCCACGATATCGACATGATCATTCTACTTCCTTGGGCACAGGTAAGGCCCTGGCGATCGCAACATCTCCCTTTCTTTTGCTGGTTTCTTTGTTTTCTCCCTAGTCAACTCAGTCAACCAAGGAGTCAACTCAGTTAACCAGTACCCATTCAACGCCAACAAGGGAGCGGCAACATTCGTGCACCTCTGGAGCATCAATCGGCATCCGGGGTGCGGTGCGCAGAACGGGGCGTCCACACCAGCCTCATAGACTGCAAAAGTTATAGCCATAGAAGAAGCCAACGACCGTAGAAGAATGTCACTTGATAAACTAATTGGGTCTTTAATGACTCATGAAATAAATATGGAAAGGCTGGGAGAATCCTCCAGCAAGAAGAAGCACATCAATGCTCTCAAAGCTATAGAAGACACATCTGATGGCGAATCAGATAGTGAGAAAAGCAATGGGAGCAGTGAAGATGAAGAGGCCTTTCTCTCTAGAAGACTACAAAGAATAGTAGCTAAGAAGAAGTACCAGTCTGGAAGAAGATACTTCAAGAAAGGCAAAGACTTCAAAAGATCAGAAGGAAAAGAAGTCAAGAAGTCTGAGCCTATATGCTACGAATGCAAGAAACCAGGACACATCAAAGCTGAGTGTCCAAAGTTAAAGAAAACTGAATTCAAGAAGAAGGACAATGTGAAGAAGTTCAAAAGATACAAGAAGAAAGCCATGGCCGCTGCATGGAACAATGAAAGTGACTCAGACAGTGAGTCAAGCTCCAGCGAAGAAGAAGAAGAAAAGGCCAACCTGGCCTTCATGGCAAACACTGATGATAAGGTAACTTCTAATTCTTCATTTACTTCTTGCAATGAATCAGATTCTGAAAGCTTAGAAGATGCTTTTAACGAACTTTACAGTAAATATAAAGATCTATGTAAACTGTTAAAAACAACTAAGAAAAACTATACATGTCTTGAAATAACTAATTTACTTCTAAAATCTGAAACTGAACAGTTAGAAAAACAAATTACAGAATTAAAAAGAAGAAATGAACTGCTATGTTAAGATGTAAAAAATAAGAATGAAAAGATGCTAAATTTAGAAAATCAGGAAACCACAGTTAAACTTAAAAATGAAGTTAACACACTAACGAAAGATAATGAATATTTAATGACCACAATTGAAAATTTTACTAATGGTAAATCCTCTCTAATATTAAAAGGAGCAAGAAGATCAGGTAAGAAAAAGTATGGGTTAGGATACACTCCACCAGACAACGATGAAACTATAATCCATCCTAAAATCTATCTGACTCCAAAATTCGTAGTCGAACAAAATTCTAGTTATAAAATAAATAAAAATAAACATTGTAAGACCTGGTTTCCCGACTTCCGTCTGGTGTCGTGGGATGACAGGCCACTGATGCGTCCAGGTTGGGTGACGTGTTGGTGTCGCGTCGGGGGTGCCCGATGCGACAGTCATCCATGTCGCGGCGAGCTTGTGGGTCGCATTCTAGTCGTGCCTTGGCTCTCCATCGCGTCTTCGTGTCGTGCTCGGTCAGCGGGTCGTGACTGCTTTCTGTCACTTCAGTTGTCTGACGCCTGTCAGGGTGACAGGCGTGTCAGTACGGCCTGTCGTGTTGTCGCGGCGCCTGTGGGGGGCGCGTTCTTGTCGTGGTCCGTTGACCAGTCGCGTTAAGGTCTTAACGTGACGGGGTGGTCCGTCGCGTTCTGGGTGCTGGGGGATTAAGGTGCTGGCCGGCTACCCCTTTCCCCTTTCTCTCCTCTTCTTCCCTTTCCCCTCTTCTCTGGAGATGGGGAGGTTCCCTCCGGCGATTGGGGTGTGGTGGCGCCGGCGGGCTCATACGGAGCGGCGGAGAGGCGTCGTGGAGCAAGGAGGAGGTGGCCGTGCATCGTGAAGGCCCTTCGTGGGTTCGTTTCTTCATTACCGGTAGGGATTTCTTGTGCCCTTCCCGATCCGAGTGGATTGGGAGCCCCTCGGGGTTTATACTTAGCTTTACTGCTTTCTCCATGCTCCCCTCCCCCTTGTGGTGTGATTGTATGGTTTGTGGGCGGCCCGGGATTAAGGATCCCGTTGGTCTGATTCTCTGCTGGTGTCACGACGGCTCGGCATGTCGCGACATCAAAGGAGGCATTGGCCCGCTCGGGGGCAACCTTATCGTGACGCGGTTGGCGGTCACAATAAGGCTATTGCGCCGCGCTTACCGGTCACGACAGGATTGCTGTCGTGGCACGTTTTCAGGTCGCGATAGCGACGCCTTGCCCGGTCGCAACAAGGCTATCGCGGTGCCCTTCCCCGTCGCGATGGTGTCACGACGCCCTTGGGGGACGCGACAGTACCTGTGTTGCCTCGGCTGTTTTTGTGGGCCCGGTTGTGTGTCGGCGTGTGCCTCAGGGTAGGCTTGCCCTTAGGACCTTCTGGAAGGGAACACAGTAGGTTGTCTCCCTACGTTCAGCGACCAAAGGTGACACCATGGTGGCCGTGTCCTGGCAGTGGTGCCAGGAGGGTCACGTCTAGCTAATAATCGATTGGCAGGCGGTCCATCGATTATTAGCAGAGCGATGAGTTTCCGTGCTAGATGGTAGTGTTCCGTACGTGCCTCTCGCTTGCTGGGCTTGTCATGTGCTATGAGCCAGCGGTTCGGCGTGGTTTTGTTATGCTGCCCCACCTGTTCGCCCGTTGCTTGGCACTTGGGGGCTTGTCCCCGGTCTGAGAGGTTGTTACCGTTTCTTGGGACCCCCGTCCTCAGGCGCTTTCGAGGGAGGTATCGGGGCGATGAGTGTGCTCGAGTCGTCAGCCAACGTGAGCAGACTCTAGAGCTGAGGGAAAAGGGTGGTTTGGACAGCAGCGCTGAGTCATTTGTAGAGCTCTCTTGACTAGGCCTGGGACACCGAGGACGGCCGGAGTTCTACCCGGTGTAGGCTAGTTAGTCCATTGTCGCACTGCCTCTCTCTACGTTGGTTCCGGAGCCACGTAGTGGTGTCAGGCGTGAGGCCGCAGCTTCTCCAGGCTACGGTGTTGTGTGTTCTTGACGGCTCTGCCTCGCCCTCGCGCGGGGGCGGAGGCAGAGGCTAGGCTAACGAGCAGAGCGTGCAGACTACGGGTCACCCCTCTTGGCTACCAGTGGCGGTGGCTTGGTTGTTGTTGTTATGACGGTGTTTCCTCACGACATTTTCGAGTGTTCCTCGTTGCCCTAGCTTGCACGACGGTTTTAGCCTGGCTTTGCTTAGCCCCCGTGGGCGTCGTTGGTCTAGCCTTGGGTAGACCCGTGCTTCTGGTGGTTCCCGCTTGGCGTCCTCTCGGTACTGTAGTTCTGTTCTTGGGTGCCAGTCCACAGTGGCACCGGCGTGTATGGCTTCCCGACCTTACGGTGTATCCAGGGTCTGGGGTGGTTCTGCTTGTGGGCCCTCGACCCTGTGGAGGTCTGAGGTGGCCATGCTTGAGGGGAGACGTCGCTGTCACTTGGTTGTTCCATGGTCTCGGCAGGTGTGCCGAGGGTTGCTTCTGCTGTGTGCCCGACACCGTTGGTTTCTGCGGGAGTCGTGTGTGTGGCCCAACCTCAGTTGGTGGTCGTGGCGTTGCACTGTTCTCTTCCACTGCTTAGTAGTACCCTGCTGTAGGTGTTACTCGCTTTACAACTTTCTAGGGTAGTTTCCTATTTTCGGAGTTCCTGCTGCTCTAGCCGGTGAGGGACTAGTAATCCCTACTGGGCCTTGTTCGCGAAGCTCACCCCCCTACTTCCTTTAGCTAGGGGTTCGTCATCGCGGGAGCTCGGTGTCGGACGGGTTGCAAAGGCGGTTGTGGCGCCGTGTGTTGTTAGCAATAGTGAGAGCGAGTGTTGTGAGCTCTTGTACCCGAGTGAGCTGAGAGTTGTGTTTTGCAAGTCCTCAGGGTATG
This sequence comes from Colocasia esculenta, assembly GCA_014218235.1. Taxonomy (NCBI): domain Eukaryota; kingdom Viridiplantae; phylum Streptophyta; class Magnoliopsida; order Alismatales; family Araceae; genus Colocasia; species Colocasia esculenta. Next base: position 58,785,334 of record CM024764.1, on the reverse strand, counting down.
CCCCTTAAGGACTGTACCTTTCTTCTTGTACCTGTGCTTTTACTTGGGACACGTTGTACAGACCTTTGTATATTGTACATATTGTTATAGTTATTTAAATTCAGTACATATCTCACTAGACTATTTCTTCTAACCCTTCCGGATTTTCGGATCCGTGGGTGGCGACGCGACCGTTGGGACCCCTGGCGAGGGTCTGGGAGGTCGGGTCATTACAGTGGTATCAGAGCAAGGAGTCTACTGAGATTGGTAAAGAGTTAACAACTGTAGCTGTCCCAAAGAAAGGTACTAGTGCGCTACTGACACCGTCCGACTAGTGTTAGGCTTGTGCTTTCAATTGTTTTGCAGGTGTGCGGCTTCCCTGCATGATTCGTACGCGTGCTGCAGGTTGCAGTTGTTGTTGTGCCGCGTGCGTGGCGAGTGTGGTCGCTCGGTGTGTTCATGCCGTAGTGGCGCGGTTGGTGCTGGACTTGCTGGTAATGGCCTTCCTTGTGTGGAGGATGCTTGTAGGCAAGTCCAGGTGCAGTGCTCCTAGCCATCTTCGGCATATTTGAGTGTGTGTGCATCGTGAAGGCTAAGAGAGACTACATGTGTGTGGCCTTCACTGGTGCAGAGTTGTTGTCTGTGGAACCAGTCGAAGTGTCTTTGCCTTGTTGGCTGCCCCTCTGTTGTTGAGGTGTGTGCTATGTTGGTTGTGTGTGTTGTTTATTGTCTGTGCGCGGTTGTGTGCTGTGTTTTGCTTGGTCGGCATTGTTGCCTGGGCTAAGCAGATGTTCTATGTGCCGTGTTGCATCACTGGTTGAGCGTTGTGACACTTACCTAGGTTGTTGTTGGCCTGGTGCTGGCTAGTTGTGAGCTCTGGTGAGGTGCCCCCAGAGTTCTTCTCTGTTGGTTCTGGCAGAAGTGAGGTTTCCCCAGAACTGTGTTGTGCTCGTTTCTGGTTGTTGTTGTGCTGCCCTCGAGGCTGAGGTGCATCGCTTGGTTGCCCTATGTTCTGGTGAGGTTTCCCAGAACCGTTTGCTGTTGTCCTTGCGAGGGTTTCTCTTAGGACTGTTTCGCGCTCGTTTCTGCTGTTGCCGTGCTACCTCAGAGTCTGAGATGTGCTGTTGGTTTGGCTAGTGCGTTCTGGCGAGTTTTCCCAGAACGGTGCCTTGGTGGTTCTCATGATGGTTCTCCAAGGACCTTCTTGCGTTGCTTCTGCAGTTCTGCTTATTGCAGTGTCCTCTCTGATGGTCTGTGTTATTTGGTCGTTGGGTTGTGCATTCTGGTGAAGGTTCTTCCTAGGATTGCCCTTTGTCGGTTCTGGCAGAGGTTCTTCTCAGGAGTGCTTTGTGTTTGTTTCGGGCCACTGTTGTGTTGCCCCTATGGTTCGAAGTGTGTCGTTTGGTTGGGCTACGTTCTGGTGAGTTTCTCCCAAAACGGCTCTTGGCTCTTTTGGGTGGAGGTTCTCCCCAAGCTGCCCTGTGTTGTTTTGGTTGTCGTTGCTCTCTCTCCATGTAAAGATGAGCTGTCGTTATTGCCGGTTGGACTGTCTGTGTTACAGTCTGCTTGGGCGTTGTTGGTCGAGGTGTTGTGCCCATGGCCGTGCGTCTGGCTACTGCGTTGGCCAGTTTGCCTCGTTGTTCGTTCTGAGTTTCTCGGCTGCACTGGTGGGACGTCGTGTGTCCTCGTGGTCAGGTGGTTTGCCTCATTTTTCACGTCCTACATGCTCTTGCAGATGGTGGTCTGGTGAGTGCCGTAGGTGTTTGGCTGGCTGTGCTTCTTGCGGAAGCGTCAGTCTTGCATTGTGGCTTTCCCTCTCGCGCCTGGAAGAGACTTGTTGCGTTGTGTGTCTTCTTTCTCTGCTTTCTGTTGGTTGCTCGGGGTAGTGATGCTCCACTATGGTATTGTGTTGCTAGGGTGCGCATCGTTGCGACCTTCTGGTGGAGTCATATTCCCTTGAGTTGTTTTTGGGTTGAGCTCGTTGCTCCTCTCGTACCGACGTTTCCTGGTGGCACCGTGGGTCGGTGGGCCTGTTCGTGCCATTTGTTATCGTGATTGTTTCTTGCTACCTGCCTGAACCAATTTAGGGCATTGGGTCCCTGTCAGGTTGGTGCGAGGTAGTCCCGTTTTCTTGTTAGGTTGCAGGCGTGAGCATTGCTTTGCGGTGCATTGATTTTCTTGCTTGGCTTGCTCGTACAAGCGTGGTTTCGATGTGCGCTCGATTGTGCCTCGTCTTGTGCCTTGGAGGCATTTCGCGTCGTCGTTTTGGTGTTTGGACTCTCTATCGGTCGCGATAGAGGTGGTGCTTCTTGCTCTTGCGCGCTTGGGAGTTGCTGTGGTTTTTGCTCCCCGTGCGGCAGAGTCGATGCTTCGTATTTTTGTGCCTTAAGGGATGAGGCCGCCGTGGCCTATTGTGCCCTGTCAGGCTTGCGGTCCTTTGTGTGTGGCTTTTGGCAGGTCTCTTGTGGAGAGTCCTTTTCGTTAGCCGTGGTGTTGTTTCGGCCGCTGGTGCACTTGTGTTGCACTTGGTTTAGTTGTGGTGTTTGTGGTAGCACCATGTGCTCATGTTAGAGTGTTTCGATTTTGTGCCGTTTGGAGCCCTGTTGTATTGTGTTGTACACTGGGTGGCTCCAGGTGCTTGTGATAGCGCCATGTGTTGTGCCGTGTACCGGTTCGCGAGCTTCGTGCGTCGTTTCACGACTTCGCTCGGTGTTGGAGGCGTTGAACTTTCCGCCTCTGGGACACTTTGTACTGGCCTATGCCTTGTGGTTGTACCGTTACCGCTGTGGGGTGGCTTCTTTGCCTTGTCTAGGTAGCCCTATCGGTGGTACACCAGGCTTTGGTCGTAGCATGTGTCCGAGTTTCCTTCTCGCTTTCGGAGAGAGTGCATTTGATTGTGGAGCCCTGCTTCGGTCTGGGTCCCTCTGAGGTCGACGTGTTGTCCTCGACCTCTATAGTTGTTTTGGTTTCCCTGAGGTTGTGCATGGCGTTGGTGAGTCTGGAAGCCTATTGGCTTGCTAGTACTCGACCAAGTGATTTGTCGGTGTTGTGAGGTGTCCGGCTGTGGCTTAACCTCAGACATCTTCTGTGTTTCCATCACAGTGTGCCACGTTGTGGAGCGTGTAAATCCCAGTTCCTATGGCTCTGCATACATTTGGTGTCCTTGTCGGACCACGAGGAAGGTCTGAGTGAGACCTAGTGGTGCCTGTGGATGCCGTTTCCGCGTGTTGAGGTTTTTCCGCCTGCGTTTGCTGTCCCTGTTGGACCACGAGGAAGGTCTGAGTGAGACCTAGCGGTGACAGTGGACGTCGTTTTGTGTGTTGCGGATCCTCCGCGAGCGTGGTGTTGCTCTGGTTCTTGTCGCTCGCGTGGCCTCCCACTTAGGCTGGTGACCAGTGCTAGCTGCTCCTAGTAGCGTGAGGCCGTTCCCTGAGTGTCGTGCTTGACTCTCAGGTGGTTCTTCTGTGGTTTTCAGCAACGATGTGCTCTGTCGGGTTTTGCTGGCGGCAGAGTGAGTTGCTGACTGGCGTTTCTCACGTTGCTGTCGGCAACTGCATCCTCTGTCGGGTTTTGCCGGCGACAGAGTAGGTTGCTGGTCGGTTGGTCCCAACAGCGGGGTCTATTAGTGGTTGCAGCCGTGCGGTTTTCAGCTGGTGTTTTCTGCTGTTTGGGCCGGATTTGGTGTCGCTCGGCAGCTGTGGGGTTGTCGTTCCATTTGGGCGCACCACGTGTGCCTGGAGTGAGTTGTTGGTTTTCGGCTTGGCGCTCCGCTCGTGTTTGGAGCGTGTTGTGAGCCATTCGGTTTTTCAGTTCTGTGCTTCCTGTGTTTTTGGAGCCATTGTATGAGCCGTTGGTTTTCTGGCTTCGTGTGCCCGCGCGTGTTTGGTTGTGCGATTATTGCCGCGAGGAAGTCGTGTTGAGACTTAGTGGATTTTTCGCATTGGTCTTCCGTTTGCTCCCTGTGTTTTGTTTCGTGCCTCAGGATCTTTTGGGCTTGTCCCAATTTCGAGGATGAAATTGTTTTAAGGGGGGTAGAATGTAAGATCCGGTTTCCTGGCTTCCGTCCGGTGTTGTGGGATGACTGGCCACTGACGCGTCCAGGCTGGGTGACACGTTGGTGTCGCGTCAGGGGTGCCCGAGGCAATAGTCATCCGTGCCGCGGCGAGCTTGTGGGTCACATTTGGTCACACCCTGGCTCTCCATTGCGTCTTCGTGTTGCGCCCGGTCAGCGGCTCGCGACTGCTTTCTGTCGCTTCGGTCGTCTGACGCCTGTCAGGGTGACAGGCGTGTCAGTACGGCCTGTCGCGTTGTCACAGAGCCTGTGGGGGGCGCGTTGCTGTCGTGGTCCGTTGACCCGTCGCGTTAAGGTCTTAAAACAATAGGGTGGTCCGTCACGTTCTGGGTGCCGGGGGCTTAAGGTGCTGGTCGGCTACCCCTTTCCCCTTTCTCTCCTCTTCTTCCCATTCCCCTCTTCTCCAGCGATTGGGGCGTGGTGGCGCCGGCGGGCTCGTGCGGAGCGGCGGAGCGGCGTCATGGAGCGAAGAGGAGGTGGCCGTGCGTCGTGAAGGCCCTTCGTGGGTTCGGTTCTTCGTATCCGATAGGGTTTTTGTGTGCCCTTCCCGATCCATGTGGATTGGGAGACCCTCGGGGTTTATAGTTAGCTTTACTGCTTTCCCCATGCTCCCCTCCCCCTTGTGGTGTGACTGTATGGTTTGTGGGCATCCCGAGATTGAGGATCCCATTGGTCTGCCTCTCTGCTGGTGTCGCGACGGCTCGGCACGTCGCGACATCAGAGGAGGCGTCGGCCTGCTCGGGCGCGACCTTATCGCGACACGGTTGGCGGTCGCGATAGGGCTGTCGCGCCGCGCCTCCCGGTCGTGATAGGATTGCTGTCGCGGCGTGTTTTCGGGTCGCGATAGGGTTACTGTCGCGACGCCTTCCCCGGTCACAACAAGGCTGTCGTGGTGCCCTTCCCCGTCGCTATGGTGTCACGATGGCCTTGGGGGTCGCGACAGTACCTATGTTGCCTCAACTATTTTCGTGGGCCCGGTTGTGTGTCGGCGTGTGCCCCAGGACAGGCCTTGCCTTTAGGACCTTCTGGAAGGGAACGCGATAGGTTGCCTCTCTGCGTTCAGTGACTGAAGGTGACAACTTCGTGGCCGTGTCCTAGCAGTGGTGCCAGGAGGGTCGCATCTGGCTAATAATCGATTGGTAGGCGGTCCATCGATTATTAGCAGAGTGACGAGCTTCTGTGCTAGTTGGTAGTGTTCTGAGACTCCGGCTTTTCTCGTGCATGTTTGGTTGGCCGTCGGCCCTTTTTAGGATCCCTACGTGCCTCTCGCTTGCTGGGCTTGTCATGTGCTACGAGCCTGCAGTTCGGCGTGGTTTTGTTGTGCTGCCCCGCCTGTTCGCCCAGTGCTTGGCACTTGAGGGCTTGTCCCCGGTCTGAGAGGTTGTTACCATTTCCTGGGACCCCCATCCTCGAGCACCTTCGAGGGAGGTATCGGGGCGACGAGTGTGCTCGAGTCGTCAGCCCACGTGAGTGGACTCTGGGGTTGAGGGGAAAATGGTGGTTTGGACAGTGGCGCTGAGTCATTTGTAGAGCTCTCTTGACTAGGCCTCGGACTCCGAGGACGGCCAGAGTTCTGCCCAGTGCAGGCTAGTCAGTCCTTTGTCTCACTGCCTCTCTCTGCATTGGTTCCAGAGCCACGTAGTGGTGTCAGGCGTGAGGCCGCAGCTTGGCTAGGCTGCGGTGTTGCATGTGTTGTGTGTTCTTGGTGGCTTTGTCTCGCCCTCGCGCGGGGGTGGAGGCAGGAGCTAGGCTAGCGAGCAGAGCATGCGGACTATGGGTCCCCCCTCTTGGCTGCTAGTGGTGGTGGCTTGGTTGTTGATGTTGTGACGGTGTTTCCTCATGACATTTTTGAGTGTTCGTCATTGCCCTAGCTAGCACAGCGGTTTTAGCCTGGCTGTGCTTAGCCCCATGGGCTTCGTTGGTCTTTCCTTGGGCAGACCCATGCTTCTGGTTGTTCCCGCTTGGTGTCCTCTCGGTACCGTAGTTCCGTTCTTGGGTGCTAGTCTGCAGTGGCACCAGCGTGTATGGCTTTCCAACCTTGCGGTGTATTCGGGGTCCGGGGTGGTTTTGCTTGTGGGCCTTCGACCCTGTGGAGGTCTGAGGTGGCCGTGCTTGAGGTGAGACGTCGCTCTCACTTGGTTGTTCCGTGGTCTCGGCAGGTGTGCCGAGGGTTGCTTCCGCTGTGTGCCCAACTCTGTTGGTTTCTGCAGGAGTCATGTGTGTGGCCTGACCTCGGTTGGTGGTCGTGGCATTGCGCTGTTCTCTTCCGCTGCTTAGTAGTACCCTGCTGTAGGTGTTACTCACTTTACAGCTTTCTAGGGTAGTTTCCTATTTTCGGAGTTCCTTCTTCTCTGGCCGGTGAGGGACTGGTAATCCCTACTGGGCCTTGTTCGCGAGGCTCACCCCCCTACTTCCTTCAGCTAGGGGCTCGTCGTCGCAGGAGCTCGGTGTCGGATGGGTTGCAAAGGCGGTTGTGGCGCCGTGTGTTGTCAGCAGCAGTGAGAGCGAGTGTTGTGAGCTCTTGTACCAGAGTCAGCTGAGAGTTGTGTTTTGTAAGTCGTCGGGGTATGCCCCTTATAGATTGCACCTTTCTTCTTGTACCTGTGCTTTTGCTTGGGACACGTTGTACAGACCTTTGTATATTGTACATATTGTTATAGTTATTTAAATTTAGTACATATCTCACTAGACTATTTCTTCTAACCCTTCCGGATCTTCGGATCCGTGGGTGGCGGTGTGACCCTCGGGACCCCTGGCGAGGGTCTGGGAGGTCGGGTCGTTACAAACATCATAAGACAAATAGAATAATAAACACTATTCCTTGCTGCACACACTGTAACAGACTAGGACACTCTAAAATAACATTCACCATGAAACATCTAAAATGGATTCCCAAAGGAAAATGTGAAGGAACTAACCAACCAGGACCAAAAAGAACTTGGGTACCTAAATCTTATTGACTTATTATAGGGAAGCCTTAGAGCATCTAAGTAGTACCTGGACAGTGGGTGCTCAAGGTTTATGACAGGAAACAAGAAGTTGTTCTCTCATATCAAAAGTGAAGAAGGCACAGTAACCTATGACGATAATGGAAAAGGATCAGTAATCGGTTGTGGATCCATTGGAAGTCAAGACAGAACCCTCATAGAATATGTTCTGTGCATCAAGGGACTCAAGCACAATCTCATCAGCATCAACCATCTGTGACAAGGGTCATCAAATCAAGTTTCAGGAATCCAAGTGTCTGATTATCAAGGATGGTGCAATTGTATTTGAAGCTAGCAAAGAAAAGAATCTTTATGTGCTGCGTCTAGAAGAATTAAAGGATCAAGATATCTACCTAGCAGCAAACAAAGAACAGAATGCAGAACTGTGGCACAGGAGATTAGGTCACTGCAGTTTGGATGGATTAAGAAAGCTCGTCAAACATGATCTAGTGGAAGGTCTACCAAAGATAAACTCAAGATTTGAAGACATTTGTGAACCATGCGCAAAAGAAAAGCATGCAAAATCCTCCTTCAAATCAAAGACAGTGGTCACCACTTCCAAACCGCTAGAATTATTGTATATGGATTTTTTTGGACCAATGAGTACCACTAGCCTAGGAGGAAAGAATTTTAGATTTGTAATAGTTGATGATTTCTCAAGATTCACATAGGTATCATTTTTGGAGCATAAAGATGACACATTTGAAAGCTTTGTGAAGTTCAACAAAGTAGTCCAAAAGGATAAGAAGTTTAGCATTATAAGCATCCATTCAAATCATGGAGGAGAATTCCAAAATGACAGATTTGCATAATTCTGTAATGATCAAGGTATAGAACACAATTTCTCAGCACCAAGAACACCACAGCAAAATGGAGTAGCTGAGAGAAAGAATAGAACCTTGTTGGGTATGGCTAGGACCATGTTATCTGAATACAACCTTCCAAGATATTTTTGGGCAGAAGCCATAAATACAGTGTGCTACATTATAAATAGAGTTATGATTAGGCGAATCCTAAAGAAGACTGCTTATGAGCTGTACAAGCAAAGAAAGCCCAAGATCAGCCATCTCGGAACATTTGCTTATCCATGCTTCATTCACAATAATGGTAGGAGAGATATAGGTAAGCTAGATCCCAAATCCAATGAAGGGATCTTTATGGGGTACACTTCTAAACCAAAAGGTTATAGAGTCTTTAATAAAAGAAGTTTATTGATTGAACAAACTGTTCATATTATTTTTGATGAATCTAACCCTTCCTTGAGAAAGAAAACTATAAGTGATGATGAAGACATATAGTCTCTCACAAAAGCTAAAAGGATCTACAATCAAAGATAATGAAGATCCACCATTGGAAGAACCACAACAAAAAGATATTACTCATGATGATCTTCCAAGGGAATGGAGATACAAGAAAGATCACCCTACTGACAACATCATTGAAGATCCAACAGTTGGGGTAAGAATAAGAGGTAATGTTATTCCTTATGATTACTTAGCTTTTGTATCTCAAATAGAGCCAAAGACTGTCTGATGAATCCTGAATTTTAGCCATGCAAGATGAACTTAATCAGTTCAGGAGAAATCATGTTTGGTCCATTGTTCCGAGACCATCAGATCATCTTGTGATTGGCACCAAATGGGTGTTCAGGAGCAAATTGGATGAAGCTGGTGTTATCACTAGAAACAAGGCTAGACTGGTTGCTCAAGGCTATTCTCAGGAGGAAGGCATAGATTTCGATGAAACCTATGCACCATTGGCTAGACTAGAGGCTATTAGAATATTACTTGCTTATGCATGTGCATTGGACTTAAAACTTTTTCAAATGGATATAAAATCTATATTTTTAAAAGGTTATATAAAGGAGGAAGTCTATGTAGAACAGCCTCCTAATTTTGATGATCTAGATTTTCCAAACCATATTTTTAAATTGCATAAAGCTTTGTATGGATTAAAACAAGCACCTAGAGCATGGTATGAAAGACTTAGTGCATTCTTATTAAATCATGGTTTTATTCGAGGACAGGTAGATAGCACATTGTTCATTAAATCAAAAGTCTAGAACATATTACTTGTGCAAATTTATGTAGATGATATTATATTTGGATCTACTGATGAATCTTTGTGCAAGTACTTTGAGAAGCTCATGCATGGAGAGTTTGAAATGAGCATGATGGGAGAGCTCAACTATTTCCTTGGATTACAAATAAAGCAAGGCAATGAAGGAACACATATTTGTCAAGTAAAGTACATCAAGGAATTATTAAAGAAATTTGGATTCGACAATGCCAAACCACTGTCCACTCCAATGAGCACATCTACAAGGTTAGACAGTGACAAGGAAGGTAAGAAAGTTGATCAAAAACTTTATAGAGGCATGATAGGTTCATCACTGTATTTAACTGCCAGTAGACCTGATATTTTGTTCAGCGTATGCATGTGTGCAAGATACCAGTCTAATCCCAAAGAATCCCATCTAATATCTGTTAAAAGAATATTTAGATATTTAGTTAAAACTCATGATCTAGGTCTATGGTATCCAAAATCATGCGAAATTAGTTTAGTTGGATATTATGATGCTGACTATGCTGGATGCAAAGTAGATAGAAAAAGTACTAGTGGTGGTTGTCAAATTCTTGTAGGATGCTTGATTTCGTGGTCCTCAAAGAAGCAAAATTTAGTAGCACTATCAACAGCTGAAGCTGAATACGTAGCTGCTAGAAGCTGTTGCACTCAACTCTTATGGATCAAACAACAGCTTGAGGATTATGGATTGCACATCAAGACCATCCATTGCTGTGCGACAACACAAGTGCGATAAATCTCACGAAAAATCCAGTACAGCACTCCAAGACGAAACACATAGGGGTCAAATATCATTTTATTAGAGATCATGTAGCTAATGGTAACATAAATATTTCTTTCATAGATACTCTGAATCGGTTAGCAGATATCTTTACAAAGGCCTTACCTGAAGAGAGATTTACGTCTCTTAGAAGGGAATTAGGCATGTGTAATTTATGATAGATGTATCTGCATGTAACTGAAATAATAAATCTCAGAATAACACTTGCCCTTCCTACTAAAATTTAAACAAAACCTTTAATTGCGTGTGTCATAAATTGCCATGGCGTTTCAAATATAATTCTTTGTCACTTGCGTAACCCTATCCTCTTTTGTCGTTATCTGCATTTAATGCTCTGGTGTTTCAAAAAGCAACTTTATGACCTGCCATTAAATCCATAATCAATGCCGCATCGATTTCCTCTCTCTCTTTCACTTATCTCCTTCGACTTGCCTACTCGCAAAACCCTTATCGATTCCAGACTGCTCTCTGTGTGGTTTCGAAGGATCTCTCTATTCCCGTGAAAATCTCTTGAGGGCTTTTGTTCCTTTGATCCTCCAGAAACTTTCCTTGTTTGATTCCATGGCTGCTTCTGGGAGTTCCGGCACCGTAGGTGGTTACAGTGTCGCCTTCCTCACGTCAGAGCAGCAGGAACAGTTTGCAGTAGTCAAGGTCAAGCTATATGGTATCAAGGCAGTGGATATTGCAGATTTAGAGAAGAATGGGATGCACAGTATTGTAGAAGCCAAAGAAAGGATGAAGTGGATGAAAATGGTCACAGTTTCTGAACCAAGTTACCCAGACCTAGCCAAGGCATTCTACACCTGCCTGAAGACAGAAGAAGTTGGGTCCCTCTCCTCCATAGTTAAAGGTACCCCCATTCTCATCACTTATGATCTACTGGAGAGGCTATTTGGCGTGTCTACCGTCGGTCGCAGTGGGGTAGACTCTGTTGATATTCATGCTAAGGGATTAGGAATCATCGGAATAGAGTACAAGTTGAAAGATGGAAAAATAGATATCAACCAGTTGAATGCATTCAATAGAATTGTTCATTTTATAGTCTGCCAGATTCTAGTGCCAAGGAGCGCCACATTCTCAACCTACCCAAAAGCAGACTCAGATATGATATTTTGGGCCATCCAGAATCAGGATATCAACATGGCTCAAGTAATTATTGAAAGGATGAAATTCACTGTAGAGATAATATGGGACAAAAAGAATAAATTGAATGTATCTCTACCATATGCCCATTTGCTGACCAAAATGTTCAGACATTATGGCATTGATTTGAAGGGAGAAGTAATGGAGAAAATGGGCCAGCCTATTCGGTCCAGAAATCTGAAGAAAAGTGGCTTCTCTCTAGTAGGAAGTGTTTAGAGCAAGACCTCTATGACAGAAGGAGAAGCAATTATTGGTGAAGCCCTGAAATCCCAGTAGTCCAAGAGGAAGAAGCAGCAGTCAGAGTTGAGGAACCTATTGCAGTAGCAAGAAGGATAGAGGAAATAGCTTCTGAGCATATTGAGCCCGTTGGGCAATCATCTGGAGTTGAAACCCCTTCAACAGTCATTACATCTGTTATTGAAGAAGCTTTGGAGACTGTTGCTCATATTGAGGGGGAGTAGGAAGAGACTCATGAAGAAATCATCCCAAATATTTCTACTGGAGATGTTATTATAGAAGGAAGTCAGTAAGCAGTTTTTTCGGAAGTTGTGGCACCAGGTCACAGTGAGGATGTGCCTATGGAAGATGCTCCATTTCAGGGGGAGCCTGTGACTCAAGAGGAAGCAGAAGTTCAGGGGGAGCCCACAATAATTGCCCCTGCTGATAAATATCAAGAAGGTCTTGTGGAGAGCACCTCTGATGGTAATGATGATGATGTTGTTGTGGAGCCTGTTGGAGGCTTAGAAATGAGAGGTAAAGGTGTTGCCCCTTCAATTCCCTTGCTCATCAAGAAGGCACACCATAGATCAAAGAGGAAGAGAATTCATGTGCGCTTGAAGCCAATCATCAACAGATTAAATGCGCATGGGGAGATTCTGTGCTCTGTGTAATCTGACATCACTTCCATCTTTCTTAGTCAGAGCATTGGAGTTAAGGAAATTGGAGCAGTCAAAAGTGAGCTCCAGAAGATGAAGACTGAGCTGGGAAGCTTGAAGAATTTAGTGACATATTTTTCAGAATTTGTGAGGGTGTAATTGACAACTCCTGCCCTTCCTGCTCCCACTCAACCAGTAGTAGAAGAACCTACAGTTAGGCCATCAGGGCTAGTTGTTGAGGAATCAGGGCCAATTGATAATGAAGTTATCTGGTCACCAGGGCCTTCTGAAAAAGAATCAGAGCCACCAGCGTCAACAGTTAAGGAGTCAGGGCCTCCAGGGCCATCTATGGAAGAGTCTGGGCTGACAGGGCCATTAGCTAGAGAGTCGGGGCCATCAGGGCCAGTGGAATCAGAGGCAGAGCAAGCCACAGTTCAAGAACCTGTAGAAGAGGCTGTTGTGCACCCAGAGCCACCTGTTCCTTCTCCTCTTCAGACTCCAGCTCCTTCCACTCCACCTTCATCCTCCACTGCCCCTCCAGCACCTGAAACCTTCAAACAACCTCTTCCAAAGCACATCTCCTCACCTACACCTTTTCCTACTACCTCCTCTTCCTCACCTATTTCTTCTCCTATTATTCCTCCTCCTCCCACTTTTGAGGAACCTCCAGCATCATCTTCAGCTGGACCCTCATCTGCTGGTCCATCACCTGCTGGACCATCTGCACCACCTCCTCCTACTTCTTTCTATTCTCTTCATCCACCCACTCCTCCATCATTCATAACTATCATTCCAAAGGGTGCTCGTATTCAGGGCGAGGTTATTCACGACATTAAAGATGAGTTTGAAGAAGCAATTCTTCGCTCAGTCCTATCTGCTTCCTCTCATGTTCATAGGACAGGCTATTCTAGTCCTGCCCATAAAAAGAGGAAAGTCTCAAAGGATCTTGCTCTCACCTCTGAACCTCGCTTTCCCCCTCTTTGGTTCTCTCTTTCTGTTGTAAATAGAAGGAGATCCCTATACTTTGAATTCTTACAAAAATGTACATTTGCTGCTATTTTTGGCCTCCCTCATCTTAACCTCACTGAACACCTAATCATTGTTCTTCCCCTCTCTCATATATCAAAATCAGATCAGTCCAAATGCATTGCCGAGTCCAAGACTGAAGACTAGTGGGATCGGGGCCATCAGTCTCTCTACAGACAATATGTGCTTGCAAAATATGATAGGTTTCCTCCCAGTGATCACCCTCTTACTCTGTCGGAATGGTTTGTTCTCCACCACCGGAATACCTGGGGTCCCGTTATCCAAAGGGAAATCAAGTTGATCAGGCACTTCCACATGTTCCAAGACTATCAGTTTCTCAATAAATTGCTAGAAATTCAGCTTGGTCAGTTTAGGGGAGCCATTGCACTGCTCAGGACTGAGAACCCTGTCAACACCTCCCTTCAGATAGATTTTGCTACCCTCAAGCTACCAGAGGTTGTCTTCCTTCCCAAGCTTCATTCCTTACTCATGGACTCTACTGTGGGAACCATTATCTTTGAAAGATTTGCTAGAGTAATGGCCAGAATCACAGTCTGTCAGGGTGCTCCTCTTGCCTTCCACAGATTCATATTCCGTGAATATCACAGAGGTAATATCAAGTCTGAATTTCTACCTCCTCTTCTGTCTGAATGTGAAAGGCTCTCACCATCTGATTGGGAGAAGCACTATAATCAAGCTGAACAGCAATTGCTCAATCTCAACCTCTTATTGGCCAGATCAAACAAACCCACTCTATCTACTGATGAATTCCTAGATCTCAACTCCATCAATTTGGCTCAGGATCCGTTTGCCATATGGGTTGAGAGGTACAAAGTTTATATTCCCTTGAAGAAGGATCTAAAGCAGCAACAGATTTTCTACCCAATATCCATTGACAAGTTACTGCAGCATGCCAGTTTTAGAACCATCAATCACTATCGGACATCTTTTGGGAAAGAGGAGTATGCCAATTTCATTGAAGCTCAGAGGCAACTCCACATCCAGAGAATGCTTCCTGATATGGGGCCTTCCTACTCTATGACTTGGGGTGCTTTTAAAAACTATTTTGAAGAACAGGAACTCTAGGCTTGGCCCATAATTACTCACCATGCCTCTCTTTTGTCTCTTGTCTTCTACATTTCTGATCCCCATTGAGTAATGAAATTTATTCTCCTTGGCTCCATTTCTCTTAGTATCTACTTTCCTTGAATCCTTATCTTTCTTTTTGCTTAATGACGAAAAGGGGGAGAAATTATTTTGAAACACATACCATAAAATTAAATTGAAGTTAATTAATATTTTGTACTTTCAATGCATGCAATGTTCTATGTTTTGTCATCACCAAAAAGGGGGAGATTGATGATTAGTCCATCTCCATATAATTTTATTTATTATGTGCAATTTTTGGTGATTAACAAAATCTCAATAAATATTTCATAACAAATTCCTTTTAAGTTTATCCACAGGAAATAATTCAAGCAAAATATGTATGTTACTCTCACACACTATCATTCAAAGTTCAGAACATGCATTTCTTCTAAGTACACATCGACTTCCTTTATAAAACAACGATTTGAAAAGTGAAACAATGATTTCTATCGCTACAATGATTTCATAAGTGAAACAACGATTTTCATCGCTACAACGATTTCATAAGTGAAACAACGATTTCCATCGCTACAACGATTCACCTTAACTTAAACAACGATTTGCTCGAAAACAACGATTTGATCGCAAATAATGATTTTCTTTCACTCAAACAACGATTTGATCAAAACAACGATTCACTTTAACACAAACAACTATTTGGTCTCTGTAACGATTTGCTTGTACTTAAACAACGATTCGCTCGAAAATAACGATTTGCTCGAAAACAACGATTCGCTTTCACTTAAACAACAATTTGATCGAAAACAATGATCCACTTGTACTTAAACAATGATTTGATCGAAAACAACAATTCGCTTGTACCTAAACATCGATTTGATTGAAAACAACGATTTGCCTTCAGCTAAACAACGATTTGATCACAAACAACGATTTGGTTGCAAACAACGATTTGTTTTCACTTGAACAACGATTTAGGTCTCACAACGATTTTATTATTGAAACAACGATTTCATTATTGAAACAACGATTTCATCTACTCATCGATTTCTGTTAAGTAATAACTTTGTACAGAACATCGATTTCATTATATTAATACATGGACTATATTCACATCGACTTGGTTTCAACATGGATTACATTCTCACATGATTATATCATCAATTTGATATCAATAACATTTCTATACAGAATGCTCTTTATATAGCTCATGTACAGTCTTGCTTTATCTTC
Source organism: Colocasia esculenta (assembly GCA_014218235.1). NCBI lineage: Eukaryota > Viridiplantae > Streptophyta > Magnoliopsida > Alismatales > Araceae > Colocasia > Colocasia esculenta. Next base: position 58,770,046 of record CM024764.1, on the reverse strand, counting down.
TTAAAATACTTAAATATGCATATACTCAAGACTCTGTGGATTTCAAATACCTTCCCGCACATCATGTTGTATCCTAAGATCTTGATCATTTATTTTGATAATACAATATTTCCAGACAAAATATTCTAGCTTACTTCATGTATCGCATAGAGTTTTGATTTGTGTGATGTCAAAATAACCTTTCCTGTTTAGCACCCCTTCATACTGCACGACTACCAATGTTGACTGACAACGTAGACAAAAAGAAGTTGTCTAGCTATCAGTGTTTATTGCATGCAGGGCTTTTGTAGTAAAGCACGTCAAAGATGGATCTGTCAACTTATCAAAAGGATAAAAGATTTAGAAAATCTTTTCCTAAAAACGTAAAGATCAATCCAAGCATTTATGGCTGCAGGCTCACCTACTCCATGCTTCGGACCAGTCTCTCTAACATGCATGAAGCTGTGAGACAACAGACACTTCAATGGATTCTGCAACGGTCAAGATATTTCAAAGGAGATAAATAGATGATTGGTGACTCCAAGAACTACAACCAGACAACCAGAGTATTGAAATCTTTCCATCCTTGGAGAAGCTTGAAGCCTCAGTCATCTGAAGAAAAAAAAGAGCTAGTTCATCCAATCCAATCTTTCTGTAGCTCTTAGCTCTCTATGAGAATAGTGTATTATTTTTGAGAGCTTGAGCAGATCTGAGAGGAAATTCATTGTAATCATCTTGTGCCTCTCAGAACACACCTCAGATCAAGCAAGTGCTAATAAGCTTGGTCTTGGGGCCTCCCTCCTTCAACTCACTCTCGTGGTGGATCCTCTTCAGTTGTGAAGAGAAGACCTATTGTTGAACAGGTGGTTGTTTCCCTTTGGTAAGAAGGAAGACCTGTTGGTACAGGTGTTGTTCTTCCTCTTCTGGTTGAGAGGAGAAGGCCAGCTGTGGCTGGATGTGTAAGTGTCCTTAAGGGGGATTGTACCCTTGTATAGTGAAATTCCAAGTGATTGCTTGGGGACTGGACGTAGGACTCCTTGGGATAGGAAATCCAAACTAGGATAATTCCCTGTGTCTGTGTGTGATTGCTTGTCTTACTTTATTCCGCACTAACTGTCCAATGTAGTGGTTGCTATCAAGTGTTTTTATTTATAGGTATTTTTCGAAGATGATTTTTAGCAATCCATTCACCCCCCTCTGGGCTTGCTATCTGGGCAACACATCAATCCCTCCTGAAACTAGAGCAACAGGCGGAGTCTTTTAGATGACCACGACCAACTCCACCAGTGTGCCAGACCCCATAGCATCACGAGGAGTTAGCACGCCGGTCGCAGTGCGCCCTGTCAATCCGCTGAACACTAAAGCGCCAAGAAGAATCACCCCGCAGGTCTACTGCGGATCCACATCCACCATAGCTCGTCATCTGCGAGAACTCATGTGGCTCCTGTTGGGAAGGCTTTATGCTTTCCGACCCCGAGCTGGCAAAGAGACTCCGACACATCGTCTACCTAGAGAGACGAATGGAGGACCGCGCTTGCTAGATGGGCGCGATAGTCCACAGGGTAGAGGGCAGAATCCCTATGGATGACGACCTTGACTTCCACTCCCCCCTTCGTGGTGGAGATCCTAGAAGCCCAGGTGTCGATGAAGATGCCCCTACCCTCCATCACACCCTATGATAGCACTACAGAATCGGTGGACCACATCCACGGGTTCGAGTCGCGCATGGTGTTCCATAGAGCATCAGACATGGCAAAGTGTTGGGCCTTTTCGGCCACCTTAAAAGAGACTGCGAGGGCCTGGTTTGAAATCCTCCCCGCAAGCTCCATCACCTCCTTCCATCAGCTGAAGAAGTCCTTCCGCGAAAACATCCTGGGCGAAAGGTCACAATCCCACACAACGGCCTCTCTATTGGCCGTGCGACAGAAGAAGGGTGAAGCACTTTGGGACTTTGTCAAGAGGTTCCAGAGTGAAGCCCTACGCATCCCACGTCTGGATGTCCCACTCGCCACCAGTGCCCTCATTCAGGGCATACGCGATGGATTCCTCCAACAGATGCTGGGGGTGCAACAATTGGCTACGTTGGCAGAGCTCCGGTTTATTGCCCAGTGCCACACTGCATGCACGGAGAGCCTTGTAGCTAGCCGCACCGATCAGGGCGACCTGGTTGACAGAAAAAGGCCTTCCAACAACGGTTCCGACTGAGATCAGAAGAAGGTCCGTCGCAACGGGGATTTTCCATGCAGACTGCACCCATACTCCGACTACACCCCCCTTACGATGGCTCCCGGATAGATCTTAGCCGAGATCGAGGACGAGCAGTATGTACAGTGGCCCGCCAAGATGTGCTCAGATCTCCTCAAGTGCAACGACGACAAGTACTGTCACTTTTCATCGCGACCATGGCCACGACACCTTCGAATGACACCAATTCAAGGATGAGATTGGTCCTTGATCAAGCGCCGCTACCTTAGGTGGTACGTGCGCTGCAACGAAGACCGACAGAGCACCGAGAAAGGACCCTCGAACCACCCATAAACAACGAACCAAATGGGTAGGAGATCAACGTGATCACAGGAGGACCAGGCGCAGGTGGAGAGAGCAGCCAGAATCGGCGCAACTATGCTCAGAGAGTGCACCAGGTGGAGCAGTCCTTTGTGTTGACCAGGTTGCAAGCCCAGAGGGGGGGTGAATGGATTACTAAAATTTTCGTTTAGAATATTCCTGTAAATAAAATGCTTTAATAGAAGACACTAAATTCGATGATTAGAGTTAGTATAAAATGAAGACATAATAAGATCAATCACACGAACAATAAGGATTTTATCCTGGTTTAGATCTCCTATCACAAGGAGTCCTACGTCCAGTCCCCAAGCAACAACTTGGGATTTCACTAATCAAGAGTACAGTCCCCCTTAAGGACACTTACACATCCAGCTGTAGCTGGCCTTCTCTTCTCAGCATGAAGAGGCACTAAAGCACCTGATACAACAGGTCTTCCTTCTTACCAACGGGAACAACCACCCACTCCGCAGCAAGTCTTCTCTTCAAAGATGAAGAGGAGCACTAAGTAAAAATAAAGGAGATGATGGCCCCTAGACCAAGCTTATAGAGATTGCTTGATCTGAGGCGCAATCTAAGAGACAAAAAGATTCACACAGAAAGAAGGTCTCTCAGATCTACAACAAGCTCTCAACGACTAGAATAGGTTGCTATGCAGAGCTAAGAGCAGAAAAACTATCTTTGGATGAAGGAACGAGCTCTTCTATCTTTTTCTTCAAGGTGTCAAAGTTATATCTTCATGTAGTCCTCAGTCTTCTATTTATCTTCTTTTTGAAAAGGTACCCGTTGAAGTTTTCATTATCTCTAATCTTCAAGCACGTTAGATGTGTCTGGTTCGATGTAGGAATCAAGAAAACCTGCAGCCATTAAATGCTGGGATAGACACATACAGAGAGGAAGATTATCTGAATCTTTTCTTGCTTTTGTCAGAGTGACAAGTCCAATGTTATAACGTATATGACCACCAGAAACCTGCCCATAATAAATGCTGAAGCGTAGACAACTTAAATGTGTCTAAACTGTCAGTCAATGTTAGTAGTTGTGCTTTAGGAAGAGATACCAAAGAGGAAGTTCCATTCTGTCATCCTTTAAAGTTCTACTTTGTGTGACACGAATATGGTAGCATGAAGATATGTTGTACAGAGATATTGTACCACACACAATAAATGTTTGAGTATACATATACAATAAGGTTTGGAGGAATATATGAAATCCACAGTGATTTGAAAAATATATTTGAATATCATGAAGGATAGAATATATTCAAGATTATCTGAAAAGATTATAATAATAATATCCATCAACTGTCTAAAGCATAATCGTTGTAAAAGGGAAGTTGATGTATAGAGACAGTCGATATTTAAACACAACCGATGTTGAAGAGAAGTCGTTGTAAATGTAATCGTTGTTGGAATGAAATCAATGTTAAGATATAATCATAATCTATGTTGATATGTAATCCATGTTGACATGAAGTCGATGTGAGCATAATTCATGTAGTGAAATCGATGTTCTATATGAAATCATTGTTTAACTGAAGTCGATGTTTAACTGAAGTCGATATTCAAGTGAAATCGATATTCAAATGTTATCATTGTTGTACTAAAATCGATGTTCAAATGAAATCGTTGTTGTTCTGAAATTGATGTTGTACTGAAATTGATGTTTAAATGAAATTGTTCTTGGTCTAAAATCGATGTTGAATTGAAATTTATGTTTTAAGTGAAGTCGATGTTCTACATGAAATCGATGTAGAAATGAAATCGAAGTTTTAATATGAAGTCGATGTAGAACCAAAATCGATGTTTAAATATAAAGTCGATGTAGAACTGAAATTGATGTTTTAATATGAAGTCGATACTTTAGTGAAATTGATGTTTTAACAAGGTAGTCGTTGTTTAAGTGAAGTTGATGTAGCAACAAAGCAGTAATCGTTATGAACTTTTAATAGAAGTCGATGTATACTTAGACAAATCATATGCAATAGACTTTAAAGAACATGAATATAGATAACTTACTGAGTTTGATTTATTTGAGACATGTTGACAAACTTTAGAAAACAATGTTAGTCAATAATTTCCAGAGTTTTGTTAATCATCAAAATACATATAATAAATAACAAATTATATGGAGATGGACTAATCATCAATCTCCCCCATTTTGGTGATGACAAAATATTAAAAACTATATATATGAAAAACTAAAATAAATGTGCTGAATTTATTTTTTAAGGTATGTATTTCAGAATGTATGTTTTCTCTCCCTTTTTGTCATTAAGCAAAAAGATTAAGGAATTAGAAGATATAATGGGTAGAAAGAGACAAAGATAAGTGTGAGCCAAGGGTGCAAATCTTATTAATTAGTGAGGGTTAGAAATATAGAGGGCAGGAGACAGAAGAGAAGCATGGCGAATAATAAGCTGCCAAGCTTGGACTTCTTGTTCTTCAAAAAGATTCTTAAAGACACCCCAGTTAATGTTATAAGAGTGCCCCATGTCTGAACTGAGTCTCTGAATATGAGCATGTCTCTGATCCTCAATGAACTTGGTGTATTCATCAGCACTGAGAGACAGTCGGTAGAATCCAACTGTTCCAAAACTAGCATGCTGAAGGAACTTGTTCATGGTGACGGGATAATGTAGAGACTGAGCCTTTAGTTCTTTCTTCAGAGCTTCAAAATTTTTGAATCTCTTAACCCAAATAGAATAAGGATCTGAAACTAGGTTGATGGAGTTGAGATCCATGAACTGCTCAAGAGAAAGGATTGGTTGATCTGACTTGACTAAGGAAGAATTTAACTGATCCAGCTAGAGAGCAGCCTGATGGTATACCTTACGCCATTCAGAGTTGAGAAATCTCTCTAATTTAGCAAGCAGGGGAGCTAAAACATTAGACTTTATGAAGCCCCTATGATATTCTCTAAAGAGAAATCTATGAAAAGCAAGAGGGGCTCTTTTCTGAACAAAGATTCAGTCCTTGACTCTGGCAAACCTCTCAAATATGATGGGACCCACATCTGAGTCCATGAGGAGAAAATGCAACTGAGGGAGAAACTTGATGGCAGGCATCTTCAAGGAAGCAAAATCCACTTGAAGAGGTACATTGACTGGACATTCTATGCGGAGAATGGAGATAGCAGACCTGAATTGACCAAGCTAGACTTCAGGGATGCCATGGACATGGCAGTAGTCATTATACATATGGAACTGCCTAATCAGCTTGATCTCCTTCTGAATGAAAGGACCCCAGGAGTGTGTGTGCATGTGTGTGCTGACTGACAAACCATTCTGAAAGGGTCAAAGGATGATCTGAAGGAGAAAATCAGTTGGCCCTGACAACATCAAAATTTCTGTAGAGTGCTTTATTTGACCTAGCCCACTGATCCTCAGTCTTGGACTCAACTGAGGAAAGGATTTTGGATTGGCCAGGCTTGGCCAGAAGAGAGATAGGAAGAATGAGATTTAGATGTTCAGAGAGATTTAGGTAAGGGAGGCCAAAAGTTGCAGAAAATGTACATTTTTGGAGATATTCAGAATAAAGGGACTTTCTTCTGTGGACAACTGAAAGAGAGTACTACAGAGGAGGAAAGAGAGCTTGAGAGGAAGAGGAAGCAAGCTCTTTTGAGAATTTTCTTTTCTTGGAGGCAGGACTGGGAGAGGGTTGAGAATCAGTCCTGTGGATATGAGAGGAGACAGAGAGGACTGTCTGGAGGATAGCCTCTTCAAATTCATCTTTGATATTTTTAATGGTATGGCCAATGATGCTAGCACCCTCAAGAATGATAGTGATGAAAGATGGTGGACTAGGAGGGTGGAGAGAGAAGAAAGAGGAGGTAGAGTAGATGGTCCAGCAGAGGAGGGACCAGAAGATGAGGGACCAGAGGAAGACTGGTGTGCCTCAAAAAAGGGAGGAGGAATAGAGGAGGAGGGTGCAGGTGAGGAAGAGGATTCAGTTGGGAAAGGAGTAGGAGAAGAAATATGTTGTCCAACAACTGCTTCTACTTGCTCAGAGGGAAAGGAGTAGGAGAAGAAAGGTGCAGGTGAGGAAGAGGTTTCTTGGAAGGTTCTGGAGCAGGTGGGGTAGTGAAAGAGGCAGATGGGGAGGAGGGAGTTGGATTCTGAAGAACTAAAGGATCAGAGGGCCCTGGGGGCACAGCAGCTTCCTCTACAATCATTTGAGGCCCGAATGGCCCAACAATTGCTTCTACTTGCTCAGAGGGCTCTGATGGCCCAGATAAATCTCCTTCTTGCTCAGATGGCCCTAGTGGCCCAGTTTCCTCTACTGTAGAAATTGATGGCCCGGCCACTGACTCCACTGGCATTGAATGATCTAACTGATCTGGTTGAGAAGGCCCTGATGGCCCTGCAACTGACTCAATTGGCACTGACAAGTTTGGTTGTTCTGGATGAGGAGGCCCTGATGGCCCTATAGTAGCTTCTGGTACAGATTTAGATGGAGCAGGAGGGGCTTGAGCTGATAAGTGCGTCCTCACTAAGTATCCAAGGTTAGACACCAAATTCTTCAAACTGCCCAACTCAAGTCTCATATCATGGAGCTCATATTTAACTTCACCAAGAGCTTTTACCTGAGTGCTTTGGCTGAGGAAAATTGAGGTCACCTCAGACTGAAGAGAGCACAGAATTTCTCCTTGAGCATTCAACCGATCAACAATTGGGTTCAGATGAACATAGAGCTTCTTCTTCCTTGATTTATTATGTCTTTCTTGTGAGTAAAGGAATATTACTGGAAACACCCTTACCTTTTCCTCCAGGTCCAGCAGCTAGTGCTTCATGCTCTACTGGTAAGCACAATCATCATCATCATCATTAGAGGCATCTTCCACTAAGCTTTCCTAAAATGGGTTTTCATGGGTAGCAGGCTCCCCCTGAGTAGCAGGTGTTGAACCACTCTTATATTTTACCCTTATATTTTGGTGATAATAAAACTTATGATTAATTAAATATTATTAAATATATTTAATATTATGTTTTCCTAATTAAATATAAATTTATGGTATTTTAGTGATAACAAAACTTATGATTAATTAAATATTAAATAAATTTAATATCATGTTTTTCTAATTTAATTAATATCATATTTTTCTAATAAAATATAAATTTATGGCATTATTGCTGTGTGATTTACACTGAAAAGCTAAATCGATGTCTATTCAATATACATCGATTTCAGTTCACAAAGTGCCTCATCGATTCCCATGAAAACATGGATTTCACTCAAACATCGATTCCCTTGAAAACATGGATTCTGTTCAAACATCGATTTCACTTAAACATCGATTTCACTTAAACATAGATTTCACTCAAACATCGATTTCACTTAAACATCGATCTCACTTAAACATCGATTTCACTTAAACATCGATTTCACTCAAACATCGATTTCACTTAAACATCGATTTCACTCAAACATCGATTTCACTTAAACATCAATTTCACTCAAACATCGATTTCACTTAAACATCGATTTCACTCAAACATCGATTTCACTCAAACTTCGATTTCACTTAAACATCGATTTCACTTAAACATCGATTCCCTTGAAAACATATATTTCACTTAAACATGGATTCGGTTTAAATATGGATTTCACTTAAACATCGATTCCCTTGAAAACATGGATTTCACTTAAACATAGATTCAGTTCAAACATAGATTTCACTTAAACATCAACTCTATTGAAACATGGATTTCATTAGAATATGGATTCTGTTCAAACATAGATTTCAACTTAAACATCGATTTCCTTTATATTTCAAAATGTTTTTGGCATCTAGTGAAAAGTGAAATATATTTCATTTGCGTAATCTTCTATCTTCTAACAGAAGATCATTTTGCTTATCTCTCTAGATCTCTTCTTTCCTATCAGACAAAAAAGGGCATACCTACCAGTTCTGGGTGGCAGCAGGAAATATAGAGGTATGAGCCTTTTTGACAGAAACACTCTTTGATCTAAAACACTTTCTTCTATGCTTGCAAACCTCGTAGACCACAAAATGTCAGAAAAAGAGAAGATGAGCAACAGCTAGAACTCTAATAGATTTGTTCAAGCCTGCTCGAATAAAATGATGAATCAAGGCAAAAGAAAAGAGAGAGCTTTCCTGAAGATCTTTAAAGGAGTGTACATCTTGTGAGGAACCTCAACTCCACATACACTCAAAGAAAGAGAGAAGAGCTCAAGCCTAATCAAGAGAAGCTTTTAATAGCAGAAGTTTTCAAGGCTTTCAAGCCTTCCTCTCTTCACTCTCTCTCTGTGATCATTGTAATTCTTAGGGAGAGTCCTTTGCTGAGAGTTTCTGGGTTAGAGTCCATTCTTGTAAAACTCTCAACTTTGTTCTTTCTTTTCTAAGAAATATTTCTGTCCAGCTGAGGGATTGTACTTAGTGTAGAACCTAGCTGGGGGTTTAAGTCTAGCAGAACCGCACTGGAGTTTGTATCAGGAGGTTGGCTTCGTGACCTGTAAGAGAAGTGGGCTGCCTTCTTGCCCGGAAAAGAGAAGAAGACCAGCTAGGGTGCTGGGTGTTGTATTGTCCTTGAGGGGGATTGTACCCTTGGTTAGTTAAATCCCAAGAGATTACTTCGGGACTGGACGTAGGACTTCCATGTGGGAAGGGCCGAACCAGGATAAATTCCTTGTGTTCTTTGTGTGATTGTTTATTTGCTTCCGCACTTCTACTATCTATCACAGTCAACTAACCAAACTTTCAAGTGATAATTTTCAGTGTTTAAGTTTTTGCTTCAGATTTCAAAAAACCTATTTACCCCCCCTCTAGGTCAGCTTGCTGCCGTACCAAAAGGGCCAACAAGTGGTATCAGAGCGAGATTCTCTGATCTATCAAGAAGATCCAATGATCTTAGAAAAGATCCATGACAACTCAAGGATTTTTTGAAGGTCAATCAGTCACAAGACATCCATTCTTCGATGGAGAGGATTACCAATATTAGAAGATGAGAATGAAATTCTTCATTCGAGGCACAGACTTTGATCTGTGGCAGGTAATAGAGGTAGGTGATTTTGTTATTATTCATGCTGAAGGTACTACTGCCATTACAGCAGCTGATAAGAGTAAATTATATCTAAACTTTAAAGCAAAGAACTATTTATGTTGTGCTTTATCCAAAAGAGAATTTAGTAGAGTATCTGCATGTAAATCTGCAAAAGAAATGTGGGATAAACTGCAGGTAACTTATGAGGGAATAGATAAAGTAAAACAAACTAGGATAGATATTCTTGTCTCACAATATGAGCAATTTAAAATGCTTCCAAACGAAAATATCACTCTGATGTATAATAGATTTTCAAGCATAGTAGTTGGTCTAAGTTCTCTTAGTAAAAATCTTTTTGATGAGGAAACTGTCAGAAAGATACTTAGGACTTTAACTATTTCATGGACCCATAAGGTCACAGCTATTGAAGAAGCCCACGATCTAACCAAGTTTTCCATTGATAAAGTAATTGGCTCTCTCATGGCACATGAAATCAATCAATATGGAGCGACTATCTGAAAGCTCTTCCAAGAAAAAACTCACTAATGCTCTTAAAGTTGCAGCTGCTCCTTCCACCTCGTCTTCTTCTTCTAGTTCAAAAAATGTAGTTTCTGAAGACAGCGATGTAGATGATGTCCTATCCAAGCTTCAGAAAATTCTCAAGAAGAAGAAAAATGGATCAAGAAGAATTCAAAAGAAAGAGAAAAAAGAAAAAGAACCAGTCTGCTATGAATGCAGAAAACCTAGACATCTAAGACCAGACTATCCTAAACTCAAGAAGACTGGTCAACCAGAAAAATCCAAGAAGCAGCACAAGAAATTCAAAAGAAAAGCCATGGCGGCTGCTTGGGACAATGAAGAAGCCACAACTTCAGAATCATCAAGCTCAGATTCCGAAAAAGAGCAGGTAAGTCTAGCTCTCATGGCAGGACTAGATGAGGTACATCCTGACCCATCTTTTGGTTCTTGCACTGATTCAAGGTCAGAGTCTGAAGACTTAGAAGAAGTCTTTAATGAACTATATGAAAAACATAAAGGTGTTGTAAAAGAATTAAAAAATCTGCAAAACAACATCACTTGCTTAGATAACACCAATTCAGATCTTAAATTCGAAATGGAACAATTAGAAAAATAATTAAAGGAAAGTAAAGATAATAATTATCTCTTGAATGAAGAATTAAAAAGCAAAAACAATGAAAAATCAGAGTTAGAAGAAAAATTAAAAACTCTAACTGAAGAAAATCTTTATTTAAAAGAATCAGTTAGAATATTAACTAAAGGAAAAACATCTTTAGCCCTATGCTTAAAAGGATCAAAATCTGGAAATAATAAACAAGGTCTTGGATACAAACCTCTTGAAAAAGGAAAACAAGTCATAATTCTTGAAAAATATCCATTACTAAAATTTGTAAAGGAAACCAAGATGCCTCAGAAAAAGGCCCCTGTAATGAACAAGCTCTATCAAAAGGAAAAGGTTTCCTAAAATTGTGTTCTAAACAGATATTACAAAGACAATACGAACTGCAAAACAAATTATATTCATTGTTTTTCTCATTGCAATAAATTAGGACACACAGTAAACACCTGCACAACAAGACACCTAATATGGATTCTGAAAGGATATTTTTATGCATATAACCATCAAGGACCCGAAAAGATTTGGGTACTTACTTCTGAATAAGTTGTCTGCAGGATAGCCTTGGAGCATCAGGAAAAAAGAATGCTCAAGGCACTGGTGACTATCAGCTCTTCATCCAACTCATATCTGAAGAGAGAGTAGTCACTAATTTATTTTTAACTTTTAGTATTACTAACAACTATTTGCCCATTCAGGTGGAGTCTCTCATTCAGGGGGAGCACAGACTAAGGGGGAGTTATTCATTAATGTCAATTATTGTTGAACCCCTCAATGGTAAGAAATTTTCACAAAAAGGGGAGAGAATGCATGGTAAGATCCTTCCTTTTTTTTGTTAGTGACAAAAAGGGGGAGAGTATGCATAATCTGTGAATTTTCTATAGTTTCTATGCTTTACGTATTTTTGTCAGAAAATTCTCATAAGTTTTATCATCACCAAAAAGGAGAAGATTGTTGAACCACTCATATTTTATCCTTATATTTTGGTGATAACAAAATTTATGATTAATTAAATATTATTAAATATATTTAATATCATATTTTCCTAAGTAAATATAAATTTATGGTATTTTGGTGATAACAAAACTTATGACTAATTAAATATTAAATAAATTTAATATCATGTTTTTCTAATAAATTAAATATCATGTTTTTCTAATAAATATAAATTTATGGTATTATTACTGTGTGATTTGCACTGAAAATCTAAATCGTTGTCTATTCAATATACATTGATTTCAGTTCACAAAGTGCCACATCAATTCCCTTGAAAACATGGATTTCACTCAAACATCAATTCCCTTGAAAACATGGATTCTGTTCAAACATTGATTTCACTTAAACATCGATTTCACTCAAACATCGATGTCACTTAAACATCGATTTCATTCAAACATTGATTTCACTTAAACATTGATCTCACTTAAACATCAATTTCACTCGAACATCGATTTCACTTAAACATCGATTTCACTCAAACATCGATTTCACTCAAACATCGATTCCACTCAAACATCGATTTCACTTAAATATCGATTCCCTTGAAAACATAGATTTCACTTCAATATGGATTCGGTTCAAACATGGATTTCACTTAAACATTGATTCCCTTGAAAACATGGATTTCACTTAAACATGGATTCAGTTCAAACATAGATTTCACTTAAACATCAAATCTGTTGAAACATGGATTTCATTAGAACATGGATTCTGTTCAAACATAGATTTCAACCTAAACATCGATTTCCTTTATATTTCAAAATGTTTTTGGTATCTAGTAAAAAGTCAAATATATTTCATTTGCGTAATCTACTATCTTCTGATAGAAGATCTTTTTGCTTATCTCTCTAAATCTCTTCTTTCCTGTCAGACAAAAAAGGGCTTACCTACCACTTCTGGGTGACAACAGGAAACATAAAGCTATGAGCCTTCTTGACAGAAATACTCTTTGATCTAAAACACTTTCTTCTATGCTTGCAGGCCTCGTAGACCACAAAATGTCAGAAAAAGAGAAGATGAGCAACGGTTAGAACTCCAACGGATTTGTTCAAGTTTGCTTGAATAAAATGATGAAGCAAGGCAAAAGAAAAGAGAGAGCTTTCCTGAAGATCTTTAAAGGTGTGTACATCTTGTGAGGAACCTCAACTCCACATACACTTAAAGAAAGAGAGAAGAGTTCAAGCCCAATCAAGAGAAGCTTTTCATAGCAGAAGTTTTCAAGGCTTTCAAGCGTTCCTCTCTTCACTCTCTCTCACTCTGTGATCATTGTAATTCTTGGGGAGAGTCCTTTGCTGAGAGTTTCTGGGTTAGAGTACATTCTTGTAAAACTCTCAGCTTTGTTCTTTCTTTTCTAAGAAAGAATTTTGTCCAGCTGAGGGACTATACTCAATGTAGAACCTAGCTGGGGGTTTAAGTCTAGCAGAACCACACTAGGGTTTGTACCAGGAGGTTGGCTTCTTGACCTGTAAGAGAAGTGGGCTGCCTTCTTGCCCGGGAAAGAGAAGAATACCAGTTGGGGTGCTGGGTGTTGTATTGTCCTTGAGGGGGACTGTACCCTTGGTTAGTTAAATCCCAAGAGATTAGTTGGGGACTGGACGTAGGACTTCTATGTGGGAAGGGCCGAACCAGGATAAATTCCTTATGTTCTTTGTATGATTGTTTATTTGCTTTCGCACTGCTACTCTCTATCACACTCAACTAACCAAACTTTCAAGTGATAATTTTCAGTGTTTAAGTTTCTGTTTCAGATTTTAGAAAACCTATTCACCCCCCCCCCTCTCTAGGTTAGCTTGTTTCCGTACCAAAAGGGCCAATAGTGGTCTCCTCCTGAGCAGAAGCATCTGTCATAAGAGTTTCTTTAGATAGGCCTGGAGCCACAGCATCTGAAATTTCTTCTTCATGATCTCCTTCAACAACAACTTCGACATCTGGAGCAGTAGGAGTTTCTTCAATGTGAGTAACTACATGCTCCCCCTCAGTGTGTGCAGTTGTCTCCATAGGATTAGCAACTAATTCTTGGTCAATAAGAGGTATAGGTACTAGAGGAGAAATCACACATTCAAAAGATTGCCTAAACGACTCAATTAGATCATGTGCAATATCTTCAATCCTCCTTTCAGCAGGCTCAACATCTCTGACAACATTTTCGTTTACTTGAACAGAAGGGACTTCATAAGTTTCTCTAATGATGGCTTCTCTTTCAGCCATGGAAGTCTTGGTCCAAACATTTCCTACCAAAGAAAAACCACTTTTCTTCAAGTTTCTAGTGCGAATAGGCTGACCCATTTTCTCCATTAGTTCTCCTTCCAAATCAATCTCAAAATGTCTGAAGATCCTTGTAAGCAAGTGAGCATAGGGAAGAGATACTGCCAACTTGTTCTTCTTATCCCAAATGACCTCAGTAGCAGACTTCATCTTTTCAACTATAATCTATGCCATATTAACATCCTATTTCTGTATAGCCCAAAACATAACATCTGCATCTCCTTTTATACAAGAAGAGAAGGTAGCACTGCGAGGTACTAAGATTTGACAAATAACAAAGTGCAGTACCTTGTTCAAAGCATTGAACTGATTGATATATATTTTGCCATCCCTAAGCTTGAACTCTATTCCTATGATTCCGAGACCCTTAGCATGAATCTCTACAGTGTTGACTAAACTGTGCCCTACAACAGAAATGCCAAATAGCCTCTCCAACAGGTCATGAGTAATGTGAATGGATTTACCTTTGACAAGAGAGGTAAGAGACCCATCTTCTTCAGCTTTTAGACAAGTATAGAATGCCTTGGCCAGAAGCGGATAACTAGGTTCAGAAACCGTACAGACCCCTGTCCATTTCAACCTCTGAAGGGCTTCAATCACACTGCTCATCCCGTGCTTCTCCAAATCATCCAAATCAACTGCCTTGTTTCCACAAATCTTGATCTTCACAGCCTGGAATCGCTCGAGTTGTTCTGCCGTGAGGAAGGTGGCGCTGTAACCACCCACACTACTGGAACTTCCAAAGCAGCCATGGAAATTTGCAAGAGAGGGTTCTAAGGAATCGTGGAAGGAACAAGAACAAGACCCCTCAAGAAATTTGAGCGGGAAGAATCGAATCCTCAGAAAATGGGAAGAAGGGTTCCGGAGTCGATGTAGGGTTTTGCAGACTTTGGAGTCGAAAGGGTGCGAGAGAGAGAGAGAGAGAGAGAGAGAGAGAGAGAGAGAGAGAGAGAGAGAGAGAGAGAGAGAGAGAGAATCGGTGTGGGATGAGTTCCCTTCGTAACAGAGAGATATAAAGTGACTTTCGAAAAAGCGGGGCAATAAATGCAAAAAACGACAAAATAGGCGATGATGGTAGCACAAAAGTGAATGGATTTACTTAAATAGAGAGGAGAGAGATAAGACTTATTTTGAAATAGATTATTTTATTCCAGTTATATGTAGATAAATCTGTTACAAATTGCACATGCCTAGTTCCCATCTCAGAGAGGTAAATCTCTCTTCAGGTAAGGCTTTTGTAAAGATATCTACTAACTGATTTTGTGTATCTATAAATGATATATTAATATTACCATTTGCTACATGATCTCGAATAAAATGATATCTAACCTCAATGTGCTTTGTCCTCGAGTGCTGCACCGGATTTTTATTGAGATTTATAGCACTGGTGTTGTCACATAGCAATGGAATAGTCTTGATGTGTAGCCCATAGTCTTCAAGCTGTTGTTTGATCCAAAGGAGTTGAGTGCAACAGCTCCCAGCGGCTACATATTCTGCTTCAGCTGTTGATAGAGCTACTAAGTATTGTTTCTTTGAAGACCATGAAATCAAGCATCCTATAAGAAATTGACAACAACCACTGGTGTTTTTTCTATCCACTTTGCATCCAGCATAGTCAGCATCCGAATATCCAATTAAACTAGTTTCACAGGTTTTAGGATACCATAGACCTAAGTTATAAGTATGAGCTAGATATCTAAAGATCCTTTTTACTGAGATTAGATGAGATTCCTTAGGATCAGATTGATATTTTCACACATGCATACACTGAATAGTATATCAGGTCTACTTGCAGTTAAATAGAGTAATGAGCCAATCATACCTCTATAAAGTTTCTGATCAGCTTTCTCACCTTCTGGATCACTATCTAACATGGTTGATGTGCTCATAGGAGTAGATAAAGGTTTGGCATTCTCAAACCCAAACTTCTTCAACAGTTCCTTGGTGTATTTTACTTGGCTGATGTGCGTTCCTTCACCACTTTGCTTGATTTGAAGTCCAAGGAAGTAGTTGAGTTCTCCCATCATGCTCATTTTAAATTTTTCTGCATTAGCTTTTCAAAATACTTGCACAGAGATTCATCAATGGATCCGAAGATAATGTCATCTACATAGATTTGTACAATTAATATACTTTTGACATTAGATTTAATAAATATTGTGCTATCTACTTTTCCTCTAATAAAATCATGATTTAATAAAAATGCACTAAGCCTTTCATACTGTGCTGTGGGTGCTTGTTTTAAACCATATAAAGCTTTATGTAATTTGAAAACATGATTAGGATAATCTAAATCATCAAAACCAGGAGGCTGTTCTACATAGACTTCCTCCTTAATAACATCATTCAAAAAAGTTGATTTTACATCCATTTGAAAAAGTTTTAGATCTAATGCAGATGCATAAGCAAGCAAAATTTGAATAGCCTTTAGTCTAGCAACTGGTGCATAGGTTTCATCGAAACTATGCCTTCCTCTTGAGAATAGCCTTGAGCAACCAGTCTAGCTTTATTTCTAGTTATAACACTAGCTTCATCCAACTTGTTTCTGAACACCCATTTGGTGCCAATCACAGGATGATCTGATGATCTAGGAACAAGAGACCAGACCTGATTTATATTGAACTGATTTAGTTCATCTTGCATGGCTAAAATCCAAGATTCATCAGTGAGTGCTTCATTAACTGTCTTCGGCTCAATTTGAGAAACAAATGCAAGGTAATCACAAGGAATAACATTACCTCTAGTTCTTACCCCAACAGATGGATCTCCAATGATATTATCCTCTAGGTAATCCTTTTTGTATCTTCATTCCTTTGGAAGATCATCATGAATGATTTCTTTTTGACGCAGTTCTTCCAAGGATGGATGTGACGGAATGCCTCGGCCAAGCCCGTTAAACCGATAACGTACTTGATCTGAGTCCGCCTCCCGCGAATGGGCCGAAGACTCGCAAGGGATACCAAACCACAGTCCGTGTAAACACAAAGGAACACACCACATTTTTATATATATATTTCACAAGTTTACATAATCAAATCTCCACAAAACTGAAAAAAAGTATAAAAGCCTGGGGCATACCCCGAGGTACAACTGAAGAAAGTAAACGACTAACTATTCTACACTGCTGGAGCTGCCACTACACAGCTGGAGGTACCGACCCTGCACCACTACGGCGTGGCTCTGAACTGGATGACGGTCGAGAAATGTCCTCCTCGCTCTCACCTGTGGGGGTAGGGGTGAGCCTCGCTAGTCACTGGCTCAGTAGGGAACTCCCCCAAAACCGAGCAAACCAAAAACCACAGGTACAAAGCAGTAAACAGTACCAATAATTTATAGAACAACTGAGCAGGATATTAAAGCTGTAAAAGTACTCACCGTCTGCCGACTACGAGAAACAACTTTAATAATTAAACGACAAACCAGTACAGGTGTACAAGCTAAAGTAGAGACAGCCAAACACGAGCCATGTAAATTGGTTCGCGACACCAGAAACTGACTCGGACAAGCTAACACAGGTCTACCTCTCAGTCTCGCAGCCACGGATGAAAGGTCCAGCTGCCGCTCCACGTGAAAAAGTCAAGCAACTGTGGAGACCAACAAAACACCACCACCTGCGGACCACACGGTCACAGGCCCATGCCTGGCACCTCTAGAGATCCTGGCACGGAACTCTCTGGAGTGAGGCACTGGAAAAGGACTAGCTGGGGTCCAGTACGTCTACTGGTGTCCGTACCCCCAACTACGAGCGCGGTACAAGTGACTAAAGACAAACACAAATGTCACTGTCCCACTGTCGTCTTTCCTTCAGCCGGACGTACAACTCAACACAGGAGTGAGGGTGTCCAGGTCAGACGACACAGACCTCGACGGTAAAACACAAGTACCGGGACAAAGCCCCGAGCTAACAGCCTGGCTCACAAAGAACCTGGGGTACCCAACTGGAGAGGTAACCACGGTAGGCGTCGTACTACTCGCCACGTACACAGAAGCACGTGCACGTCACACACAAACCACGTGAAACCTTACGTAAACCTCAAGTAACAACGGTCCACTACACGTGAACCCAACTGGACTCGCGTAAATAACGCGCAACCATGAAAGCAAGTAACTAACTGCATATCTTGTATGCTAAACACGAGAACCATGTGCACTCAGTACACCTCAGGTGCCAACGCACATGCATTATCGATAGATACCATAATTAGTCATTCATGTTTATAACCAGTAGGCGGCAACATCGACTGCCGCTTACAGGAAGTCAACGGCAAGGGATCTGGCCGTCGACATCCTGGCTAATGAGCTTGGCGACAAACGATGTTGACGCCAAGTTCTTCGGCCTCTAACCCTACAGAAACCCTAATCCGATTCTACAGATTTTCCAACCGTTTAAACCACGTTAAAACATACAGAAACAGTTCTTTTAACATGCATGAATCCTAAACAACCCATTATAGCATGCTTCGTTCGCTAAATTACTCAAACCACCCATTAACCCCGCATGGTGAAACTTAATCCGAAAATGCATTATCATGCTGATTCAAGTGGTTACGTCGTGTTTTAATGTTTCTACGGAGTTAACCGGGTTCGTCCCCTACCTCAGAACACGCTAAAACCTCCCGCAATCTCCCGGTTCACACCGAACCCTCCGCAAGCTCCCACGGGAATTGCACCACGCCACGACGTTTCCTCGTGCATTTCAGCGATGCCACGCATTCTACGATCGTCCAACCACCCTTCGGTACCTGCTGGAAGCTTTAGGGACACAGGGGCAACAAGCTGGGGCAAGGGAGAATGAGAATAGGGTAGGAAACCTGCACTCGGGTGACCCTATAACCTGCAGAATTCTCAGGTTGGCGTCAACCCCTCTGCCGCCAAGAACAACCGCCATCCTAAACGTCCACATCCAATGCCGCCAAGATCATGTAGTCAACGGCCACTTACCTAGACGCTAACAAGTCAACGGCCACCTCTGGCCGCCAACTCCAACTGAACTGCAACAGGTCCTATTGCATTTCAGGACCAAACCTACACTTCACCTGCTCAAGCCACACATCCACACCATACATTTCACACAACCAACTCACATTGGCCTCACAACGGCCGCCACAACCACAACACACATGATCCAATAGGATCCGAAAGGCACGCGACGTTACATTACTATCATCTAAAAAGAAAATTTCGACCTCGAAATTCATAACACAATTCACAATTAAACAACTTAAATATACACACCTTTACAAGCACTATCATCTAAAAAGAAATACAAGAGCTTATTCAAACAGATAGGGATACCCTTTAGCCATTTCCTCGGCTAACTCCCAGGTATCCTCACCACCCAACCTATTTTCCCATCTCACTTTAACCAACTCAATTTCTTTATTCCTCAGCTTCTTTATCTTTCGGTTTGTGATCTGTACCGGATACTCAGGCATAGTCATATCCGGCCTCAGGTCACCACCTTGATATCTGATTATTTGAGCTGGATCTTCAATACACTTTCTCAACATGGAGACATGGAAAAAATCATGCACATCTGCAAAATCTGTTGGCAAATCCAGCCTATAAGCTGCTTCCCCAATTCCTTTCTAACACTTGAAAGGGTCCCACATACCTTAGACTCAACTTTCCAGTCTTGCCAAACCTCATAATACCTTTACTCGGGGAAACTCTCAAGAAAACAAAATCTCCCACTTCAAACTGAAGTGGTCTCCTCCGAACATCTGCATAACTCTTTTGCCTACTTTGAGCTGCCTGCAATTTTTCTTTAATAAGCTTCACTACTTCAGTGGTTTTCTGAATCAATTCAGGACCCACTAATTGCCTTTCTCCCACTTCATGCCAGTTCAATGGGGTTCTACACGGCCTTCCATATAAAGCTTCATACGGTGCAATCCCAAGACTGGTATGATAACTATTATTGTAGGCAAACTCAATCATTCCCAAATGATGCTCCCAGCTACCTCCCCAAACTAAACAACAAGCTCGCAACATATCTTCAATCGTCTGGATAGTCCTCTCTGTCTGACCATCTGTTGGGGATGATAAGCGGAGCTATACTTCAACTCAGATCCAATTACTCTTTGCAGACTTCTCCAAAAACCAGAAGTAAATCTTGGATCTCTATCTGACACAGTAGTCTTCGGAATACCATGCAGTGGAACAATTCTTTCAACATAAATATTTGCTAATATGTCCACTGTCCAAGACATACTTACTGCCACTAATCTGCACACTTTGGTCAATCTGTCAACAAATACCCATATCCCATTATGCCCGGAACTCGACCTTGGTAAACCTGCCACAAAGTCCATAGCCATATCATCCCACTTCCACTTTGGAATGGGTAACGGTTGCAACAAACCTCCAGGCTTTTGATGCTCTGCTTTAATCTGCTGACAGATAGCACATCTTGCAACAAATTCTGCTATTTCTTTCTTCATATGAGGCCACTAGAAATGCTTTCTCAAATCATGGTACATTTTAGTACTACCCGGATGAATAGTGTACCTAGATTTATGAGCCTCTTCTAACACTCACTGCTTCACCTCTCTTTCAGCTGGAACAAACAACCTGCCTCTGAGCCTGACCACGCAATTATCATCAATAGTAACTCCTTCCATTTTCACAATTTCAGGCAAACTTGCATCTGCTCTCTGAGCCTCAATAATCTGCCAATACAAAGACGGCTCTACAGCACTAGCAGCTAGTACCGCCCGACGCTGACTACTGGGCACATACAAAGAATTCTCTACTATTTCTTCATACAGCTTCCATTCTTTAATCATCATCAGATTCATATATGCCTTTCTGCTCAAGGCATCTGCTACAACATTGGCCTTACCCGGATGGTAAGCCAAACTGAAATCATAATCCTTTAAATACTCAATCCATCTGTGCTGACGAAGGTTCAAATCTTTCTGCGAGAAGATATATTTCAAACTTTTATGATCTGTAAAGATCTTAAATCTCTCGCCATACAAATAATGCCTCCATATTTTCAAAGCAAATACAACCGCTGCCAATTCCAAATCATGAGTGGGGTAATTCTTCTCTGCTGGCTTCAATTGCCTAGACGCATAAGCTATCACTTTGCCATACTGCATAAGCATTGCGCCAAGTCCTCTCCTTGAAGCATCAGTATACAACACAAAACCACCACTCCCTGCCGGTAATGTCAATATAGGTGCTGATGTAAGTCTCTTCTTCAATTCCATAAAACTTTTCTGACATTCACTGGACCACACAAATGGCACCCCTTTCCTGGTCAATTTAGTCATAGGTGCTGCTATCTTAGAAAAATCTTGAATGAAGCGCCTGTAATAACCTGCTAATCCCAGAAAACTTCTAATCTCGGTTATTGTCCTAGGCACTTCCCATCTCATCACTGCTTCCACTTTACTTCGGTCCACTGCTACTCCTTTAGTTGAGATAACATGACCCAAAAACTGAATTTCTTTCAACCAAAATTCACACTTACTGAATTTGGCAAACAACTGGTTATCCCTTAACAATTGTAGAGTAAACCTCAAATGAGCTGCATGCTCCTCTTCAGATGCTGAATAAATCAGAATATCATCGATAAAGACCACATTGAATTGGTCTAAATATGGATGAAAAATTCTATTCATCAGATTCATAAAACCTGCAGGAGCATTAGTCAACCCAAATGGCATAACCACAAACGCAAAGTGACCATATCTGGTTCTGAAAGCTGTCTTATCTATATCTTCCTCTTTAATTCTCAACTGATGATACCCGGACCTCAAATCAATTTTAGAAAATACCTTTGCTGATTGCAACTGATCAAACAGGTCATCTATCCTCGGCAACAGGTACTTATTCTTAATGGTCACATCATTCAACTTTATATAATCAATACACATCCGAAAACTTCCATCTTTCTTTTTCACAAATAAAATCGGCACTCCCCACGGGGAATGACTCGGTCTAATAAAACCTTTCTGCAACAATTCTTCTAATTGCTTTTTCAATTCTTTAAGTTCTGCTGGTGCCATCCGATATGGAGCTTTAGAGATCGGCATGGTACCTGGCAGCAACTCAATGGTAAAGTCCACCTCTCTATGTGGAGCTAACCCAGGAAAATCCTCAGGAAAAACATCAGCAAATTTCCTAACCACGGAAACTGCTTCTACTGGCTGACTAGCTTCTACCAGACTTACCGAGGCTAAATAAGCCACACATCCAGCATTTATCAACTTTCTAGCTTTAAATGTAGAAATTAGAAACTTAGAGGTATAAAAAGGCATACCTTGATATTCAAATACTGCACCATTAGGATGACAAAACCTGATCCTTTTCTTTCTGCAATCTAACATTGCTCCATACATCTCAAGCCAATCCATACCCAGAATAATATCATAATCTGACAACTGCAGGGCATACAACCGACCCGGCATTTGGTTCCCTTCAATCATAACAGGAGCTTCATCTATATAGCTTGAAGTGAGTAGGAACTCACCCGAAGGAACCTCCACTACTAACTCACAAGACTTCTCCTCTAAAGGATGAGCTATACAATCTAGAAATTCTTCGGAAATGAAAGAATGAGAGGCACCCGAATCAAATAAGACTCTTACTGAGTAATTATAAAGAGGTAGAGTACCTTCTATCATATTTGATGCCTCCGCCTGGGCTCGGGTGATAGCCATACCCTGGCCTCTTCCCCACTGCTGCGGTGCTCCTCTGCCACGACCTGCCTGTGGCTGTTGAAACTGCTAAGGCTGCTGCTGCTGCACACCTCTTCCATACCCATACTCTCTTGGATAGGGGCAATTGCGGATCAAATGCCCCGGCTGATTACAATTATAACATCTATACCCTAGTGGAGTAATGGGCTGCCTGGCAGTACTCTGCTGCGACTCCTCCACCTCAGGCCTACCTCGGCCCTGCTGGAACTGCGGACGACCTCCCCATCCTCTTCATTTGCCTTTAAATGCTTGCTTTAATTTCTGGCCCTATTTTCCAAAGCTTGATGAAGAAGGTACTGCTGGTGCTTTACCTTTACTTGCACCCATTGACTGTTGCGGTAGCTGGAAACTACCTGAACCTGACTCGCTCACCGGACGAGTCTGAATAGACCTCTCCAGTGTAGCTGCTCTCTGAGCTGCCTCTTCCACTGTCTTGCACATGAGAGGTACTATCGCATCCTAAAATTCCACTCTCAAGCCTCTGATGAAATACTCAACCATCATATTATTATCTGAAACCACATATGGCGCATAACGGCTAAGTGCCATAAATCTCATCTGGTACTCTAAAACTGAAGAATTACGTTGTTGGAGAGTCCGAAACTGCTCTCTTTTTACTTGCTGCACTTGGATCGGAAAGAATGTATCATTAAATACATCGAGAAATTCCGACCAAGTGATAGCCTCCTCTACCCTGCCTGCAAAGGTGGTCTGCATCTTCAGTCGCCACCATTCCAATGCAAAACCCCTCAACTGATAAGCAGCTAACACCACTCTATCTGCTGCCGGACACCTCATAGTTCCAAAAACTCTTTCAATCTCATGAACCCAATGCTCTGCTGCATCTGGATCCGGCCCTCCTGAATAAGTAGGCGACTGCAATCTCAGAAACTTCTCCACCTGCATCACCGGTTCTTCTGCTATCAACACTGGTGGTGGTGGTGGCATAGGTGCAGCAAAAGGCACCTCTACTCTTAGCGGAACTGGAGCTACAGGTACAACTTCTCCATCTCCAGGTAGCACTGCAACCGGTGGTACCGGCGCCTGCTGATCCATTCTCGCCCGAATATCCGTGAGGCTTTCCCAAATTCTTTCTATCATACGCTGGGTACCTTCCTCCCGATCATCTCCTCCACTGCCCCAATCTCTTCTATCAGCTATTCCAGAGATTTCTACATAAACAAAACACCAAACAAAAATCAAACAACAAATTATCAAAAACCAGGGTCCCTACCAGTAGTGTACAAAGACCGAAATATCTCTATGTATCCTTCTAGTTCCCTTATATTAACACGAATCTTGCTCTGATACCAACTGTGACGGAACACCTCGGCTAAGCCCGTTAAACCGATAACGTACTTGATCCGAGTCCGCTTCCCGCGAACGGGCCGAAGCCTCGCAAGGGATACCAAACCACAGTCCGTGTAAACACAAAGGAACACACCACATTTTTTTATATATATTTCACAAGTTTACATAGCCAAATCTCCACAAAACTGAAAAGAAGTACAAAAGCCTGGGGCATACCCTGAGGTACAACTGAAGAAAGTAAACGACTAACTATGCTACACTGCTGGAGCTGCCACTACACAGCTGGAGGCACCGACCATGCACCGCTACGGTGCGGCTCTGAACTGGACGACGGTCGAGAAACGTTCTCCTCGCTCTCACCTGTGGGGGTAGGGGTGAGCCTCGCTAGTCACTGGCTCAGTAGGGAACTCCCCCAAAACCGAGCAAACCAAAAACCACAGGTACAAAGCAGTAAACAGTACCAACAATTTATAGAACAACTAAGCAGGATATTAAATCTGTAAAAGTACTCACCGTCTGCCGACTACGAGAAACAACTTTAATAATTAAACGGCAAACCAGTACAGGTGTACAAGCTAAAGTAGAGACAGCCAAACATGAGCCACGTAAATTGGTTCGCGACACCAGAAACTGACTCGAACAAGCTAACACAGGTCTACCTCTCAGTCTCGCAGCCACAGACGAAAGGTCCAGCTGCCGCTCCACGTGAAAAGGTCAAGCAACTGTGGAGACCAACTAAACACCACCACCTGCGGACCACACGGTCACAGGCCCATGCCTGGCACCTCTAGAGATCCTGGCCCGGAACTCTCTGGAGTGAGGCACTGGAAAAGGACTAGCTGGGGTCCAGTACGTCTACTGGTGTCCATACCCCCAACTACGAGCGCGCTACAAGTGACTAAAGACAAACACAAATGTCACTGTCCCACTGTCGTCTTTCCCTCAGCCGGACGTACAACTCAACACAGGAGTGAGGGTGTCCAGGTCAGACGACACAGACCTCGACGGTACAACACAAGTACCAGGACAAAGCCCCTAGCTAACAGCCTGGCTCACAAAGAACCTGGGGTGCCCAACTGGAGAGGTAACCACGGTAGGCGTCGTACTACTCGCCACGTACACAGAAGCACGTGCACGTCACACACAAACCACGTGAAACCTTACATAAACCTCAAGTAACAACGGTCCACTACACGTGAACCCAACTAGACTCGCGTAAATAACGCACAGCCACGAAAGCAAGTAACTAACTGCATATCTTGTATGCTAAACACGAGAACCATGTGCACTCAGTACACCTCAGGTGCCAACGCACATGCATTATCGATAGATACCATAATTAGTCATTCATGTTTATAACCAGTAAGCGGCAACATCGACTGCCGCTTACAGGAAGTCAACGGCAAGGGATCTGGCCGTCGACATCCTGGCTAATGAGCTTGGCGACAAACGATGTTGACGCCAAGTTCTTCGGCCTCTAACCCTGCAGAAACCCTAATCCGATTCTACAGATTTTCCAACCATTTAAACCACGGTAAAACATACAGAAACAGTTCTTTTAACATGCATGAATCCTAAACAGCCCATTACAACATGCTTCGTTCGCTAAATTACTCAAACCACCCATTAACCCCGCATGGTGCAACTTAATCCGAAAATGCATTATCATGCTGATTCAAGTGGTTACGTCATGTTTTAATGTTTCTACGGAGTTAACCGGGTTCGTCCCCTACCTCAGAACACACTAAAACCTCCCGTAATCTCCCGGTTCACACCGAACCCTCCGCAAGCTCCCACGGGAATTGCACCATCCACGGCGTTTCCTCACGCAATTCAGCGACGCCACGCATTCTACGATCGTCCAACCACCCTTCAGTACCTTCTGGAAGCTTTAGGGACACGGGGGCAACAAGCTGGGGCAAGGGAGAATGAGAACATGGTAGGAAACCTGCCCTCGGGTGACCCTATAACCTGCAGAATTCTCAGGTTGGCGTCAACCCCTCTGCCGCCAAGAACAACCGCCATCCTAAACGTCCACATCCAATGCTGCCAAGATCATGTAGTCAACAGCCACTTACCTGGACGCCAACAAGTCAACGGCCACCCTTGGCCGCCAACTCCAACTGAACTGCACCAGGTCCTATTTCATTTCAGGACCAAACCTGCACTTCACCTGCTCAAGCCACACATCCACACCATACATTTCACACAACCAACTCACATTGGCCTCACAACGGCCGCCACAACCACAACACACATGATCCAATAGGATCCGAAAGGCACGCGACGTTACAATGGATCTTCATCATCTTTGATGAATGCTTCCTTCAGTCTCTTGGAAAGATTTTCTGCATCTTCATCATCATTATTAATTTCTTTTCTCAATGAAAGGTTAGATTCATCAAAAATAACATGTACAATTTGTTCAATTAATAAACTTCTTTTATTAAAAACTCTATACCCTTTGGGTTTAGAAGTGTAACTCATAAAAATTCCTTCAGCAGATTTTGGATCCAACTTACCAATATCTGTCTTACCATTGTTGTGAATGAAGCATGGGCATCCAAATGTTCTGAGATGGCTGATCTTGGGCTTCTTTTGTTTGTACAGTTCGTATGTTGTCTTCTTCAGAATGGGTCTGATCATGGCTCTATTGATTATCTAGCACGCTGTATTGATTGCTTCTGCCCAAAAATATCTTGGAAGATTATACTCAGATAGCATTGTTGTTGCCATGTCTAGAAGTGTTCTATTCTTCCTCTCAGCTACTCCATTTTCTTGTGGTGTTCTTGGTGCTGAGAAGTTGTGTTCAATCCTCAGATCATCACAGAATTCTGCAAACCTATCATTATGAAATTCTCCTCTATGATCTGATTTGATACTAATGATGTTGAACTTCTTATCTTTCTGAACTAACTTACTGAACTTCACAAAGCTATCAAAAGTGTCATTTTTGTGCTCACGAAATGATACCCATGTATATCTACAATAATCATCAACTATAACAAATCCAAAATTATTTCCTCCCAAAGTAGTAGTTCTCATTGGTCCAAACAAATCCATATGAAGCAGTTCTAGTGGTTTGGAGGTAGTAACAATTGTCTTGTATTTGAAGGAGGATTTTGCATATTTTTCTTTTGCATATGGTTCACAAATGTTGTCTAGTCTTGAATTCATCTTGGGTAGACCTTCCGCTAGATCAAGCTTGATAAGTTTTTTTATTCCATCCAAGCTGTATTGTCCTAATCTTCTGTGTCATAGTTCAATATTATGTTCTTTGCTGGCTGCCAAACAGATATCTTGACTCTTCAAATCTTCTAAATGTAATACATATAGATTATTTTCTCTGCAGGCCTCCAAAATTGTTGTTCCATCTTTGATGATAAGGCACTTTGATTCCTAAATTTAATTTGATGGCCTTTGTCGTATAGCTGACTGATGCTGATTAGATTATGCTTAAGTCATTTGACGAAGAGAACATCTTCTATCAGGATCTTGTCTTTGCTTCCAATAGATTCATAGCCAATCACTGATCCTTTACCATTGTCTCCATAAGTTACTATTCCTTCTTCATTTTTGATAGATGAGAAAAAAATTTGTTGCCAGTCATATGCCTAGAGCACCCACTGTCCATATACCACTTCGATGCTCTAAGGCTTTCCTACAATAAATCACTGAAATTTAGGTATCCAAGTTCTTTTTGGGTCCTGGTTGGTTAGTTTCTTCACAGTTTCTTTTTGAAATCCATTTTAGATGTTTGGTTGTACAGGTGATTTTTGTATGACCTTATTTGTTACAATGAGTACAACAGGAATATTATTTATTGTTTTGGTTGGCTTATTGTTTTTATTAATGTTTGATTTATAATTATGATTTTGTTCAGCTACAAATTTTGGCATTGGATAAATTTTAGGATGAATAACTGTTTCTTCATTATCTGGTGGAGTATACCCGATTCCATATTTTTTCTTTCCTGATCTTCTTGCTCCTTTTAGTATTAAAGAAGATTTTCCATTTGTAAATTTTTCAATTGTGGCTACCAAGTATTCATTATCTTTTGTTAGTGTATTAATTTCACTTTTAAATTTACTTATGGTTTCCTAGCTTTCTAGATTTGATATCTTTTCATTTTTAATTTTTACATCTTCACATAGTTGTTCATTTCTTCTTTTCAGTTTAGAATTTTTTTTTTTAATTGTTTAGTTTCTAATTTTAGATCTGAGTTGGTTATTTCGAGGCATGCATAATTTTTCTTAACTGATTTTAGTTGTTTACACACTTCTTTATATTTAGTGTATAGTTCATTGAAAGCGTCTTCTAAGCTATCAGAATCAGACTCATTGCATGAAGTGCAAGAAGAGTCTGAGGTTACCTTGTCGTCGACATTTGCCATAAATGCCAGGTTGGTCTTTTCTTCTTCTTCTTCGCTGGATCTTGACTCACTGTCTGAGTCACTCTCATTGTTCCAAGCAGCAGCCATGGCTTTCTTCTTGTATTTCTTGAATCTTTTCACATTGTCCTTTTTCTTGAATTCAACCTTCTTCAGTTTTGGACACTCAGCCTCCTGACTTCTTACATTCATAACATATTGGCTCAGATCCTTTAACTTCTTTGCCTTCAGGTCTCTTGAAGTCTTTATTTTTCTTGAAGTATTTTCTTCCTGACTGATATTTCTTTTTGGCCAAAATTCGTTGTAGTCGTCTGAAGAGAAAAGCTTCTTCATCTTCAGTGTTTTCTTCGCTCTTTTCACTTCTTGATTCACCTTCTGATGTGTTCTCTGTAGCCTTGAGGGCATTGTTATGCTTTTTCCTGCTGGAGGATTCTCCCAGCCTTTCCATGTTTATCTCATGAGCCATTAAAGACCCAATGAGTTTCTCAAGGGACATTTTCATAAGATCATTAGCTTGCTCTATGGCAGTTACCTTTGGAGTCCATGAAGTTGGCAAAGATCTTAATATTTTTCTTACCATATCTCCTGTCTCATATATCTTTCCTAGCCCAGCCAGGCCATTTGTAATGTCTGTAAAGCGACTATACATCTGGGAGATGGATTTTCCAGATTGCATTTGGAACCTCTCATATTGAGCTACTATTATATCAATTCTTGTTTCTTTTACCTTGTCAGTTCCTTCATGAGTGAGCTTCAGCTTATCCCACATCTCTTTGGCTGACTTGCATGTAGATATTATGTTTAATTCTTTCTTGCTTAGAGAACAACACAATATACTCTTGGCTTTGCTGTTCTGAGATAGTTTCTTCTTGTCATCGTCTGTCCATTTGCCTTTGGTGTTGGTGACTTTCAGATCTCCATCTTCTATTATTGTCCATAATTGGAAATCAAGTCCTTGGAGGAAGAACTCCATCCTCATCTTCCAGTAGTTGTAGTCTTCACCATCGAATAGAGGAGGTCTCTTGACGAATTGTCATTCTGCATGACCTTGGGCTGCCATTTATCTTTGCTCTTCAGATCGTGAGATCTACTAACTTGAATAGACTTGGCTCTGATACCACTTGTTGACCCAGTTGCAAGCCTAGAGGGGGGGGGGGGGGTAAATGGATTGCTAAAATTTTTGTTTAGAATATTCCTGTAAATAAAATGCTTTGACAGAAGACATTAAATTCGATGATTAGGGTTAGTATAAAAATGAAGACACAATAAGATCAATCACATGAACAACAAGGATTTTATCTTGGTTCAGATCTCCTATCACAAGGAGTCCTACGTCCAGTCCCCAAGCAATAACTTGCGATTTCACTAACTAAGGGTACAGTCCCCCTTAATGACACTTACACACCCAACTGTCTGGCCTTCTCATCTCAGCACGAAGAGGCACTAAACCACCTGATACAACAGGTCTTCCTTCCTACCAAAGGGAACAACCACCCACTCCATAAGAAGTCTTCTCTTCATAGACGAAGATGAGCACTCAGTAAAAATAAAGGAGATGATGGCCCCTAGACCAAGCTTATAGAGATTGCTTGATCTGAGGTGCAATCTGAGAGATAAAAAGATTCACACAGAAAGAATGTCTCTTAGATCTACAACAAGCTCTCAAAGACTAGAACAGGTTGCTATGGAGAGCTAAGAGCAGAAAAACTATCTTTGGATGAAGGAATGAGCTCTTCTATCTTTTTCTTCAAGGTGTCAAAGTTATATCTTCATGCAGTCCTCAGTCTTCTATTTATCTTCTTTTTTAAAAGGTATCTATTGAAGTTTCCATTATCTCTAATCTTCAAGCACGTTAGATGTGTCTGGTTCGATGTAAGAATCAAGAAAACTTGCAGCCATTAAATGCTGGGATAGACACATACAGAGAGGAAGATTATCTGAATCTTTTCTTGCTTTTGTCAGAGCAGATCCAATGTTATAATGTATATGACCACCGGAAACCTGCACATAATAAATGTTGAAGCGTAGACAACTTAAATGTGTCTAAACTGTCAATCAACATTAGTAGTCATGCTTGAGGAAGATATACCAAACAGGAAGTTCCATTCTGTCATCCTTTAAAGTTCTACTTTACGTGACATGAATATGGTAGCATGAAGATATGTTGTACAGAGATATTGTACCACACACAATAAATGTTTGAGTAAACAGATACAACAAGGTTCGTAGGAATATATGAAATCCACAGTGTTTTGAAATATATATTTGAATATCATGAAGGATAGAATATATTCAAGATTATCTGAAAATATTATAATAATAATACCCATCAACTGTCTAAAGCAATAATCATTGTAAAAGGGAAGTTGATGTACAGAGACAGTCGATATTCAAACACAACCGATGTTCAAGAAAGTCGTTGTAAGTGTAATCGTTGTTGGAATGAAATCGATGTTAAGATATAATCATAATCTATGTTGAGATGTAATCCATGTTGACATGAAGTCGATGTGAGCATAATCCATGTAGTGAAATCGATGTTCTGTATGAAATCGTTGTTTAATTGAAGTCGATGTTTAACTAAAGTCGATGTTCAAGTGAAATTGATGTTCAAATGAAATCGTTGTTGTACTGAAATCGATGTTGTGCTGAAATCATTGTTGTTTTGAAATCTATGTTGTACTGAAATCTATGTTCAAATGAAATCGTTGTTGGTCTGAAATCGATGTTGTTCTGAAATCGATGTTAAATTGAAATCGATGTATTAAGTGAAGTTGAAGTTCTACATGAAATCGATGTTTAAGTGAAATCGATGTAGAAACGAAATCGATGTTCTAATATGAAGTCAATTTTGAACTGAAATCGATGTTTTAATATGAAGTTGATGTAGAACCGAAATCGATGTTTTAATATGAATTCGATGTAGAACTGAAATTGATGTTTAAATATGAAGTCAATGTAGAATTGAAATGAATATTTTAATATGAAGTCGATACTTCAATGAAATCGATGTTTTAACAAGGTAGTCGTTGTTTAAGTGAAGTCGATGTAGTAATAAAGCAATAATCGTTATGAACATTTAATAGAAGTTGATATATACTTAGACAAATCATATGCAATAGACTTTAAAGAACATTAACATAGATAACTTACTGAGTTTGATTTATTTGAGACTTGTTGACAAACTTTAGAAAACAATGTTAGTCAATAATTTCTAGAGTTTTGTTAATCACCAAAAATGCATATAATAAATAACAAATTATATGGAGATGGATTGTTCATCACTTTGCACCATGTCTAGATCCATATTCGCCTAGTCCATCCCAAGCACAGTTCGAGGAGGCCATCACCTTTTCGAACAACTACCTTGTAGGAGTTACAACTCCACATACTAATGCACTAGTCATTTCGGCCACCATCAATCATTGTACTGTGCGCCGCATTCTGGTGGATAATGGAAGTGCCCCTGATGTTTTATCTTACAATTGTTTCCTCTTAACGAGTTTAAAAACCAAATAGCTATCCCCAGTAGAAACGCCTTAGTTTGGCTTCTCTGGGGTATCAGTTCAACCAATGGGTTAGATCCGTCTGCCCATCACTTTAGGAATCGCACCGAAGAACGTGACCAAGATGGTGGAGTTCTTGGTGATAAGAAGCATGCCTGGCTACAACGTCATCCTTGGAAGAGGTCTGATCAGACGAATTAAGGCCGTCCCCTCATCCCTGCACCAGAAGATGAAGATTCCTACCCCTCATGGCGTGGGTGAGGTTCTCGGAAGCTAGCGCGAATCTCGACGGTGCTATGTCCTCTCGCTAAGGGACAAGCAGCCCGCAGTAGAAGACCCAGTGGCTCCACCCACACTTGCAGAAGAGGCTTCGACCAGCCGAGCAACTCCCATCAAAAACCTGTTGCCAATCCAAGTTGACGAGGACCCCGAACACGTCCTCTACATTGGAGCGTTACCGCCAGACGCCGAGCAGCTCTGCTATAGAGAATTCCTACTCGCAAATCTGGATGCATTCGCATAGTTGGACAACGAGCTTCCAGGCATCCCTCTAGAGGTAATCACCCACCATTTGAACCTAGACCCAAGGATGCCACCCGTGCAGCAGAGGAGGCATCCCGTCAATTGAGAGTGACAGACTGTAATCCATGATCATGTTACCAAAAGTCAGTCGACCAGCCTCCTTCGAGAAGCTCAATATCTGAGGTGGATCTCAAATGTAGTCCTCGTTCACAAGGCTACTAGAAAGTGGCGAGTGTGCATGGACTACAAAGATCACAACAAGGCAAGCCAAAGGATAATTTTCCGTTGCTGTGCACAGATCAGCTGGTAGACGCAACATCTGGGCACGAGCTCCTCAACTTTCTGGATGCCTACTCTGGTTATCATCAGTTCATCATGCGTCCCTCGGACCAAGACGCCACAACATTCGTTAACGACCTCGGTCTCTACTGTTTCACTAGAATGTCATTCAAATTGAAGAACGTAGGCGCAACATACCAACGGCTGGTCAACAAGATGTTCGAACAGTAGATCAGGCGCAACGTGGAAGTCTACGTCAACGACATGTTGGGCAAAACGCGCCCGAGCACCGACCACATTGTCGACCTGGCGGAGACTTTCGAAACTCTGCAAAGGTACAACATGAAGCTCAATCTGGAGAAATGCACCTTCGGAGTCCGCTCGGGAAAGTTTCTCGGTTTCCTCATCTCCAACAGAGGAATCTAGGCAAATCGCGAAAAGATTCGAGCAGTGTTGGAGATGAGCGTGCCGAAGATGATGATATGCGACGTCTAACGACTCACTGGATGCCTCGTGGCACTCAATCGGTTTATTTCCCGAGCAGCAGAGAGGTCCTTTCCTTTCTTCAAGTTGTTGTGAGTCCCCAAAGGAGCCTCACCGCAAGGGGGGCAAGTACTGTAGACCCAGGACTGTGAAGCGACATTCACCGAGCTGAAGAAATATCTGATCACCCCATCACTTTTCTCAAAACCGGTTCGAGGAGAGCTGTTGTCCATGTACGTATCAGTCACCGACCACTCTATCAGTGTGGTTCTGATTAGGGAGGAGGCAACAGTGCAACATCCGGTATACTACATCAGCAAAGTTTTGCTGGAGGCAGAGAGGAGGTACCCCTGAGCAGAGAAGCTCGCTCTAGCACTCATCACCGCTTCATGGAAGCTAAGGCCTTACTTCCAGGCCCATCCAATCACGGTCCTCACCGATCAGCCACTGAAGATGATCCTACAACGACCAGAGGCCTCAGGAAGACTCATCAAGTGGGCCATTGAGCTCAGACAATTTGAGATTGACTTCCGCCCAAGAACTGCTATCAAAGCTCAAGCTCTCGTAGACTTCGTGGTGGAATGTATTCTCCCTACCGAGAAGGGCCCCTCACTGGCGGATGAACCACTGTGGGAACTCTACGTAGACGGGTCATCTTGCATCACAGGGAGTGGTGTGGGTCCGGTCGTCACCTCCCCAAAAGGGCTGGAATTCCAGTACGCCCTTCAGTTCTGCTTCGCCGCCTCCAACAATGTGGTTGAATACGAAGCACTACTATCCGGAATAAGAATGGCCAAGCATCTTGGTGCTCTTTGGCTATGAGCCTTTAGTGATTCATAGCTCGTTGCCAATCAGGTCAACGGGCAGTTCGAACTAGGGAACCCCGCATGACGCAATACCTTCAAGAGGTAAAACACTAGATAGCCGATTTCCTCTACTATGAAGTGGTGTACGTCCCACGAGAATAGAACAGGTAGGCAGATGCACTTGCCCAACTAGAATCCTCGAGCAATGTTGCTCAATCTTGCTCTATATTTTTCGAAGAGCTCGCTTCACTGAGCACAGAGATAGACATCGTAGTCATAGGAGCCATCCAACCAGCCCCAATCTGGAAGGACCATCCAAGAAGAGCTCCCTTCTGATCAAGTTGAAGCTCGCCATCTTCGACTGCAAAGTCAGAGGTTCACTATCATCAAAGGTCAGCTCTATCGACGCTCCATCTCAAGACCCCTCCTGAAGTGCCTTACTCCTTCCAAAGCAACCCCGGCAATCGAAGTGGTGCATGAGGGTCTATGTGACAACCACTTAGGTGAAAGGACCCTAGCAGGCAGTATCCTTCGAGTAGGGTTCTGGTGGCCAACTTTGCAAAAGGACTACTTGTCCTATGCGAAGTAGTGCCCGAAATGTCCGAAGTTTGGTCAGCTCATCCATCAGCTGCCGAACAACTACATTCCCTCTTAGAACCACGACCTTTCGCTCGGTGGGGAATTAACATTATGGGACCCTTCCCGGAAGCCTAAGACAAAAAGAAGTTCCTATTGATCGCCATCGACTATTTCACCAAGTGGATTGAAGTTGAGCCCGTGGCCCCATCACCGAGCAACCTGGAAGTTAGTGTGGAAGAACATCCATTGCCAATTCGACGTCCCGAAGGTGTTCATCATAGACAATTGGAAGCAGTTTGACAACACGTTCTTCAAACAGAAGTGCTTGGAACTTGGCATCTACAATCATTTCACCTTGGTTGCACATCCCCAGGTAAACGATTTGGTAGAGAACGCCAACCAAACATTGCTGCACGGGATACACATGAGGGTTGAAGCTGTCGGAGGTTCGTGGACAGAAGAATTGCCTAATGTTCTCTGGTGCCACTGAACAACTGCGCAAGTAGCTACTGGAGAGACTCCCTTCCACTTGGTCTATGGCACAGAAGTTGTGGTACCTTTGGAAGCTACTCTCCCAATGCTCCGAACAAACCGCTTCGATGAAGGAGCCAACAATCGCACGTTAAGGGAAAACTTGAACATGCTCGGTGAAAGTCAGAGCGACACCAGTATCAGGTTGGTCTCCTATCAACAGTGACTCGCGCAATACTACAACTCCAAGGTTCATGAGCGGCATCTATTCGAAGAAGGTCTGGTCCTATGCCATTGCTCTACTTCGGATCCTCGAAGAGCAACCAGCAAGCTCACCTCAAAATGGGATGGACCTTGTAAGGTCATCCAGGTTCTCGTAAAAGGGTCTTACAAGTTGTCTACCCTTAGCGGCGAAACCATACCTAGAACCTAGCATATTTCAAACTTAAAGGCCTACTATTCATAGGGGCCTCTTGTATTTTCCTTTATCAAATAGAGATTTGTTTTCTCCATCACCTTCTTTCTGCCAGTAGGGGGAGAAGGGTGTTCGGACAATCCCTGGCTTCATCCAAGCTCTTCAGCTTGAAAGGCCTGCGCGGTACCTAAGAACCCTAGCCACTCCAACGAATTTCGATTTGGAAAAAAAAAAAAAAACTAGTAC
This sequence comes from Colocasia esculenta, assembly GCA_014218235.1. Lineage (NCBI taxonomy): Eukaryota > Viridiplantae > Streptophyta > Magnoliopsida > Alismatales > Araceae > Colocasia > Colocasia esculenta. Next base: position 58,734,384 of record CM024764.1, on the reverse strand, counting down.
AAAAAGAAAGAGGATAAAAAAGGGAATACTTTTTCATTAGCAAAACTTTGTACATAGCCCAGAAAGGCAAATTACATACCAAAAATAAAAGATACATAAACACAAGGCCTAAGGCTCTTGCTTAGAAGGACCTCCTCAGTGTCAGAAGACATACGTCCTACTCAGAAGCTCACAAAGCGGACCCCATCTAGGTGGGGTCACAGGTTTGGCGGCGGCATTCTCAAAGGGTAGCCTTGAAGGCCTTATGGGCGTACACTAATAAAGCCTGCGGCGACCTCGATGGTCATCAACGTCGAGGCCGACCTTGTAGCAAGTCATACCGTACTACTCTAGATCTGCCTGGAACTCTGGCCCGGCTTTATACTTGGTGACTCCTCGAGCCTCGGCCTTGTGGAGGATGCAAGGGCGGCCTTCTCCACTTCAACAATGGCCATCTTCCACTCAGCAACCTTCAGCGTAGCTCGGAGGTCATCAATCTCCTTCTCCTGCTCGGCTTCTCAGCGACGACTCTGCTCCTCATGGTCTGCTGAGGCCGTAACTCGGCATCCCAGAGGGCTTGCTAAAACTGCGCCCGCGAGGCCAGCTTCCAGAGAGCCTCCATAGAGCACAAAATGTCACATGCAAGCTCGTCGGTGTCGACCTCGAAGCCTTCTCCCTTCAAGTAGGACCTCTCTTCAGCCCTCGCCATTGTGTTTTCCGAGCCTCCCTCCTAGCACCGCATGAGCACCTCCAACTATGAAATAATAGGACAAGGAGGTAGAACTTTTGTGAAAGGGCCTACTCGGAGACGCTCCAGAGCCGCCTCCAGATTCGCCTCTGAAGGCAGGACAGAGGTCTTCTCCACAAACACCTTCTTCAGGGGCACATGATCCTCATCCAACTCCGCCCTCTCATCGGTCATTCCGATGATCTGCTCGGGAGGAATTATCTACTCGGGAGGCATCCTCAGTGATCATCCTAGCTGTTGTGGCCTCTGGATCTATGACAACATCCACAGGTGCCTCCCACGAGATCATCGCCTCGCCATGATCTACCGATTGCTCGGCTAGGATCACTATAGTCTGCTACACCACAGACGTTGCTACCGCCACCCCCATAATTGGGGTCAAAGCTGTCACTTCGTCAGTGGACACCTCTGGCGCCTCTAGGGTGAGCACCACAAGTTGAACACCCTCCATGGCCGTCGTAGCCGCACTTTCGATAGCGGGCGCCAAGGGCTCCAAAGCTCTGACCAGCTCCTCCACAGAGTCTCCATCGAACTAGCCATCGACGATGACCATGTCTCCACCTCTGAGGAGACCCATCTCCAAGAGCACCCTCCTACAGTTGGGGTCTCTACCACAACCCACGTCAATCTCGGCTTCTTCCTCTCGGCCGCCTTCACCAACTTCTTCTTGTTCTGAAGTTGGAGTTGGGGGGCAGCATCCTCCACTACCTCGGCCTCTTTGTCGACCTCCCTCCTCTAGGTCATAGCCTCCTTCCGAAGACTAATCTTTAAAGCTTTCTGCCCATAACTCTCCCCTAGCGGCGGGCCGAACATCCTCCCTCGTCATTGTCAGTGAGTCCTCACCAACATACATCAAGTATAACTTTACAAGGATCCGTTCGGCGATCAGGGCCTGGTCTTTCTGGTCCCAACCAATGGCCACCTCCGCGGCATCTATAGAAGAAATCAAACAAAGTCAAGGGGGATTCATTAAATCAAACAGAAGACGAGAAAGAAAGGAAGAAGACTTACCCCATGCTCGGCTCAACTTGTTCTTAACAAGCTTGTATTTGGTCAATAGCAGCTCGACATTGTGCACGAGCACCTTGGACAACTCCATAGAAGCTTTGGCTGCATCCTGGATCAAGAAGGGCGCAACATCCACCCTCTTGGGTAGCTCGTTCACCCGAACAGGGAACCCCCACTCCGAGGGTCCAGTCCCCTTCTTCCAACGAACGAAGAAGAGGTGTCCAATCCACCCCTTGTTGTTTGATATACAGAGGAAAAAATTAATCTACATCCTATTCAACCGGTGCTTGGTGTACATGATGTCGTACCCCAATTGCGAGGACGACGCCAAGATGAAGTGGTTTGGGAAAAGGTCCGCAAAAGCCTGGAGCCCCTTCTTCTTGCACATAATGCAGAAGATGAAAATCCTCCACGAATTCGACGTCAGCCAGATGGGGGTGACCTTCCAAGCATTCAGCAGGTCCCTGGCGATCTCCGGCATCAGTAGCTGGAACCCTGTCTCCAGGAGGTCTAGGAGAGCACGAAGCAGCCGGGCTTGTCCATCAAGTACGTTTGATGCTCGAGCATCAGAACAATGTCATATTCCTCTCCAATGTGGAAATGCTCACAGAGACCCTCGAAGCACCAGTACTTCATGGCTTTTGTCTTCTCCAGCGATCTTCTGCTCGCCTCCACAGTGGCAACAACTTTTCCCTCCTTCTGTGCCATTAGTACCAGAGTCGGAGAAGAAGGTGAAAGAAGCAAACGAGGGAGAAGCAAAGAGGGCAAGAAGACTAGGAGCGAGGATGAGGAAGCAAGATTAGAAGCAGAGAAGCGCGAGACGTTCCCACCTCCTCCCTTCCTTATAAGGAAGAAGAGGTGCATAATTCAAAGGTTAAAATGGCATTTTTCCCGCTCGAACAACCTTCTCAAACGGCCCATTTTAGGCCTCCAGTCACTTCACGTCTCTTCCGCCATCATGAAACGGAAACCCCAAGGCAGCCCCAACGATGTCACCGAAGGCCGTACCCCCGTTGCGGACAACGTCACATTTAATATGGAGAGGGCGACCCCAGACTATCATGTCCCCTCTTAAGTGCTCTAGGTCACATTCGAGTAGACATGAGAGGGTGGGGGGAATGTGTGGAGGCCATTTCTAACCTCCTAGGCCCATATGCCCATTATGACCTAGTAAGGAAGTAGAGTGATAGCTTTTCAGTCACATGTCCTCGGAGACAACTAAAGTCCCTGAACACGCCTCAATCTCCATGCATCCAAGGGCACCACAGAACCTCTCCAGAGCATCATCGAGCATATCCGAGTAGGACAAGATCACCGATCACCAGCTGCACGATAGGAAGCCACCGAACACTGGACAACCTCACCAAGTACGTCCAAGGCCTGCTAAAGGTGATCATAGCAGGCGGCCCTTAGCCTCCCAACATCATTCAATGGGATGGCGCAACACGTCTCCCCATGAGAGGAGTGGCCCTGGTGCAAAACCCCAAGGATGTCTGATATAGACATCCCCTCGTCTTGGGAACACAACTGTTGCGTCCTTGCTAGCATCATTGGAGAAGGATCCATCTGGACCTTTCAGTTTTCTTACCTATATAAGGAACATGTAACCTTCAAGCAAAGGTACGATCAATCACTCCCTCGTAATCGCCCACGTGTGAAACCACACACAAAAAAAACCTTTCTTTCAAGCTCAGTGGCAGTCATCCCTGACTTTGGCATTGGAATGTTCTCCCGTTTCTTTTACCAGTTCCTCTGACTCTTTCTGGTCTTGCAGATCATCGTCCACACTGGCGACCGTCTGTTCCCTATTTTCAACCCTTAGGTGGGAATCCTGTTCGGCCCTTTACCGAATAGAAACACTCCTACACTTACCAATGTCTTTAACTAAGTAGAAAATTATTCTCACATTCATTATCATACTATGCATCATTGAGGTTTGGAAATTGTCATTTCATTTTTATATCAAATTGTCTACAAATGATTTGAAATTAATAATTCACAATCAAAATTGAGTTATATATAGACAACTCAATAGAGTGGTCCCTGTGGACCAAAGAATTGCTAAAAGTGGTATTCAGATGGTCTTTTGCTGCTCCTGTTGCACTTCTCTTAGTATTGAGGATTACAACCACCTGTTTATCAAGGGCGATCTAGCCTCCTCTCTTTGGAATTGGTTTCTCCCACTATCCAACCCAAAGGTTCACCTTCACAGTCATATTACAGTTAGGATATGGAGTCTTTTGTCTGCTACTAATATTTCCTCTCCTTTTGGCTTCATCTTCATCCATTGCTTTCTACTCATGCTTTGGAGATCTGGAAGGGGAGATGTGGGGCAAGATTTGATTCCAAAAAGCTTCTGCGGGGACAACGATTAATAACATTAAAGCGATTGTTTCTTACTCTCTTTCCAGTGTTCAGTTTAAAGTGGTTCCCTCCTCGGATGAATTGAAGGTTCTTCAGCGGTATGCCTTTTCTCCTAAGTTCAGTGCTATGCATCTAAACCTGATCCATTGGATTTCTCCCATAGTTGATTTCTGTCTAAATGTGGATGGTGCTAGTAAGGGTAATCCTGGTGATTCTGGAGGAGGAGGTTGCATCCGGGACATCAAAGGTTCCGTTTTAGTAGCTTTTGCCTACTTCTATGGCCCCAGGAATAGCATGACTGCAGAAGTTAGAGCTCTGTGTGATGGTCTCCGTCTTGTCGAAAATCTTGGGATTCGGATTGCAACGGTTAACTCTGATTCCTTAGCTCTAGTTAATTCTTTCAAAACTAGAAGATGTCATATGTGGCATGCTTACCGTTGTGGCGGGCTGCTGATGCAATGATTCAAAGGAAAAGATTCATGTTCAACCATCTGTTTCATGAAGTTAACCAAGTGGTGGATTATTTAGCCAACCATGGTACCTTGTCTAAAGAAAATAAGGTCTTTTGGGGACAAGAGGGCGTTCCATTTCTTTGTAAAGGTCCTATAGTCTTGGACAAATCGGGTCTTTTTCATGTTAGGTCTCTTTGACCGGTTTGTCCCCATGTATTTTCTCTTTCCATCATATATTATATATTTCGGCCTTGGTTCTTCTAGTGGAGTGGGTCCATTCTCCCCCCCCCCCCCTGGGAGAGGGTACACTCTCCTAGACTTAGACCCTGAGGATCGCTTTTCATTAAAAAAAAAAGTTATATATAGACAACTGATTACACTTACTCAATGTATGGTTCTATTTTAGGACAATTTAGAAGGACACATATATCTCTACAGCATCTTGCTTCCGATCATCCAAAAAAGTCATGTATGACTGCCAAATGCACGTCTAGGATGTCGAAATATGGATCGCTGATCCACCACACCAACTTGTCCCCCATCATCATTACGAGGTGGCCGAGTATGTCGAGTTTGAACATGAGGCTCAAAATACATGGAAGAAAAATTTGAGATCTCTTCTAAGATGTGCGCCTCGCAAATTGAACCCTCCATCCTCACTTTATTTCAAACCTTCTTCTTAAATATTTGTCAAAGTAGATTACATTAATTATTCTCAAAGAGATATGTAATAAAAAATGCAATAAATATATATACATTTGAAAGAGATACATCCAACAATACTGCATAGGAGCACCAACTCGGACTTCGTATGGTAAATGTATTATTAAGTGTTCCATGGAGTCAAAAAACATTGGTGGGAATATCTTCTCTAGCTGACATATTGTAATGGCCACAGACTCCTCCAGATTCTGCACCTCATCCACAAGCACTTCTGATGCACACATTGTTCTGAAGAATCGATTTAGCTCAATCAAGGCAGCCCATATAGGTTTGTCAAGCATGTCACGGAATGGGAATCAAGTGTTGCATGAATATGTGACAGTCGTGGCTCCTCATACCATACAATTGTCTATCATCTACATTAACAGAACGAGCAATGTTAGACACATATCCATCTGGGAATTTCAAACACTGCAACCACTGACATATCTCCTTAATTTGCTCTGCTCCAAGGACATAAGCTGCTCTTGGTTGAACACTTTGCCATTAAGCTCTTGTAGCTTCAACTCTGCCCGTCTACAAATCAATTGTAAGTCCATTCTAGCCTTCACAGCGTCCTTTAAATTTCCTTTTACATTCATAATAGTATTATATACGTTGTCAAACGCATTTTTCTCTACATGCATGACATCTAAATTGTGTCGAATTAATAGTGTTGACCAGTATGGCAGTTCCCAAAATATAGATTTCTTCACCCAATTGTGATCTTTTCCAAATCCAAAAAATGGTTGAGAACTCCGTCCATCTTTCACCCCATCTGTAAATTACTATAGCCATCTTTATCTTGATGCCACTCAATCGTACATGTGGATCCTCTCTCTCGACTATGCCCTTTCGGAATGCATTCCTTTGATTTCGAAATGGATGGTCATTGGGTAAAAAACAATGGTGGCAATCAAACTAGCATGGTTTCCTACTATGAGTCAATCTAAATGACTTTGTATCCTCCATACAGTATGGACATGTCAGCTTCCCATGTGTACTCCAACTAGACAACATGCTATATGTCGGAAAGTCATTGATCATATAGATCACAGCCACCCGCATATTAAAATTTTGTTTTTGATGTGCATCATAGATGAGGACTCCTACATTCAACAACATATTCAATTCATCAACCAATGGCCTTAAATATACGTCCAAATTTTGGGGTGACCTTGGCCCTGGGATGAGTAAAGACAACAAAAAATGAGGACGCTTCATACACATACTTGGTGGGCAGTTGTATGGGGTTACAAACATTGGCCAACAAGAGTAAGAGCTCGTTCTGTTCCTAAACGGGTTGAATCCATCTGTACAAATCCCAAGTCTCACATTTCTCACCTTCTTTGCAAAAGTCGAGTGACTACGATCAAAATGGATCCAAGCTTCGGCATCTGTAGGATGTATGACTTTATCTTCAACACAGTGGACTCTGTTTGCATGCCACCTCATATGTTTAGCAGTCTTTGATGACATATATTGCCATTGCAGTCTCATTTTATATATACATATTTATCTACTTATAAATTTTATACATAATATTTTATACTTGTATAGTGCTATATTTACACATACATGTATATAACTATATACTTACAATACTATCTATATGTATAGTGCTATACTAATACATATTATGAATATGTATATAAATACTTTATACTTGTATACTACTATACTTTTATATTGCTATATATCAAAATACTAATATAAATATAGTACTTTATACTTGTATACTATTATACTTATACATAACACTAATAAGCATATACTTACATGTACATTCAAATAAGCATATACTTCTATCACTACAAAAAAAGCGCAAATAGCGACTGACAATTATGGTCGCTATTCCATGACTATTCAGTTGCTAATATGCCCAGCGACCGAATATGTCGGTCAAAATATATTGGTCACAATATTATGATCGACAAAATTCAGTCGCTATTCGGTCGCTAATCTAAGACTCAAAATGGCCAGTGTTTGTTTGGTCGCTAATTGTATGACCAACTAATATAGCAACTGAAATCATTCAGTCGCAATATCGGTCACAAAACAGTGACTGAAATTGCGATCGAAAGTATTTGGTCGCCAATACTTGTCAGTGGCCGAACATCTTTAGTTGCAATTTTGGTCACTCATTTGTACCGAAATTGCGACTGAAGTTGTTCGGTCATAAAATTTAATGTATACAGGATATTGTGACCGAACTCTTTTGATCACTAATCCGTCTCTAATTTCTAGCTTATTTTTTAAAAAAATATTTATAAAAAAAAAAAACCTATTTTACAACAACAACAAAAATACAAAACACACAACCATAAACACAACAATGCATAAAAAATGTCTACAACAATAAAAACAAATCATGCATCCTCAGTATCCACGTCCTCGTCGGCCTCCTTGTCTCCTCTGACGCCACTCGATGGAGGAACTTACAAAAACAAAAAATAAAATTAAAATAAAATATTAAAAGAAATAATTTTTTTTTTTAAAAAAAATATTTGTAATTTTAGACCCCTAAACCCGAGTTCCAATAATTTCTAACTACATTAATTTGACAAATGCGTATTTGAGCGCCGAGCATAAACCGAAAGTCTGATTTGAACTCCATCATTTTCTACAAGTCATTCCCATTATCCCGGCTCAAAATATTTGAAAGTTGCAAGGAACAATGAAGAACATCAAGGTCATATTGTTGCCTTTCCTCAAAAGAAAAGGAAGACGAATTCTGTCTTTCCTATAAAACTGAAGGTTACTCCAAAAAAGGTGAAGAAAGAAGCATTCACATCGTCGAACCCTCCCCTCCCTCACCCCCCCCCCCCCCCCCCCCCCCCCCCCCCCCCCCCCCTCCCCCACACTGCCCCATACCACCGAGTCCCCCCCTCTCCCCACCCCCACACTGCCAGCCCCCCCTCCCACCCCCCACATTGCCCTCCCCCCCACCCACCGTGCCTCCCCTCCCCCACCTTTAGACTCCCCTCCCCCACCTTTAGACTACCCCCCCCCCCTTCCACCACATCGCCGAATCCCCCCTCCCACACCCCCACACTGCCCCCCACCCGTCATGCCCCCCCCCTCCACTACAAGAAAAAGCGCATTTAGAGACTGACAATTTCGGTCTCTATTCGGCCACTAAATGTTCCAGAGACCGAATAAAGACCGAAATTGTTGGTGAAGAATTTTTTGTCACAAATCTATGACCAAAAATTGTCGGTCACTAATCGGTCACTGTTAGTGATCGATTAGTGATTGATTATTTGCGGTCGTTGATACTCCTCATCAGTGATCGAAAACTTCAGTCACTATTTCGGTCACTAAAATAGTCACCGAATAGTGACTGAGAACATTCAGTCACTATAGCGATCACTAATTTAGTGACTGCGTTAGTGACTGAACGCGTCAGTCGCTATCTGCGACCGAAGGCAATGTCGGTCACTATTTCGGTCACTAAAACAGTGACTGACTAGTGACTGAGGTCGTCGGTCGCTGATAGCAACTGATGTTTTTAGGTCACAAATCGGTCACTGTTTTAGTGACTGAAATAGTGACCACATTATTTTGGTCACTAATCGGTCTCTATATTTTTAATTTAATATATATATATATATATATTTCTTTTAAGAAAATAACCTGTGTAATAAAAACTATAAGATGTCCACAACAATAACACAATAATAAACATCCACAATAATAATAAAAATGTCCACAACAATAATAAAAATGTCCACAATAATACATAACAATGAAATAAAAATCATGAATCCTCGTCCTCGTCCTCGTCCACGTGCTCGTCCTTGTCTCCTCCCATGCCACCCGATGAAGGAACCTACAATTGATATATAACAATAATAAGTTAAATTTAAATACTACTATAAGCAATAAATTATTTAAATTTTTAGATTTTATTTACTCACTTTTAAACTAAATTAACTAGCTTAATGTGAATTTGAACGTCGAGCTCAAACCGGGAGTTCGAATTGAACTCCGTCAGTTTACACAAGTCACAACCATCGCCCTGGCCGTACTGGAAAAAATCGGAGGCCAATCGGATTAGTATTTCTAATTTTGGACCCCAAAACCTAAGTTCTTCATTTGTAAACTAAACTAACTTGCTTAATGTGAATTTGAGCGTCGAGCTCAAACCGGGAGTCCGAATTGAACTTTGTCAGTTTCCATAAGTCACACTCATCGCCCCAACCGTGCTAGAACAAACCGGAGGCCGATTGGATTATTATTTCTAATTTTGGACCCCCAAACCTAGCTAAGTTCTTCCTTTTTAAACTAAACTAAACTAAACTAACTTGCTTAAAAATGAATTTGAGCGTCGAGCTCAAACCGGGAGTCCGAACTGAACTCCGTCAATTTCCACAAGTCACAACGATCGCCCTGGCTTTGCTAGAAAAAACCAGAGGCCAATCAGATTAGTATTTCAAATTTTGGACCCTCAAACCTAAGTTCTTCATTTTAAACTAAACTAACTTGCTTAATGTGAATTTGAGCGTCAAGCTCTAACCAGGAGTCCGAATTGAACTTCGTTAGTAATCACACGTCACACTCATTGCCCCGACCGTACTGGAACAAACTGGAGGCCAATCGGATTAGTATTTCTAATTTTGGACCCCCAAACCTAAGTTCTTCATTTTTAAACTAAACTAACTTGCTTAATGTGAATTTGAGCGTCGAGCTCAAACTGGGAGTCCGAATTGAACTCTGTCAGTTTCCACAAGTCACACTCATCGCCCCGACCGTGCTGGAACAAACCGTAGGCTGATTGGATTAGTATTTCTAATTTTGGATGCCCAAACCTAAGTTCTTCATTTTTAAACAAACTAACTTGCTTAATGTGAATTTGAGTGTCGAGCTCAAACCGGGAATCCGAACTGAACTCCGTCAGTTTCCACAAGTCACAATCATTGCCCTGGCCGTGTTGGAAAAAATTGGGGGCCAATCGGATTAGTATTTATAATTTGGACCCCCAAACCTACGTTCTTCATTATTAAACTAAACTAACTTGCTTAATGTGAATCGACGCTCAAACCGGGAGTCTGAATTGAACTCCGTCAGTTTCCACAAGTCCGACTCATCGCCCCGACCGTGCTGGAACAAACCGGAGGCCGATTGGATTAGTATTTCTAATTTTAGAACCCCATACCTAGCTAAGTTCTTCCTTTTTAAACAAGAAAAACAAACCTAACTTTCTTAAAAATGAATTTGAGTGTCGCGCTCAAACCGGGAGTCCGAACTGAACTCCGTCAGTTTCCACAAGTCACAACCATAGCCCTAGCCGTACTGGAAAAAACTGAAGGCCAATCGGATTAGCATTTCTAATTTTGGACCCCCAAACCTAAGTTCTTCATTTTTAAACTAAACTAACTTGCTTAATGTGAATTTGAGCGTCGAGCTCAAACCGGGAGTTCGAATTGCACTCCGTCAGTTTTCACAAGTCACACTAATCGCCCTGACCATGCTGGAACAAACCAGAGGCTGATTGGATTAGTATTTCTAATTTTGGACCCCCAAACCTAGCTAAGTTCTTTCTTTTTAAACAAAGCAAAACAAAACTAACTTGCTTAATGTGAATTTAAGCGTTGAGCTCAAACCGGGATTCCAAACGGAACTCCGTCAGTTTCCACAAGTCACAATCATTACCCTGGCCATACTGGAAAGAATCAGAGGCCAATCAGATTATTATTTCTAATTTTGGACCCCCAAATCTAAGTTATTCATTTTTAAACTAAACTAACTTGCTTAATGTGAATTTGAGCGTCGAGCTCAAACTGGGAGTCTGAATTGAACTCTGTCAGTTTCCACAAGTCAGACTCATCACCCCGACCGTGCTAGAACAAACCCGAGGCCGATTGGATTAGTATTTCTAATTTTGGACCCCCAAACCTAGCTAAGTTCCTCCTTTTTAAACAAAGCTAAACAAAACTAACTTGCTTAAAAATGAATTTGAGCGTCGAGCTCAAACTAGGAGTCCGAACTGAACTCCGTCAGTTTTCACAAGTCACAACCATCGCCCTGGCCGTGCTGGAAGAAACCGAAGGCCAATCGGATTAGTATTTCTAATTTTGGACCCCCAAACTTAAGTTCTTCATTTTTAAACCAAACTAACTTGCTTAATGTGAATTTGAGCATCGAGCTCAAACCGGGAGTCCGAATTGAAGTCCGTCAGTTTCCACAAGTCACACTCATCACCCCGACCATGCTGGAACAAATCGGAGGTCGATTGGATTAGTATTTCTAATTTTGGACCCCAAAATCTAGCTAAGTTCTTCCTTTTAAAACAAAACAAAACTAAACTAACTTGCTTAAATAGAAAAGCTAAAATAAAATCAATTTACTCACATGAGGGGCCCGTGCTGATGTTGATGGTGCTGCCTGAGGAGGAATGCTGACTTGGGAGAGGGCCAGGGAGATAGCCTGGGAGAGCTAGGCCTGGACAACGTCGGACACTTGCGTCTATATCGTGTGGACTATACGAGACTCCATCGTGTGGGCCAGACGAGACTCCATCGTCTCGGCCAAACGAGACTCCAAACCAGAGATCTCATCTCGAATGAAGCCCATCATCTCACTGGGTAAGTACCTGGAGCACCAGTTGTGGTGAATGCACTAGTCTATGAGGCTGAACTTGAGGCACCACATAACACCATGCTCGTGTCCATATTGTGCCCAAAACCATACACATGGCCTTTCTTTGGGGCACCAGATGCCGCAACCCATTCCTCAGGATCTAACTGCAGCTGCTCCTCCCCAGCGTACTTCTCTGTCATCTGTTGGCTATACGACTCCTGCAAAAAATAAAATTGACAATGTAATATTAATCTGTAACAAGAAAAAATAAATAGTGAATAGACTGTAAATACTTACCATAACCTCTCGGGCTCTATCGCTAATGTACTGATCCGTCCCCTTTTTCTCATGTGTCTTATCAAACATCTCCTGAAATGTTGGAGGCCGTTTTAGCTCCTTTTCCTATTTCACAGAAAAATGACATAAATGAGTACCTATATGAATAAAATATATCACAAATAGACATATGACTTACCAATCTGGACTGATGGGTCGCAAAGGAGACGGACCCACTTGTATTCATGTTGGCCTCTAGATTGGCCGCCCGATTCACTTTCATTGTTGTGGAGGTTTGTTGCCATCTCTCTGCGGCCCATATGTTGTACAAACTTTCCAAGTAGTCTCTCCTCATCCATGTCGGTGCGCGCTTCCTCCAAAGAGTCGGGTCTGCACTCTGACAAACTTTCTCTGCTTTTTTCCTCGCATTATACAACAAATGCTTAAAATTTGATCGCACGGTGGTCGTCCATACTAATCGAGACTGCTCCTCGTCCGAACGACGCATGAATCGATGATTGCTCTGTACAGATAAGAGTTAGTTAACTGAATGTAGGAATAAGAAAACAAATAAATTATAATAAGAAATTACATACCATGAACATCTAATACAACGACTCCTGGACCTCCATTGGGAAATCATTGAATCTATGAATAGGCCTAGGAAAGTGCGCTTGAATTGTTCTTGTGATGAATTGAGATGCTTGGGCGGGCTCTATTTTATCACTGTAATTATGTAACTTGTTAGTATGAATTTATGAACTATATATACCTCATTAATAAAAGATACATATAAGTTTATTACGTACCCATTTATCCACACCTCCAGCAGAGTGTTATAAAAACTGCCTCCCCCCTCCTGTAGACTAACAACATCCTCTAGCATCGGACCTGAACAAAAATGCACAACGACATAAGTAATGTACAAGAATATAAATAATGACTATACAAATACTTACAAATTTAAATATACATACCTACTACTGTATGAAGAGAAGGTGTAGACTGACCCGAGCATGTAACATTTTAATGGCATAAATAATATGTATAAATAATGACTATACAAATACTTGCAAATTGAAATATATATACCTGGTACTCTAGGATGAGGAGGTGTAAACTCACCCAAACCTGTAAGAATTTTATGTCATAAGAATCAATGCACAATGAAAGTAGGACTTTAAATATACATACCTGCTGCTACAAGAGGAAGGACAGAGGAAGGACCAACAACTGTAACAATTTAAATGGCATAAATAATATGTATAAATAATGCACAAAGAAAAATACTTCTTCAAATGTACAATGTACAAGAATATAAATAATGACTATACAAATATTTGCAAATTGAAATATACATACTTAGTACTCTAGGATGAGGAGGTGTAAACTCACCCGAATCTGTAAGAATTTTATGGCATAAGAATCAATGCACAATGAAAGTAGAACTTTAAATATACATACCTGCTACTACAGGAGGAGGGACAGAGGAAGGACCAGTAGCTGTAACAATTTAAATGGCATAAATAATATGTATAAAGAATGCACAAAGAAAAATACAACTTCAAACATACAATATACAAGAATATAAATAATGACTATACAAATACTTGCAAATTGAAATATACATACCTGATAGTCTAGGAGGAGGAGGTGTAAATTCATCCGAACCTGTAAGAATTTTAATGGCTTAAGAATCAATGCACAATGAAAGTAGAACTTTAAATATGCATATATGCTACTACAGGAGGAGGGACAGAGGAAGAAACAGAAGTTGTAACAATTTAAATGGCATTAATAATATGTATAAATAATACACAAAGAAAAATACCAAAGAAAAATATACATACCTGATGCCGCAACAAACCCCTCCCACGGCTACTCCTCCTCCTGGAACTGGAGCCCGATCATGCTCCACGCACTATATCTTCATAGGGAACATAAAAAATTAATTTTCATTAGTCAATTACTTATATTGAAAGTGGGCTACTTTAAATATACTAAATAGATGTGAAAAAATTCTGCCCATTTTTAAATGATATCCATTTCCTCCTCAGATGATGATGATATATCTAATTCAGCCCCATCTTCATCATCATCTTCGCATTCATCACTGGTATATTCCTCCTCCTCATCAGAACTTTCACATTCAATATATGTTCACCTTCCACTACTCCCTTTTATCTCATGTGGATCGACTTCTTCGACCTCATTTCCTTTAGACAAGGAAATTGGCGCTTCAGATTCGTCTTCTCCAATATGAGCTGTGAACTCTACATTTTCAACCAAGTCTTCTTGAAAGAATTCTGTGTTGAGCTCTTCAGGTGTCTGATCAGTCATGTCCAATTCATAATCAGAGAATAGTCTTGACTTAACCTTGCAAACGGCCCACCAATCATTTCGTTCTTTTTTTGTAGATGATGGATAGCTTGTACACTTGCTGGGCTTATGTTGCTAAAATGAATGGCTCATAAGTATTCAATTTCGACTTATGTTTAAGCTCGACAATCCCATGCGTTGTGTCATTTCGAATGGAATTCGGATCAAACCAATAACACTTGAACAAGAATATATGATTGTCTTGTCCTAGATATTTCAACTGTAAGATCTCCTCTACAATACCATAGTAGTCATATTCACTTTCATTGTATGTACTTCCTTTAACACATACGCCACTGTTCATGGTAGATTTACTCTGCCCATAGTCTTTTTTATGAAATCTATACCCATTCACAATAAATCCAGGATAGTTTTGTGCAATTTTCGATGGGCCATAGGCTATCTGACGAAATCTTTCATTAGTAATTAAACCTTGTTCAACCTACGTATAGAGAAGACTAGTTAAAAAGTGAACATAACTTATCTTGAATACTCTTTGAGCATGTACACTTACGTGTTTTCTTAGTCATAAGGCCAATGACTTCTCTTGTTCTATTTCAACCTCATAATCACTGAGATGTGGATTTCTTTGAATTATTTCTGAATCAAATTGTTTGCAATATGAATAGAAGACCACCTTCAATAGCTAGAATAAGGGCAAAGAAGTTATATACACAATAAATTGTGAGTTTAGCACTTACTCAACATAACACTCTAGCTCAGCATAATTTTAAAGAATATATATATCTCTGTAGCGCATAACTCTCTGTCATCTAGCATGTGAATTGAAGAACGTCCGAAGGCACGTCCAGGATGATTAAATATGGAGAGTCGATCTAAACACATAGATTCCCCCCCATCATCATTACGTGGAGGTTGAGTACGACGAGTTTGTATGTCTGCTTCAAACTACATCGAACAAAAGTTTGAGATTTCCTCCATAATGTATGCCTCAGCAATAGAACCCTCCACTTTTGCTTTATTTTGGACTTTCATTTTGAGGTCATGCATACACCTACATCAACAATGTACAAGACAAATAGGAAACATATCATATATAAGGTGCAATTCTAAGAAGAAAAAAGTTAATATTTACATATACCTCTCAAATGGATACATCCATCTATATTGTATTGGCCCTCCGACTTTAGCTTCATATGGTAGATGTACGAGTAAATGCTCCATCGAATTGAAGAATGCAGGCGGAAATATCTTCTCCAACTTGCATACGATGGTGACCACATTCTGTTCGATAGTTTGCACATCCTCAAGCCTGAGTTCTGATGCACACAGAATCGTGAAAAATCGACTCAGCTCAGACAATGCTCCCCATAGAGGCTTCGGAAACATGTCACGAAATGTAATAGGTAGCAACCTTTGCATGAACACATGGCAGTCATGACTCTTCATTCCATATATTTTTCCCTCACTGACGTTGACAGAACGAGCAATATTAGACACATAACTGTTAGGAAATCTAAACTATTTCAGCCACTGACACACTTCCTTTACTTGTCCTCCTCCAAGCACATAAACCGCTTTTAGTTTAATTGATTTCCCATTTAGTTCAACAAGTTCTAACTCTGGACGTTTACAAAGCATGGACAAATCCAAACGTACATTCTCGTTGTCCTTTGTTTTACCTTTTATGTCCATAACGGTGTTGAACACATTATCAAAGACATTTTTCTCGATATGCATCACGTCTAGATTGTGCCGCACAAGAAGAGTCAACCAATAAGATAGATCCTAGAAAATGCTTCTCTTCCCCCAGTTGTGCTCCTTCCCAAAACCTGAAAGGTGTCGGGTACCGCCCATCAGTTGTGTGATATCTGGCAAATTTTCTACACGTGGTGCCATATGATGACCGGACAACCTCTCGAATATAACTTCATCTCGTTCCATTCTGTTCTTTAGGAATGCATCTTTTTATCTTCTGAAAGGGTGATCAGCTGCTAAAAACTGTCGATGGCAATCAAACCAGTAGGACTTCCCACCATGTTTAAGTACAAATGATTTGGTATTATCCATACAGTAAGGACATGCTAGCCTTCCATGTGTGCTCCAACCAGATAGCATTCCATATGCAGGAAAATCACTTATCGTCCACATCAATGATGCCCTCATGGTGAAATTTTACTTTCTAGATGCATCATAAGTATTGACCCCCTCAGTCCATAATAATTTCAATTCATCAATCAATGGTCTGAGATAGATGTCTATATTTTTTGTAGGACTTTTTGGACCAGGAATCAATAAGGACATGAACAAATTCTCTCACTTCATGCACATGCTCGGAGGAAGGTTGTATGGTGTCATGAACACTGGCCAGCTAGAGTAGGAAGCAACTGAATCTCCAAATGGATTGAATCCGTCAGTGCACAAACCAAGCCTCACATTACGCGACTCCCTTGAGAAGATAGGATGAGCATGGTTGAAATGAGTCCAAGCTTCGCCATTTGCAGGATGAGTCATAATATCCTCGTCTCGACGTACTCTTTCTGCGTGCCACCTCATATGTCGAGCTGTCTTTGAAGACATATACATCTACTGCAGTCTGGGTGTAGGGGGGAAATATTGCAATGACGCATAAGGTATATCCTTTCCCCTAGAATTGGCCCTGCTTTTAGGTTTAAACCTATCATGATGGCAAACTAAACATGATACCTTATTTGCATCCTCTTTGTCATACAACATACAATGATTAGGACATGCATCTATTTTCACATATCCAAGTCCTAAATCATTGACCATCTTCTTGGCACGATAAAAATTTGGAGGCAGCTTCTCATCTCGAGGTAACATGCTCTTGATGATGAGGAGGAGACGATCAAAGCAATTCTCACTTATATGAAATTCAGATTTCAAGTTCAGCAACTGTGACACCGCTGACAACCGAGTGTGTTTTTGACAACCATCCCACAATGGCTCATCAGCATCCTTAAGTAACTAATAGAATCTTTCGGCTCCCTTGTTCGGCACGTCTTCAGCGTATATAGGATCCTCATGTACATTGAATGTCAGACCAATAGCATCTACAACCATATCCACGTACGTACTTGCGCCTTCCACATTACTAGGCTCGTGCGACCATAGCTCCTCACCATGACATGTCCAATTCATATAACCTTCAACAAACCCTTTTCTGTATAAATGGCGTTGAACCTCCCATGGTGAATTCCGCTTCAAATTTTTACAAATCATACAAGGACATTGGATGCAACCTTCACTGTCTACTGCTGCATTTGGATTCCCCAATGCAAACTGAATGAAAGTCTCAACTCCGAGCCTAAACTCCACAGACGCCACATGATCAACTATTCTACGATACATCCATGAACGGTCTGAAGCCATTTTTTTCCTACGCCCAACCAATATTAACAGACAAATAACTTTAAAATTCAAACTCACACATCCTTCGACGCAACCGAAATGAATAGGAAGAATATATTATTTAGATTATCACTTTTTACCCATTTGTGAATATTTGATCGCACTCAGATGGCCATTTACTATGTGTTTGTATAATTTGCTGAAAATTTCGGCAGCATCTCACCATACCTCTTCGATATACCAAAAATATTTATTGATTAAGATATTTTCTTAAACACTTAATAATAAGTGGTTAAGAAAATATTCTAAATCAATAAAGGTATATCAGAGAGGAGTGAGTAGACGCACTCAAAATTTTCAACAAATAATACAAACACATAGTAAATGGCCACCTAACTGCGATCAAACATTCACAAACTGTCCAAAACGGGACAATTCAAGACTTTGAGTTAGATATACACGTTCTCATCATTGAAAATAAGACTCGTGCACATCAATCCTAAAGTCTTGAACGGGAAGGTTCATTGACATGGGCTTAACACGCTCTCGTGAGGTGTGTGCAGTGATAAATTGCTATACATGAATAGATCAAATTTAATAATCACATAATATGAAGGAAAATAAAAACAAAATATTACATGTGAACAAGTGCAATATTTAAACAAATTCACACACACACACATTATATATATATATATATATATATATATATATATATATATATATATCTATATATGAATTACGTTAAGTAAGAACTGCAATACTAATCAAGTAAAAAAAAATCGTAGTAAAAAATTTCTTGCAAGGTGTTGAACAACTTCAAAGAAAAAAAAGAAGGGTGCACTAGCCCTGTGTTCTTGATTTCACCTACTTACTCGACAACCAGTAGCTGAAAGGAAATGATTTGGGGGAGTCAAGTTCGACGAAATGGAGAGGGACTGCCTACTTGCCCTTGGGCCGCTGTGAACCTTCACGAATGCCTATTCACACTTAGTGACTCCTCATAGATGCATGTTTGACAAACATGCACGGGAGTCGCGAATGTGAATAGGCGTTTGTGAAGGTTCGTAGCGGCCTCATGGGCAAGTAGGCAGTCCCTCTCCATTTCTCCCAACCTGACTCCCCCAAATCTTTTCCTGTCAGCTACTGGTTGCCGTGTAAGTAGGTGAAATTCAGGAACACAGGACCAGTGCACCCCTTTTTTTTTTTTCCTTTGAAGTTGTTCAACATCTTGAAAGAAATATTACATATAAACAAGTGCAATACTAAACAAATACATTAAAATAAAAAATATAATACTAAACATTAAACTGAAAGTGAACAATTAAACGTAAACTGAACTAATGTCTAGAAGTAAGAGTTTGTACTATTATTTTATTCCTAAATTGTTAATTTCAGAATCTTCTTAAGACTAATATAAATCTATTAAAATACATGTTGTTGAAATTGTGGCCCCCACTTCTTTTTTTTTTTTTCTTCATCCACATCAAACTGGTGGCAGGTTACTGGAAAAAGCATATCAATAATGTGCCATATGCAGAAAAAAAAACAATTTATTCACAAGGACCCCCGACTGTCTACCCCCCCCCCAACCCCGGCTGTCTACCCCCCCCCCCCCACCCCGGCTATCTGCCCCCACCCCCACAAAACCTATCCCCCCTAGCACGCACCCCCATACAGCCAGGCCCCCCCCCCTCCCACCCCCACACTCCCCCTCCCCCCCCCTGCCGAACCCCCCTCCCACACCCCCGCACTCCCCCCCCCCCCACCCCCACATAGCCAACCCCCCCTCCCACCCCCCCCCTCGCACCCCCACACAGCCAAGCCCCCCCTCCCACCCCCACATTGCCACTGCCCTCCCTCCCCCACACCCCCGAACCCCCCTGCCCCCCCTCCTCCCGAACCCCCCTCCCACCCTCCCCCACACCCTGCACCCCCCCCACACCACCGAACCCCCCCCACCCCCACACACCTGCCCCTCGCACCCCCACCAGCCAGCCCCCCCTCCCCACCCCCACATTGCGACTGCCCCCCCCCCCCCCTAACTCCCCCCCCACCCCTACACTGCCGCCCCGCCCCCCCCCCCCCCCTAACCCCCCTCCCACCCCTACACTGCCGCCGCCCCCCCCCCCCCCCCACCCCTCCGAACCCCCCCTCCCACACCCCACCCCCCCCCACCCTCACCCCCACCCTGCTACTCCCCTGCCCCCCCCCCCCCACTTCCGAGAACATCCCCCCCCCCCCCCCCCCCCCCCCCCCACACCACCAATCCCCCCCACCCACACCCCCATACACGAGCACACATAGGCGCAGAGAGAGAGAGAGAGTGCCTACCGCTATGAAGTGGAGCTCCGGACGACGAGGGAGAGACAATGAAGACGGGACCAACGACGGCGACACGGACGGCGGTGAGGACTGGGCTGCAGCGGGGGCGACGGCGGTGCTGTTCGGTGGTGGGGACGGAGGCGTTGTCCGGTGGCGGGGGCGACGCCGGTGAACTCTGGTTGGGGTGAACGGGAGAGAGGGAGAAAAGCGGCGGCGACGGCGTTGTATAAGAGAGGAGAGGCGTCGGTGAGAGAGAGGGAGAGAGAAGAGAGAATACCGACGATCGGGGCGGGAGAGGGAGTTAAAATGAGATATAGCGACCAACTAGCAACCGAATCATTTCAGTTGCTATTCGGTCGCTAAACCCGCCTAACCATTGTGCCTGAACTATTTCAGTCACCATTCAGTCTCAGATTGGAGACCGAATAGTGACCGAAATATTTTGGTCACAAAGTTTCACCCCATAAGCCCGCCTACAGATAGTTCTAGTGATCGAATTTTTTCCGGTCACTATTCGGTCGCTAAATCGCAATAAACTTTGCGACCGAAATATGTCAGTCACTATTCAGTTTCAGATTTGAGACCGAATTGGGACCGAAATATTGCGATCACAATGTTTCACCCGTAAGCCCGCCAACGAATAATTCTAGTGACCGATTTTTTACCGGTCACTATTCAGTCACAGATCGGAGACCGAATAGGGACCGAAATTTGTTCGGTCACTAAAACTAAAACGTATTGACCGATATCTTTCAGTCACTATTCGGTCTCCGATCTGAGACCAAATAGTGACGGAATAATTCGGTCTCAGATTCGGTTTCTATTGCCGCAATTTCTTGTAGTGCTCGGGCTCACACTGCACCCCTCCCCCCCACCTATCGTGCCCCCCCCCCCCCCCACCCTAAAAATGCCCAACACCATCGAAATTGTTTGGTCACTAACAGTTTACCAATTTGTGACCGAATAGTGATCGAAAATGTTGGTCACAATATCGGTCGCTAAAACTATTTTTTCTTGTAGTGTATACATGTATATACTTATACATTTTATATACTAATAAGTACATACTTATGTACTTACATATTCATATATATAAGTATATACTTATACATATACTTACAATATTATATATATGTGTAGTGCTATACCTATACATATTATGAATATGTATATAAGTACTTTATACTTGTGTACTACTATATTATTATATTATTATGTATCAAATATTAATATAAATATAGTACTTTATACTTGTATACTATTATACTTATACATAATACTAATAAGCATATACTTATATACTTATATGTACATTTAAATAATTATATGCTTCTACACATGTATATGTTTATACATTTTATAATACACTTATAAGTATATACATATGTACATTAGAAAGTTTCATCAATTTATAAGTACATAAGTATATACTTATATACTTATATGTACATTTAAATAAGTATATACTTCTACAAATGTATATACGTGTGTTTTAATACTATATATATATATATATATATATATATAATATGTATACCTATAAGTACATACATGTATATAAGTACATATTTATATGCGCTTACACTATTATATATATGCACTTATAAGTCTATTAGTATATACTTGTATGCACATTTTTATTAATACATACATGTATATACTTATATACTATATATATACTTGTAAGTATATACTTATATACTTTAACGTATATACATACATATACATAAATAGATATATATTATGTATGTACATTTATATAAATATATACATGTATATACTTATATACTATATATATAAATATATACATGTGTATACTTATAAACTATACATATACTTGTAAGTATACACTTATACATTGTATATACTAATGCACATATATACTTACACTACTACATATACTTATACATATATATTTATATATACATATACTTATATACTAAGAATATTTATTTATGTACACACAACACACACACAACACACACACACACACACACACACACACCACACATAATATATATATATATATATATATATATATATATATACACACACACATGTAGTAGTGTAAGTATATATACTTATATACTTTCAATCCATAGTTAATTAGCTACAGATTATCGATGGACAAATTTCATAACAAAATCTGTAGTTAATTAGTTATGGATTTGAGTCAGATTAATTTTTGTCGCTAAGACAAAACTCTTTCATCGCCAATCTGTAGCTATTTAGTGTCAGATTAGTGATAACATCATTGTGACTCTAATCTGTAGTTAATTAGCTACATATTATCTATGAAACTTGTTTGTCACTAATCTGCAACTAATTAGCTATGGATTAGCAACATAAATTATTCTAACTCAAATACGTAGCTAATTAACTTCAAATTTAGATACGAAATATTTCGGTGGCTACATAGCGATAGATTAGCGATGACATATTTCCATCGAATTCATAGCTAAAATAGATATTTGGTGATAGACATATTCTGTCGCTAATCTGTAGCGCGCAACATCATCCAAGTAGGGTTCTGGTGGCCTTCTCTTCAGAAGGATTGCATGTCTTTTGTCAGGAAGTGTCTAGAATGCCAAAAGTTCGGAGAATTCATCAAGCAGCCTGCCGAACAGCTTCACAGCCTGTTCGAGACGCGCCCTTTCGCCAGATGGGGCATTGATATCTTGGGTCCCTTCCCAGAGGCCCAAGGGCGGAAGAAATTTTTGTTCGTGTCCATCGATTACTTCACCAAGTGGATCGAGGCCGAACCTGTTACCACAATCACTAAACAAGCCGCATGGAAGTTCGTATGGAAGAACCTTCTCTGCAGGTTTGGCGTCCCAAGGGTGATCACCTCTGACAACGGGAAGCAATTTGACAGCACCTTCTTCAAGCAGAAGTGCTCTGAGCTCGGGATTTACAACCACTTCACCTCCGTGGCTCATCCTCAGGCAAACGGTTTGGTCGAAAACGCCAACCGAACACTGCTGCACGGGATTCGCACGAGAGTGGAGGCTGCAGGTGGATCATGGATTGATGAGCTCCCTAATGTCCTTTGGTGTCACCGAACGACTACTAAGGTAGCTACAGGCGAAATACCTTTCCACTTGGCCTACGGCTCAAATCCAACCATCCGAACAACCCACTTCGACGAAGCTGCCAATAATCGTGCTCTTCGAGAAAACTTGGACATGCTTGGCGAACGACAAAGCGACGCCAGCATTCGCCTCGTTTCTTATCAGCAACGACTCGCACAGTACTACAATGCGCGAGTTCGGGAAAGGCGGTTCAATGTGGGAGATTTGGTCTTGCGCCGCTGTTCGGCTTCGGATCCCCGAAGAGCAGTTGGCAAACTTGCCATCAAATGGGAAGGACCTTATCAGGTCACCCATGTCCTCGGAAAAGGCTCATATAAGCTAACTACCCCTAGTGGCAAAGCCATACCAAGGACTTGGCATGTCTCTAATCTTAAGGCTTATTATTTATAAAAGCCTTCTCTCAGCATCCTACCTCTCTCCTCCATATTCCTGTTATTTCATAAGCATTTGGCATATACACCTGATCGGAATCTTCTTTACGGTTCCCAACGATCTGCGTCTTACATGCAACACTTATGAAGCTAATGGACTCCGATCCGAGCAGGAACAGCCAACAAAAAGGGGGAAGATAGAGAAAGTGAAGCCACAAGACAATCTCATGAGCAGAAGATTTCATTCACAAAAGTTTTTTTTTACATATAGGCCTTTCTTGGCCGCGGTTACAAGAAGAAAGCATAGGAAGGACACGGAATAGGTGTGACGGCCCTCATTATACCGGTACGGTTATACCAACCCACGTCGGTATAGCAAGAGTCCTCACAGTGGGACATTTACCCAAACGATACATACGGCTGAGATACACGCGAATATACAACAGAGTAGCGGAAGTAAAAGACAACTGTCTCCATTCATTCATCATCCACATTAAACATACATGCAATTCGCAATTAACATAGAAGAACTAAAGTTCCACATAATTTAAATTTCTGAAATTAAATACATAATGTCCACACTTATACATTCTTTTCATGATAATTCTAATACAATGTTCAATTACATACTATGAAATACACGAGTCACAAGAAACTCCAAAACTAGCTAATCTCTGCGCTCGGAGTCCGTCTCTGCTGTCTCCTCCAAAGGTGCCACGTCACCAACTACACATGTACGCCGAAGCAAGGAGTGAGTCCAGAGACTCAGCAAGAAACACTACCCATAACATACACGCATAAGTCTTAGTGGTTTCTACATGCACATTTACAATTTGCAACACATGGCATGCTAGTCAATTTAAAGTTTCAACCTATCATGAAAGTTTTACAATTTTATACATGGATCATGCTTTCAGATTTCTAAGAATAAAATTCACCTATCACATGCTCTCTATTCAATTTACTCATGAAACTTTAATCTTTAAAGAACTAAGACATGAGAGCTACCAACATGAACATTTTACATACATGAAAGGGGAACACAACTAGCATGGATTTCACACGTCCTTAAGTACATACATAACCTTTTCACATGCTTTAGGTTGCTGATTTCACATAGTTTAATGGCTGTAAACCTATACATGAGAGCTACAATATTGCATAAAACATATCATGTGATCAAACAATCATGCTATCTTGTACCCGTTTTCACCAATTATCCCTAACATGGATTCTAGACTTCTTTGCACATAATAACATGATGATAATAAAATAAATTCACTGATTTCACATGATTTCAGATTTGTCTCACATGGGTTTCAATAACCTATTCTCGCATTTTTAGTTTCACATTTTCTTTACACAAGTTTCCTCTTTCACATGGTTACACTTTACACATACACATTCACATTGATCACTTACACATTTACACATGAACACATACACATTACATATTTCACATTACACATTTTAGGTGCCGTGACACATAGTCCAAACCACCAAAGAAGGACATATACACATCACACTACACATAGACGCCATCTAGGCATTCCAATGGCGACTCTTGGACTGCGCAGACCGGGAGAACAAGTCTCCACCCTAACCAGTGGTACTTGTCCACCTCCAGGATTTCCCCCTAATGCCCTTAGGGTCACTTACACATTGAACTTTCTCAGGGGGACTTTTCCCCGATACAGCTCCACTGCCCTCTACGGAAGCAGTGTCACATTGGCACAGTTACACATTTACACATTTACCGTTTTACACATGGTTTTACACTTCACACTTTTCATCACATTCACTTTCTCACTCACATGATTATCTCTGTTTTCCTGACATGGCACTACAGATTTCAGAAATTTAACACACAGAAATTTTCACTAATCAAGTTGGGTTTAGACAATAACTATCCACATTATGATAATATACATAGATTATCACATTTCACATGAAAATACATAACTTCTTATTTACTGATCCTAAAGACCTGAAATTTTAACCACATACTGTTTTCGGGTTCAAGATCATACACTCAAATTTTCAGATTTTTTTGAGCTAAATAGAATTTACAGAAAATCAAACACTCATTTTGTATGCCATTCACAATTCAAGTTACATGGAGTTTAACACATCATGAAATGTTGCCACATACTATTGAACAGAGGTTTCTGTCACATACATGATCTGAGAATACATAATCTACCCTAAATCATACATCTATAGATCAATCACCACAGACCATTCTTGCATGCTTTTATTTTATTTACCGAACCGAGTTTATTAGCAATTCATACAAGCATGGACAATTTATCAAAACTGAGTACATGTATGCTGATCCACTAACCTTCATGATCTAATAAAACCAAGGCATTCAGACCAATCCTACTCATGAAACATAAAGTTGGCAAGATCATTAACAAGTCATGCTTACAATTCATGGGATACAATATTTCCTACATTCACCATCACACACCATATTCATCCACACACCACAATTTACCATATACATAGAGTATAAGGTTACCATATATCCTCATCACGGAAACCATACCGAAATTAGTGTATAGGAAGGGCAGAACAGTTCACTGTTCTGTCCAGAGGAACTTGGCGGCGGTCTCTGGCCGCTGACTCAGGGTCAGCGGCATGGTCGATGGACGCCAAGCATGATATGGGCGTCCATTGACCTTGCCGTCAATGCAAGTCTGTGCAGAAACACAAACCTGAGCTCTCAAACTTGAGTGAATGGGAGGGTCTAGGACTCGAGAGAAAATGCACAAAAATCATAAAACCGACCTAGACACATACGGGAACATCATGGATAGGTCACTTGCCTTTTAAAAATTCCTCCAAAGGATCTAGGGCTCGGTGAAGCTCTCCTTGGGCTGTCCCAAGAAGTGCAGAACTCCCTCCTAGATCTTCTTCCTCCGGGTTCTTGAGCGAGATCCACAGCAAGCCGAGGTCGGGGAAGCCTTCCTCGTCGGTCCAGCAACCTCCTTGAAGCAGTGGAACGCCGGATCAAGCTTCATAAGTGTGGATTTTTCGGTGGCAAGGATGGGGTTTCTCACAGACTCTCTCTAGGGTTTTCTTTCTCTTTTCTCCTCTTGCAAGGTGAAGGGAGGAGTGGGGAGAGGCCATTTCGGGTTCAGACATAAGGGGAGTCTCTCTCCCACTCACCAGGTTGATTTGACAGCCTTCAGAGCCGTTGGGGACAGTCCCCAATGGTTGGCTTTCTTGCTTCAGAAGCTTTCAGCTCTGCTGCCCATGCAGGCCAGAGAGATTGGCGTCCATATCGCTGGACGCCAGGATTAGTGTTGGCGTCCATGTCTGGACGCTGACACCTCCTAAACGGCTAGGGATTGACGCCAAGATGGCCTTCGGCCAGAAGTCTAAAATATGCAGAAAACCATGCCACCATGCGTATATACATGCAATATGTATACGATATTATCCATACTATCACCATGCAATACATACATTATTTATATTTAATATAAACACATGCACACGTACTTGTACTAATTAATACGTACGTAAATATGTACATACTTACACAAGCACAAATATACACACATAAATACAAATAATGCGACGAAAATTCGAGGGCCTTACACCCTCTCCCCTTAAAGAAACTTCGTCCTCGAAGTTAGAACGACACTACTCAAACAAAAGGGGATATTTCTTCTTCATCGCATCCTCAAGCTCCCACGTAGCCTCCTCACGTGAGAAGTTCCGCCATAGAACTTTCACCGACGCGATACTCTTGTTCCGGAGATGCTGAACCTTCCGGTCAAGAATGGCTACTGGTTGCTCGACATACGAAAGATCTGGCTGGATCTCCACTGGCTCATGACTAATCACATGAGACGGATCTCGGACATACTTCCTGAGCATAGATACGTGGAATACAGGGTGAACGCTAGCCAAAGCTGGGGGTAAAGCTAGCTCATACGCCACGCTGCCCAAACGTCTGAGAATCTCATATGGGCCAATGAATCTAGGGCTTAGCTTGCTATGCCTGCCAAATCTGACAACACCTCGAGTAGGCGATATCTTCAAGAAGACATGATCGCCAACCTCGAACTCCAAATCCTTTCTTCTGTTGTCGGCATAACTCTTCTGCCTATCCTGTGCCGCAACAAGCCTTTTCCTGATAAGTTGAATCTTATCCGAAGTTTCCTGAACTAACTCCGGTCCGATCAGCTGCCTATCACCAGTCTCCTCCCAACATAAAGGAGATCTACAGGGCCTACCATACAACGCCTTGAATGGAGCCATACCGATACTAGCATGAAAGCTGTTGTTGTATGCGAACTCCACAAGAGGTAAACGATGCTCCCAATCGTCCTTCCAATCCAAAACACACGCTCTCAACATATCCTCGAGCGTCTGGATAGTCCTCTCGGACTGTCCATCGGTCTGGGGATGAAATACCGAACTGAGCTTAAGCTCCGAACCTAACGCATCCTGAAGACCTTTCCACAATCTCGAAGTAAATCTCGGATCTCGATCCGAAATGATCGACTTCGGCACACCATGCAATCTAATGATACCGCTAACATACAGTCTAGCTAAACTCTCTACTGACTGCTTCTTCTTCATAGGCAAGAAATGAGCAGTCTTCGAGAATCTATCTACAACTACCCAAATCGAGTCATTGCCCCTTCTAGATCGAGGCAAACCCGATACGAAATCCATAGTGACAGCTTCCCACTTCCATACGGGGATATCCATCCTCTGCATAAGGCCGGATGGTCGCTGCCGCTCGGCTTTCACTTGCTGACATACTAGACATCTAGACACATAATCCGCAACATCCTTCTTCATGCCGGACCACCAAAATGATCTCTTCAGGTCTTGATACATCTTAGTGTTACCCGGATGAATAGAGAATCGCGATCTATGAGCCTCCGCTAACACATGCTCACAGACATCTACCACATCGGGGACACAAACACGGTGCTGAAATCTAATCACACCGTCCTCATCACGAGCAATGCCCGCCTTACCCACTAACTCTAACAATCTAGGGTCGGCTTTCTGCTGCTCAATCACCTCATCCAAGACTGAGGATCTAAGGGATAGCTGAGCTACAAAAGCCTGACACAACGATGGCTCTAACTCGGTCATAGAGCACGCTGCATCCTCCAACATCTTCCAATCCTGCTGGAGCGAAGACCTCTTTCCTACTAAGAGCATCCGCTACGACATTCGCCTTTCCAGGGTGATACTGAAGGTCGAAGTCATAGTCCTTCAAGAACTCAATCCATCTCTCTGCCTCAGGTTTAATTCCTTTTGGGAGAAAAGATACTTCAAGCTCTTGTGGTCGGTAAACACCTCAAATCTGACACCATAAAGATAGTGCCTCCAGATCTTTAGTGCATGAACCACTGCTGCGAGCTCCAAGTCATGAGTCGGATAGTTCCTCTCATGCTCCTTCAACTGACGAGAAGCATAAGCCACTACCCTCTCTCGCTGCATGAGTACACAGCCTAAACCAATCTGAGATGCATCCGTATAAATGGCAAAGCCCTCTAGACCACTAGGCAATACCAATACCGGAGCAGAAGTAAGCTTAGCCTTCAATAGCTGAAAGCTGCGCTCACATGCCTCAGACCATACGAACTTCTCACCCTTTGGTCAGCTTTGTCAAAGGGGCGGCGATGGATGAGAAACCCTCAATGAATCGCCGATAGTAACCAGCTAACCCAAGGAAACTACGAATCTCCGAAGGGGTCCTGGGAATCCCAATCCATAACTGCCTGGACCTTTGCTGGATCAACTGCAACACCAGCGCCGGAGATAACATGCCCGAGAAAGTGAACCTCGCGCAACCAGAACTCGCACTTGCTGTAACTTCGCATACAGCTTGTGCTCACGGAGACCTCTAAGACTAACCTCAAATGCTGACGATGTGTGGCCTCATCCGGAGAATAGACCAACACGTCATCAATAAACACTACGACAAAGCTATCTAAATACGGACTAAACACCCGGTTCATGAGATCCATGAACGCTGCAGGGGCGTTGGTCAATCCGAAAGGAAGGACCAAGAACTCATAATGTCCATAACGGGTTCTAAATGCCGTCTTGGACACATCCTCACTCCGAATTCTCAACTGATGATAACCAGATCGCAAGTCAATCTTGGAAAGACTGATGCCTCTCGCAACTGGTCAAACAGATCATCAATCCGAGGTAAGGGATACCTGTTCTTCACAGTCACTTGGTTCAACTTCCTATAATCAATACACAACCGAAGTGACCCGTCTTTCTTCTTGACAAATAATACAGGTGCGCCCCAAGGGGAAACACTAGGGCGAATAAATCCCTTATCGAGCAATTCTTGTAATTGCTTCCTCAACTCGGCTAACTCTGCAGGAGCCATCTGATATGGGGCCTTCGAGATAGGAGAGGTGCCTGGAAGCAACTCTATAGTGAACTCTATCTCCCTATCCGGTGGCAATCCAGACAAGTCATCGGGAAAGACATCTGGAAATCCTGCACCACATCGATCTCTGCAAGAGTCAGTGACGAACCAGCATCGGGTACTAGCATAACGCTGGCAAGGAATGCGTCACAACCCTTGTTCACCATGCGCATCGCCTTCATGGCAGAGATAACTAACTTTCCCGCTAAGTTCTTTGGCAAGGGATGAGAGAACTCGTCCTCACCAGGAATGCGGAAAACAATCTTCTTCCGACGACAATCCACTAACGCATAGTGCTCCTCTAGCCAATC
Organism: Colocasia esculenta; assembly: GCA_014218235.1. Classification (NCBI taxonomy): domain Eukaryota; kingdom Viridiplantae; phylum Streptophyta; class Magnoliopsida; order Alismatales; family Araceae; genus Colocasia; species Colocasia esculenta. Next base: position 58,704,035 of record CM024764.1, on the reverse strand, counting down.
CAGACCAAGAATGCAATCATAGTCCTTCATCTTTAGCAAGAAGAAACACCCATCTAGGAATCTATCCTCAATGCACACAGGTAACGACGGAATGCACTTCCTAGTCGATACCGTACCCGCAGGGGTGTGCACAGACAAAGGAACCTCTAACTCCTCAGACTCTATGCCTTACTCTAGGGCTAACTGCCTAGCGAACCGCTCGGAAATGAACGAGTTAGTAGCACCCGTATCAAACAAAACCCGAGCGTGCACACCGAAAAGCAAAACTGTACCTTCCGTGACATGCTCCACCTGCTCGGCGTCCTCGCGAGCTAAAGCAAACACTCGAGCTGGGGCTCGAGGCCTTCCTGGTCTTCCTGTAGCTAGCGCGGCTGCCGCTACTGCTGGTGCTGGCGCTCCATGCTGAGCTCCTTGCTGAAGTCTTGGGCAATCTTTGATCTTGTGGTCGCTGCTCCCACACTTCAAGCATCTACCCGCTACCAACCAACACTCGGAACCTCCATGGGTCTTCCCCCAATGGGGACACTCCTTCTTCACACCAGGGGAACGTACAGAAGGTACCTGAGAGTTGCTGACTGCCACTGGTTTCTGCGGTGTCTGGTACACCGTTTTCTTCTTATCCTGCCGCTGGAATGTCGATGTCGGCCTCTTCTGCGAAGCCTTCTTTTCCTCCAGATATTGCTCCATTTCTCCCTCCTGTCTGCAGGCAGCGCTGAGGGCCTCGTCTAGCGTGCAGTGGTCAAACGCCACGAGTCTCGTCCTCAGTGATGGTTTGAGACCCATCACGAATTTCTTCGTCTTCCTGCGCTCATCCTCTACGATATGCGGTGCATATTTAGAAAGTTCAGAAAACCTTGCCTCGTATTCCAGGACGGTCATTGATCCTTGCGTTAGGGAAAGGAATTCTTGCTCCATCTTGTCCTGGATATGCTCTGGGATGAACTTGGCTCGAAATAGCCTCACGAACGCGTCCCACGCCACGTCTACTGCTCCGTCCTCAAAGCGTGTACGCAGTAGGGAGGACCACCATACATCCGCTCTCTCCTGCAATACACATTCATAAGCACCAACTAACAAATTCTAACTTGACAACCAACATACAAGCATAAACCAAAACATACCTGTAGCATGTAGGTGGCTAATGTCACCTTATCCTCATCAGGACACCTGATAGCTCGGAAGATTTTCTCTGTCTCCCTTAACCAGCTTTCTGCCATTAGTGGATCACTCTCCCCCTTAAAAGAGGGTGGGGTCATCCTCTTGAATCGCTCCATAATGGATGGTCCACCATGGTCCTGAGCTGGTGCCTGAGCCTGCTACATTAAACAATAACAATACACAATAAACACAATATCATGCAATTTAAATAGCAAGCTACTAGTTGTTTAATCATTCTACCTGGGCCTCCAACTGGGCCTGGAGTGCTACCTGGTATGAGCCTGCGTCTGCATGGCTTGTACCAGACCTGCATGAATACTCCGTAGTCCACAGGCGGCGGTGGGGGAAGCACAGGACCCTGTGGGGCCGGGGCCTGCTGCTCCGCCCGCTCCTCACGCCTCTGCTCGTCGTCGCGAGCTGGCACACCTCCACGTCGTCCACGGGAAGCCATGGCTGTAATAAAAATTTCAGCCACCATTAGAGCTAGGTTACTAAGTTTTCTAACCATTTCTTATCTATCTTTCACTTTCATTAGTGTTTTCTACACATGTGGACACATTTAGCATGTAATGGGGATGATGACTTAGGTATATTCATGTGCAATCTCAACCGGTGGCTCTGATACCATTTGTGACGACCGAACCAGCAAACTGACCCAACAACCGTACCAGTTGGTAGACTTCCCAGGAAGGTCACCCATCCTGGGACTACTCCCAACTGAGCACGCTTAACTTCAGAGTTCTTTTCTTGCTCGAGCTCTGAAAATGACTAGTCCGAGTTGTTGGTAGTCTACTGATTTAGTCCATTTAACATATTCTTATAGGGGTGTTACAATCTACCCCTTATATAAGCGCGTCCTCGTCGCTGCACATATAGCACACAATCAAACCCCAGGCAAGCAGGATTCTAGAGGTGGCCCCCACAGGCTCAAGAGGTGGCTCCCACTATGTAGCACTTTGCGCCATTATGGCTTCAAGAGGTGGCTCCCATAGCGTAGCACTTTGCCCTGTGTGGCACTTAGTTCCTGCACTTCCGGCTGGGTAAGGCTCTGATACCAATCTCTGTGACGGCCCTCATTATACCGGTACGGTTATACCAACCCACGTCGGTATAGCAAGAGTCCTCACAGTGGGACATTTACCCAAACGATACATACGGCTGAGATACACGCGAATATACAACAGAGTAGCGGAAGTAAAAGACAACTGTCTCCATTCATTCATCATCCACATTAAACATACATGCAATTCGCAATTAACATAGAAGAACTAAAGGTCCACATAATTTAAATTGCTGAAATTAAATACATAATGTCCACACTTATACATTCTTTTCATGATAATTCTAATACAATGTTCAATTACATACTATGAAATACACAAGTCACAAGAAACTCTAAAACTAGCTAATCTCCGCACTCGGAGTCCGTCTCTGCTGTCTCCTCCAAAGGTGCCACGTCACCAACTACACCTGTACGCCGAAGCAAGGAATGAGTCCAGAGACTCAGCAAGAAACACTACCCATAACATACACGCATAAGTCTTAGTGGTTTCTACATGCACATTACAATTTGCAACACATGGCATGCTAGTCAATTTAAAGTTTCAACCTATCATGAAAGTTTACAATTTTATACATGGATCATGCTTTCAAATTTCTAAGAATAAAATTCACCTATCACATGCTCTCTATTCAATTTACTCATGAAACTTTAATCTTTAAAGAACTAAGACATGAGAGCTACCAACATGAACATTTTACATACATGAAAGGGGAACATAACTAGCATGGATTTCACATGTCCTTAAGTACATACATAACCTTTTCACATGCTTTAGGTTGCTGATTTCACATGGTTTAACGGCTGTAAACCTATACATGAGAGCTACAATATTGCATAAAACATATCATGTGATCAAACAATCATGCTATCTTGTACCCGTTTTCACTAATTATCCCTAACATGGATTCTAGACATCTTTGCACATAATAACATGATGATAATAACATAAATTCACTGATTTCAGATTTGTCTCACATGGGTTTCAATAACCTATTCTTGCATTTTTAGTTTCACATTTTCTTTACACAAGTTTCCTCTTTCACATGGTTACACTTTACACATACACATTCACATTGATCACTTACACATTTACACATGAACACATACACATTACACATTTCACATTACACATTTTAGGTGCCGTGACACATAGTCCAAACCACCAAAGAAGGACATATACACATCACACTACACATAGACGCCATCTAGGCATTCCAATGGCGACTCTTAGACTGTGCAGACCGGGGAACAAGTCTCCACCCTAACTAGTGGTACTTGTCCACCTCCAGGATTTCCCCCTAATGCCCTTAGGGTCACTTACACATTGAACTTTCTCAGGGGGACTTTTCCCTGATACAGCTCCACTGCCCTCTACGGAAGCAGTGTCACATTGGCAGAGTTACACATTTACACATTTACCGTTTTACACATGGTTTTACACTTCACACTTTTCATCACATTCACTTTCTCACTCACATGAATATCTCTGTTTTCCTGACATGGCACTACAGATTTCAGGAATTTAACACACAGAAATTTTCACTAATCAAGTTGGGTTTAGACAATAGCTATCAACATTACGATAATATACGTAGATTATCACATTTCACATGAAAATACATAACTTCTTATTTACTGATCCTAATGACCTGAAATTTTAACCACATGTTGTTTTCGGGTTCAAGATCATACACTCAAATTTTCAGATTTTTCTGAGCTAAATAGAATTTACAGAAAATCAAACACTCATTTTGCATGCCATTCACAATTCAAGTTACATGGAGTTTAACACATCATGAAATGTTGCCACTTACTGTTGAACAGAGGTTTCTGTCACATACATGATCTGAGAATACATAATCTACCCTAAATCATACATCTATAGATCAATCACCACAGACCATTCTTGCATGCTTTTATTTTATTCTACCGAACCGAGTTTATTAGCAATTCATACAAGCATGGACAATTTATCAAAACTGAGTACATGTATGCTGATCCACTAACCTTCATGATCTAATAAAACCAAGGCATTCAGACCAATCCTACTCATGAAACATAAAGTTGGCAAGATCATTAACAAGTCATGCTTACAATTCATGGGATACAATATTTCCTACATTCACCATCACACACCATATTCATCCACACACCACAATTTACCATATACATAGAGTATAAGGTACCATATATCCTCATCACGGAAACCATACCAAATTAGTGTATAGGAAGGGCAGAACAGTTCACTGTTCTGTCCAGAGGAACTTGGCGGCGGTCTCTGGCCGCTGACTCAGGGTCAGCGGCATGGTCGATGGACGCCAAGCATGATATGGGCGTCCATTGACCTTGCCGTCAATGCAGGTCTGTGCAGAAACACAGACCCGAGCTCTCAAACTTGGGTGAATGGGAGGGTCTAGGACTCGAGAGAAAATGCACAAAAATCATAAAACCGACCTAGACACATACGGGAACATCATGGATAGGTCACTTGCCTTTTAAAAATTCCTCCAAAGGATCTAGGGCTCGGTGAAGCTCTCCTTGGGCTGTCCCAAGAAGTGCAGAACTCCCTCCTAGATCTTCTTCCTTCGGGTTCTTGAGCGAGATCCACAGCAAGCCGAGGTCGGGGAAGCCTTCCTCGTCGGTCCAGCAACCTCCTTGAAGCAGTGGAACGCCGGATCAAGCTTCATAAGTGTGGATTTTTCGGTGGCAAGGATGGGGTTTCTCACAGACTTTCTCTAGGGTTTTCTTTCTCTTTTTCTCCTCTTGCAAGGTGAAGGGAGGAGTGGGGAGAGGCCATTTCGGGTTCAGACAAAAGGGGAGTCTCTCTCCCACTCACCAGGTTGATTTGACAGCCTTCAGAGCCATTGGGGACAGTCCCCCAATGGTTGGCTTCTTGCTTCAGAAGCTTGCAGCTCTACTGCCCATGCAGGCCAGAGAGATTGGCGTCCATATCGCTGGACGCCAGGATTAGTGTTGGCGTCCATGTCTGGACGCTGACACCTCCTAAACGGCTAGGGATTGACGCCAAGATGGCCTTCGGCCAGAAGTCTAAAATATGCAGAAAACCATGCATACCATGCGTATATACATGCAATATGTATACGGTATTATATCCATACTATCACCATGCAATACATACATTATTTATATTTAATATAAACACATGCACACGTACTTGTACTAATTAATACGTACGTAAATATGTACATACTTACACAAGCACAAATATACACACATAAATACAAATAATTCGACGGAAATTCGAGGGCCTTATAATAGGAGAAAGCTAAGGAGCCTGTTCGGAGGGGCTGACACCTTCATTTGAAGAAGGCATTCGCCAGATTGGAATTGTGCGAAGCACACAGCATCCAAGCGGGCATCATTGGTCCGGCGCTTGCACTCCCGAACAGCGGCCTCGAAAGCTTCTCGGGCGCGCTCAACCCAGGATAAGCTCTCTCCAAACTCTCTCCCAGCGTTGAGACCTACTCTGTAGCAGCGGGCCCCGTACTGCTCCAATTCCTCCTTATAATCAGACCCAATTTTGTAGTCCGCCACGGCACGGACCCCGACATCTGAGACCACCTTGGCCAGAGCTTCCTTCTCGGCCCGGGCCACGGCGACATTCAGCTCCGAGGCTTGAAGGGCAGTCTTGAGGTTCTTCACCTCCTCCTCCAAAGCCGCCTCCCGAGCCTTGTGCCTCGCCGTGAGGTTCTTGCAGAAAGCCGACTGTGCTTCGTATAGGTATTTCTGCTTCCGGGACCGAGCAGCCATAGCCTTCAGAACGCCTAGCGATGTGGATATCCCCTCCATAAGAGCCTCCAGATCGACGTCGCTTGCCACATCATCATCTGGGTTATCGGGATGGTACTCTTCCGTTTGCACCTCCGGAGTCCTCTCGGTGGGAAGGTCCTGGCACCTTGCTAGGCGATCAAGGTAAGAGGCAGTTGGGCTAGGAGGCAGCTTCCTTGGCGACACTTCGACGCGACGAAGCGTCGCCTCCAGCGCCGCCACTGAGGGCACCTCGGGGAGCCTTCGGCGCAGCACCTCCCTCAGAGGCCTATCATCATCCCCGGAGCTCTCGTCCCCAGCCGCAGCAGCGGCAGACGAGATCGGGGCGTCATTGATCACAAGGTCTTCCGGCCGACCCGACCCGGAGGTCATGGCAATAACGCTCGTCGAAGCCGAAGCTCGACCTGCCCCGACGGCCTCCAGCCTTGTCGCTGGCTGAACCTCCCCACCGTCCTCGGTAGTGGAGGCTGCAAGGGCTGCTACACGGCCCTCCTCGGCATCTTCAGGAGCTTGATGGCTCTTCTCCCCGAGGACGGCTGCACTCTCGCCGACTACAAGATCCTCAGCAATCACCTCGGCTGCATCCTCGCCGACTACACGGCCTTCGGTGATCACCGAGGTGGGGGGCATGGGGGGCAGGATGTCTCCACTTCCTTGCGGAATATCCCCCCTCGGAAGAACTACCTCGCCAGAACCGCAAACAGCCGCTGGCGCAGGAGTGAAGTCTGAGGCGACCGCCCCGTCCTCGGCACCGAGCTGCGCGCTCTCGTCTGGCACGCCATCCTGCTCGGCGCTCCTTTCACCGGGCAGGACCTCTTGGGTCTCGCGCACCGGCGACTTCGCCCGCCCTCCGGAGCGGTCCGATTCATCGCTGACCATAATAAGGCCCAGCTCGGCGGACATTCTCACGACCGCCTCCGAACGGTCCACAGCTGGAGTTGTGGACTCCCTCTCCTCGGACGTCCCCGTACGCTGGCAAGAGCTTCTAGCCAGCAGAGGCTCAGGATCTTCTTCTTCCTCCTCCACTACCGCGGCGCTTTCGGCAACACGCGGCATCGGCTTCGTCGCCTTCTTCTTCTTGCGAGCCCGGGGCTCGTAGGACACCTCCTCTTCGGAGGTATGGCCCTCGGCCTGCGACTCCACCACGGCCGCCTTGCGCTTCTCCTTCCTCTTCGTTTGAGGGAGAGAAGTCACCCCCGCGGTCGTCGTTGTCTCAAGTACCTCTTTCACGGCACCTCCTCTCGCTACGGCCTTCGTTTTTTGCGCGGGCCCCTTCGCGGAGCCTCCCTTGTCCAGCCTTATTGAGCAAAGGCTAACAGGGATCATCTCGGCGTAGTTCGCCATCTCCTTCTAGTCCCGACCAGCAGCTATTTCTTCATCGTCTAGAAGAAGTAGAAGAAGGGTTAGAACCCATGTATGTGGGAAACGAAAACGAGCAGAGCAGCAGAAGACTTACCCCAGGCACGGCTAAGCTTGCATTTCACAAGCTTGTACTCGGTTAGGTACCCCTCGGCGTGGTTCACCCCGACCGTATTCAGCGACTGGGAGGCCGCGGCTGCCTCCCTAATCAAGAAAGGGGGGATGTCCGCCCTCCTCAGGGGCTCCACCACCCTCACGGGGAAGTCCCACTTGGGGATGTTCGCTCCCTTTTTTCGCCCCACGGAGAACAGGCGCCCTGTCCACCCTTTGTTGTTGGACAATCGGGGCGAGAAGTTGATCCGCATCCGGTTCGTACGGTGTTTCACGTACACGATTCCTATCCCGGACTGCAGAGAGCACGCCAAACTGAAGTGATTCCGGAAGATCTCCGCAGTCGCTTCGATCTTCCTCTTCCTGCATATGATGCAAAAGACGAATATGGTCCTCCACGAGTTGGGCGTCAGCTGAATAGGCGCCACCTTCCAGCTCCGGAGCAGCTCCTTTGCAATCTCCGGCATCGGTAGCCGGAGACCAGCCTCTAGCAGGTCCAATGAAAGCACGAAGCACCCTGGCCTCAGGGTTAGGTGCGACTCGTCCTCGCGCATCAGGATGATCTCGTACTCATCACCTATCCGGAAGCGCTCTCGGAGACCCTCGAAGCTCCGATACTTCGCCGCTTTCGCTGCCACCGGCGGCATCCCGCTGGCTTCAACAACCTCCTTTCCCTTCTGGGCCATCATCGGGAGGCGGAGAACACAACACACGAAGAGAAGAAAGAAGAACAGGAACAGAGGAAAGATCGAAGGAGAACCTGGCGAGCGGCTTGGGAAGTAGTGGACTCTGGAAAACCTTTCGAAGATGAAGACCCCGCTCTCACCCCATCCCCTTCCTTATAAGGAAGGCGAGGCGCGAAATTCGAAGCGGGGCTGGAAACGGCGTTTCCCTCCACTCCAAGTCTCCTCTCGAATGACCCCCGGGTGACCGTTCGGGCCTGGCGTGTGACGTTCCGGGTTTGACACGACCCACGTGGTCATCATGAAAGCCTCGTCTTCGAGGTGAATCACTCTGCAAAAGCATCACTACGGGTCTGTTCGGATCTCCGTGGACGATACCGCATTTATGGCGGAGATGACACCCGAGCACGGCGCCACCCTCAAGCGCCCCGGCTTCTGAGCCACTTGAGGGCGTGGGGGGCAAGTGTGGTGGCTATTTCCTGCCACCTAAGCCCAAATGCGTCAAGGTCCATCAGTGCCTTCTCTTCGTGACGCGACCCCCCAGTACGGTCCCACGTCTCCGTGCGGATCGGGTGCAAGGGGGCCCACGCACCAGTCATTCCAAGCGAAGCATTTCCGAGCTCATCAGCGGGCGGCTTCTGAACAGGAGTGTCAATCCTGATGCGCGGTACAACCCTGGATATCACCGAACAGGACGTTCGGGCTCCCATGTGGGTCACCTGCTCGGAAGGTGTGTCCAGAGGTTGCCGAGCAGGTTCTCTGACTTGCGCCGCGGTTATAACCATCCCAGGCCACGCGCTCCATTATCAAGAGGCACTAACTGCCTGGCATCCCAACGGGCACCTGAGCGCATAACTCCTCCCGTTATGCGCGCCCATCAAGGCGCCTTTTCAGGCACGATCTACCAACGTTACGCACGTTGGCCTTGTCACCAACGCCTATAAAAGCACAGGTACAGTACCATGCAAGGTACGTTCTCTATCACGCGAATACGTTTCCACATTCCAAAACCCCCTGCCTTGCAAGCTCTCCACTGACTTAGGCATCGAAGGGTTTCCCCGGTCTTCACCGGGCCCCCTGATCCATTTCTGGTGTAAGGCCCTCGAATTTTGTCCTTATTATTTTATTGTGTGCAATTTTATGCTTATGTATGTATATGCATTATCGTGTAAGTATTATGTATACATTATCTTGGTGTACTTATGAATGTGTGTATAAACTTAGTGGTATGTATATACCGGTTGATTTCGTGACATAGTGAGTGTGTGCATTACACCCTATGTATTGCATGCATGAACTTAGGAGAAATTAGGGTTTTGCATGGTTTTGGGTTCTGGCCGAAGGGTTAGTCGACGTCAACATGAATGGACGTTCACTTATTGTTAACGTCCATATAGGTGGATGTCGATTATTCAGTCGACGGCCATATCGGTGGACGTCTATATCCTGACAGACCAGTTTGCAGCAGCATGGTGTGCCATGCCTTGATGGGAGATACCAACCACTCCCCAACGGCTCCTTGGCCTTCCAACCGACCTCTTGCGTGGGGTGAGAGGGTTCTCTCTTAAGAGAGCCCTTGTTGCAACCTCTAGAGCTCTCTTGGCTCTTTGAAAAGAGATAAGAGAAAACCCTAGTGAGCTGTGAGAAAACTTGGAGTTTGGAGGCTTTGATCCGGCGATCCAAGGCCTCATCTGGAGATCTACTTCGACAAGGAGGGAGACAACACATCCGGCTACACATCCCCGACCCTGGATTTGCAGAGGGGAGCATCACAGAGGCCGGAGTGGAGACATCTTGGAGGCTTCTTAGGACTGCCCAAGGAGAGCTTCTCCAACCACTTTGATCCCTTTAGGAGTTTTTCCAAAGGCATGTAACCCTTTCACCTTGTCCATGTATGTGTCTAGGAGGTTTCTATCATTTTTATGGATTTTCCTCGTGTCCTTGATCCCCTACATTCACCATTCTTTAGAGCTCGGACTGTGTTTTTACACAGGTCCGAACTTGATGGCAAGATCTATTGCCGTTGAGATCTTGAGTCAGCGGCCAACGATGTTGCCGCCAACTATTGTAAACGTCCATAGTATGCCGTTGAGTTCTTCTTGACAGAATAGTGAACTGTTCTGCCCTATATCGTTAAATTCCGGATTTCTGCGCATGAGGATATAATGTAAATTTTATATGTTGTGTAAAATAGATAATGTGATGTGTGTGAAATTTCCTGTATTTTTGTGTGGATGGAATTAATTATTAGAATTATTAAAAGGCATGTGTAGGAAAGAGGTTACGCATGTTTAATTTTGTTCCCATGAATTCTGAGGAATTAAAGGCTGTGAAATTTTATGGACCATGTTTATATGTATCAGTCTATGCCCTGCAAACTTGGGAATTTTCCCATACTCATGGGAATTTTTATAATTTCTACAATGAGAAATAGAAAACATGTGTAGACCTTGCGAAAATTCTAGTAAATCGTGTGTTGGGAATTAAATTGGGAAAAATTTCTTGTGCCAATATGTATGTGTGGTTCATGACTGTGCATGATTAAATCTGAAATCCATGCTATGTTCTATGTTAACTTAATTTATGAATGACATGAAACCAAATGTTTAAATTTCTATAAATACATGTGAATTCAGAAAAATCTGAAAATTTGTATGTATGTTCTTATAACCGAAAACCGCATGTGGTTAAATTTTCAGGAAACTTTGATAACATTAGCCTACTCTATGAGATTTCCAGGTGAAAATGAGCTACAAATACATGTACCATGATTTAGGTTAAATGATGTGCATTCCAATTAATCCATGAGAGCTAATAAATGTTTGATTTCTGTTATTAGTAGCACCATGCTAGGGAAGAACGGAACCATGTGCATAAACAAGAAAGTGTGAATATCATATGTAAAACGTGTGTTAATCGGAATGTGTAATGTGTAAAATGTGCCGTGTGTGACACTGCTTCCATAGAGGGCTGTGGAACTGTATCATGGATAGGTCCCCATGAGAAGGTTCAATGTGTTAAGATATCCTAAGGGCATTAGGATGAAATCCTGGAGGTGGACAAGTACCACTGGTTAGGGTGGAGACGTGTTCTCCCGGTCTGCGCAGTGCCAAGAGTCATCACTGTATTGCCTAGGTGATGTGCTATGTGTTATGTGTATGTGATGTGTCCTTCTAGCGGTGGTTTGGACCATGTGTCATGGCAAATAAATTGTGAAATGTGAATGTGAGCATGTGTAAAATGTGTATATGTGAACATGTGAATGTGAAATGTGAAATCATGTGAACTATTTATGTTAGAATGTGAACATTGTGAACCATGTGAAATGTTTGAAAAATGAACCATGTGAAATATGGGAATGTGTAACCATGTGAAGTGAATGTGTTAGAGTATGAGACGATAATTCATGCTATGATATTTCTAACTCCATGTAAATTGCCATCATGTTATAGTCAAATTGGAAGTGTAGTTTTCATGTGATTAAATGAGTAGAAAGCATGTGATAGGGAGTGTTATGTGAAACATCTTAAACCATGTGCCATGTGTTTTGACCTTGTAGAAATACCATGATAGGTTGTCTCTTATTGATGTTCAAGCATGCTGTATGATTACCGTGCAAATTGAAATAGTAGAACCTACTATGATGTATGCATGAATGATGTGTATGGAGTTACTTGCTGAGTCTTTTAGACTCACTCCTTGCTTCGGCGTACATGTTTAGTTGGTGACACACTTTTGGAGGAGACCGTGGAGAGCGACTCCGAGCGTGGAGAGTAGCTTGTGGAGTTGACGTTGTGTCCCTTTTTGTTTCATAGTATGTAAATTGTAGCTTGTATTAGAGTTATCATTTATGTAATTGTGGACAAATTATGTATTAAATGTAGAACTTTAATCTTGTGGACAATGTAGTTTGGTTTAATTTCAATTATGAAAGTTTAGTCCTTTAATTTGCTATATGGATCATGTATGAGAAATGTGGATGATGAAATGTGATGACAGTTAGTCCTTTACTTCCGCGGCTCTGTGTCTATATTTATGTATATCTCAATCATGTGATAGTGTTTGGGTAAATGTCCCACTGTGATAACCTTTACTGTACCGACGTGGGTTGGTATAACCGTACCGGTATAATGAGGGTCGTCACATCTGGTCTTGCAGGCTCTCGTCCACACCGGCGATCGTCTTCCCCATCTTTCCAGTGGAGGCCCGTTTGGCTCAGGCCCAAACAGGATTACACCACCACAATAATAATTTTATATTAACAATCATTGCTTAAGACCTCTGTTGTCGTCGATGGCCACCACCGCGTGGTGTTTATGTTGGAGATATTGTGGTGACTAAGGGTTTATTTATTAACCTGAAAGTTTTGTGGGTTTTTCTAAAAAAAGTCGTGAGATGCCCTTACACTAAAAAAAATGCAAGAGTTCTATGTGAGATGTTTTCTTTGGGGGAAAAACCGAACGTGGTGGGGGCTTTTGCATTTTGGGGTGTGCGGCGGCTTGTCTCTTGGCAAAAAGGAAAGAAAGGGGCACAACTTTCTTCATTGGAGGAGAGAACGACTAAAAGGCAAACCCAAGGGCTGCCCTGGGATTCCTTCAAGTGACGGTGTTGGGTTCTTCTAGTGGTGGTGCTCTCTCTCTCTCTAGCAAATCTTGCACCACAGTTTCTCATAAATTGATGAAGGAGAAAATATTCCCGAGATTGTCGTCGGTGAGTGATCGTCTTCGTGCGGAGGTGCATCCCTGTAACCGTTCTATCTTGAGAAAGGACTGTTGACTCCATCGCACTGGTATGACGGGGGCGATAACTTCTCTAAGGGGAGTTCTTACAGGCGGCTCAGCTAAATGTTCTAACTTTATCTTTTTTTCTCTTAATTTGTTGCTCTTATATGCATGTATTTTCCTTTTGAATTGAAATCAGATCTTGCCTATACCTATGGGATGATATGTATACGATGTTCATGTCATCATACTTTATGTATGTTCATATGATTATTTATTTTATGTACATTCTTTTTACAACAATCTTAGAGAAGTTATTCATCATGTCGTCCATGTCATCCGTGATCGCGCCCTGTGTGGACATGTCAAGCATCCATGCCTGAGAAGTTCTCAAGACAACACTTCAAGTGATGTCAATATCACATGAAGATTTGGTTTACCACAATCGAGTTCATCTCAACTCTTGAGATAGGTTGCCCTAAACTAGTTGAGAATGATCCCAACAGTCAGAAAGACAATAGATAAGTGGAAGCAATGTGATCGTATATGTCATGGTTGCATACTATTGGCTTTGTCTAACATACTATTTGATGTATACAGTAGTTCTTCTATGAAAACCACCAAGGATCTGTGGCAGGAACTTGACAAGAAATATAATGATGAAGACTCAAGTCTAGAAAAATATTTTATTGCCAAGTTCTTAAAGTTTCAAATGGTAGAAGAAAAATCTGTGTCTGAACAAGCCCACGAGTTTTTTCTCTTACTTCATGATTTGGTTGACGTTGATATGAAATTACCTTCCAGGTGATGTCTATAATTGAGAAGTTTCCGAAATCATGAGAGGATTTTGGGATGTCTCTAAAACATCGTAAGAGTTCTATTACTTTGGATGATTTATTGGTGTCAATAGCCATTGAAGAAGAGCATAGAAATCAGAAGTCTGTGATGCCAGTAGAACCTAGTGCAAATGTAATGACGACTAGTAAGGCAAGAGATCCTAAAAGTGAAAGAAAAATGAATCACATGAATAATAAAATCAACATTAAAGGCAATATCTAGAAAAAGTCCAAATCATGCTGGGAGTGTGGATAGTTGGGCATTTCATCAAGGATTGTCTTGTGAAGAAGGTTGAAAAGTATTCTTCTGGTCCTCTGATCAATGTTGTGATTGAAGGGATTGAGCAAGCTTCGGGCACCACTAGAAGATTGTATGTTTATGTTAACCCTCAAGTTTTCACTATATATGAACCAAATGAATGTATAGTAGACATTGAGGCTAATGCGCATGTATGTGCTCACAAGTCTGTATTTGTGTCTTACCAGGCCATCCATGGCAGATCCGTGACCAAGGGGAATGCTTCTACTTCTAAGGTGTTGGGGATAGGATGCATGGACTTGAAGCTTCTTTCAGAGCATGTTCTCTCTGTTGAGCAACTATCCCCCCTAAGAAAATTATTTAAGATTTTAAATTATTTTAAATAATGATTTTGCTATGACAAAATCTTTTAAAAAGACTTTCTACAAATTAAATATACTCATATATATACCACATAAAATATTTTGAACAAACACTATCTCGAAAATTTTTCTAAGTCCACAGACTACTCTATGTATCACACTAAATCCGACTGTAGACTCCGACTCTGGAAAATCGAAGTGGACATGGAAAATCGTACGGACTCTATCTGTTGAGAAGTCGAATCCTAGACTTCGACTTTGAAAAGTCGAAGTAGGATATCATATTCGAAGTTCCCTCTCCGACTTCCAAAAGTCGAAGTCTACTCTTCTACTCCATGAAGTTGAATGAGTTCACCACAACTTTATGAAGTCGAATTCCTTCTGGGATTTCTGTAGAGTCGAATGCTAATCTATTCCTATTATCTTAGACTCCGACTTCAGAAAGTCGAATTGCATTCCTTTTGTCTCTGATTTCCCTGACAACTTCTGTACAATTTTTTCCATGCAAATACTATTTTATAGTTTCATGAGGTGTTGATTGTTTGGTATTACATTTGCTTAATGATATCCTCTATAGAACACATAACATCTATGTGTCATTTAAAGTTATGTTCTGTCATGATATTATTATTAAATATATTCTGATAGATAGGATATATTGTACTTAGAACAACCATAGAAATTTTCTATAAAAATGTCTGAAATATTTATTCAAATTGGTCTCTTGCTTTATGTCAAAAGTTCAGACTTTCTTGTCGTTTAGCAGATGTCTTACAAATTAATGCATTCAGGTGCATGGTGTATCGGACAGAGGCTCACCTACCACTATTAGAACTTCACCTTATCTTCTGATGCAACTGTCTGTCTATATTTATTTTGCTCTGAACTTGTGTCTGTCTGAGGTTTCCATACTTTTATATATATCTCTGACTCACCTACCTCAAAAAGTATGGAGGTATCTTTGCTTTTGTGTTGTCTTTCTTGCAGATCATTTGTTATGCACGTTTTCAGCATGGAGCTTTCATAGAACATTAAATGAAGAGTGACCTCTAAACTGAGAAGCTACAAGCATGGTCTGAAGCCGTTGGAAAGCTAAAAAATCTGAAGAACTAATGGATAATCAAGATCTCATTTGCACCCAAAGGATCAAGACCTCTCCTCAAACGGCTAGATCTTCAACGGACACTTTCAAACGGATACATTCTTCTGAAGCATATATAGAGGCCGAAGTTTGAATGAGAGAACATATACAACACAAAGTGTGTGTGTGACCAGCTAGCATTCTCATTCAACTCTTCTCCTGCTTTCTACTAGCAAGAGCTTCTACAAGTCTTCTCCTGAGCTGCAAGATTGAGAGTCCCTACAATTTAGAAAATTCTCCAAGCTCTCCTCTTCACTGAAGTCTTGTTGTTTGAGTGGAATTTTGCAATTTGATATCTTTCCATCCACCCTTCCTGATTCAGAAAGGATCTCAGTTCTAGCTCTTATTGTTTTCCTCCTTTCTGAATTTGGGTGTGTTTGCTCATTCTTGGGGCAAACACACAAGAGTTTTTGCAAATTCTGTCTGTGTAAACCTACAGGATGTTTGTTCCTGCTGTACCCCTCTTATGTAGGGAAGACCTTGTGGAAGGTATTTTTTTGTACGTACCCTTGATGAGGGAAGACTTGCTTGGGAGCAAGTGGGTTTGTAATTCCTCTCAAGGGTGAGAGAAGGCCAAGTTGTCTTGGCAGTTAGTGAAATCTCAAGTGTTTTGCTTGAGGACTGGACGTAGGACTTCCATGTGGGAAGGGCCGAATTAGGATAAAATTCTTTGTGCATTTGTGTGATTGTTTCCGCCAAATTACACTTGAATCACACACCACACTAAACTCTCACGGATCTATTTAGTGTTGTCTAATTTCAGATAAATTTTTAAACAAGTTAAGAAGTCCTATTCACCCCCCTCTAGGACATCATTTGTGCCATCTCGATCCAACAAGTGGTATCAGAGTGAGGTCTTCTCAGAAGAATCGAAAGATTTGAGAAGAGATGGCAGCTGAAAGTCACAACTATGAAGACCAGTCTATTACAAGCCACCATTCTTTGATGGTGAAGATTATCAATACTGGAAGATGCGGATGGAGTGTTTCATCATAGTCACAGATTTTGATCTGTGGCAGGTAAAAGAACAAGGTGATTTTAAAATTCTTGGTGAATCCACCTCTGGTCTTTCCATAGCTGATAAAAGGAACATGTCTTTAAACTATAAGGCTAAAAATTATTTATGTTGTGCCGTATCTAAAAGAGAATTCAATAGACTATCTGCTTGTAGAACTGCTAAAAAAATGTGGGATAAACTACAAGTTACATATGAAGGAACTGATAGAGTAAAACAAACTAGGATAGATATTCTTGTTTCTCAATGTGAACAATTTAAAATGCTTCCTAATGAAAACATAACTCAGATGTACAATTGTTTTTCAAACATAATAGTAGGACTGAGCTCTCTAAGAAAAGTTCTTACAAATGAAGAAACTGTAACAAAAATCTTAAGATCATTAACAAATGTTTGGACCCCTAAGGTGACTGCCATTAAGGAAGCACATGATCTAACTCAGCTTTCCATTGATAAATTAATCGGTTCCTTAATGGCTCATGAAATTAACATGATAAGATTTTTTGAAAATTCATTGAAAAAGAAAATGCCAAATGCTTTGAAGGCTGCAGATTCTTCCTCCTCTGAAGATTCAAAGGAGAAATCAGATGACAATGATGATGAAGCTATGCTGTCAAGGAAACTGCAAAGGATCCTTACAAAGAAGAAAATGTTTGGTTCTAAGAGATTCTTCAAGAAGGACAAGAAGAAAGAATCAACATGCTATGAGTGTAATCAACCAAGACATTACAAATCTGAATGTCCCAAGTAGAAGAAGAAGGATCAAGCAGAAAGATCTGAAAAGAAGAAAGGCAAAGAAAAAAAATTCAGAAGATACAAGAAAAAGGCAATGGCAGCAGCATGGGATAATGAAGAAGCTACTATTTTAGACTCTTCAAGTTCAGAATCTGAAGAAGAAGAAAAGACAAATCTAGCCCTTATGGCAGGACTAGATCAGGTAAAATCTGAAACCTCCTTCACATCATGTTCTGACTCTGATTCTGATAGTCTTGAAGATGCCTTCAACGAATTATATGATAAATATAAAATAGTAGTTAAGCAAATCAAAATAGTTAAGCTAAATTTGCTAAATCAAGAAAATGCCAACACCTTCCTGAAAAATGAAGCAGAAAGGTTAGGACAAAGTTTAAATGAAACTAAAATAGCAAATGAATTACTGTGTGAAGACTTAAAAAATAAAAACAATAAAATCATTGAAATAGAATCAAATTTAAAAGAACTTAAAGATGAAGACAAATTAAAAGAGGAAAACAACTATCTAAGAGCTACCATAGAGAAAATATCAAACTGTAAAACATCTTTGTTTGTCAGACTAAAAGATTCTAGGACAGGTAAGAAGAAATATGGAGTAGGATATACACCTCCACATAATATAGAAGATATTGTGTATCCTGAAAAATATCCAACAAAATCCTAAAAAGGTGAACCAAAATGCTTACAAACAAAAATAGAAATTTAACAACACTACACATATGAAGAATGCTTTTGATTTATGATGTAATCATGTAACCAGCTAGGACACACTGTCAGTACATGTACAACTAGACATTTGCGTTGGATCCCTAAGACTAACCATTAAAGACCCAAGAAAATTTGGGTACCAAAAGTTACAACTTAAGTTTGTTTGCAGGGTCGCCTGAGAGCATCCAAATGGTATTTGGATAGTGGGTGCTCAAGGCATATGACAGGTGACAAGAAGTTGTTTACAAGCTTTAGAGATGAAAGTGATTAGGTCACTTATGGAGATAATGGAAAATGAAAAGTCTTAGGATGTGGAACTGTAGGAATAAAAGAAAAGAATCTTATAGAAGATGTCATGTATGTAGAAGGATTAAAGCACAACCTGATTAGCATCAGTCAATTGTGTGTCAAGGGTCACCTAGTAAAATTTCAGAATGATAAGTGTATTATTCAAAAGGATGGAAAAATAGTATTTGAATCTCAAAGAGTAAAAAATTTGTACACCTTACAGTTAGCAGAGCTAAAAGAAATAAATTTGTCTTACAACCACCAAGAGTGAAGAATCTGATTTGTGGCACAGAAGATTAGGACATGCAAGCACTTCAGTAATCAAGAAATTGATTAAGCATGATCTAGTTGAAGGTCTTCCAAAGATGAAATTGAAGAAGTCTGGAATCTGTACAGCCTGTGCAAAGGGGAAGCAAACCAAGACATCATTTCAGTCCAAAACAATGGTTACAACATCCAAGTCTTTGGAGCTTATTCACATGGACTTATTTGGACCTATAAGAAGAGTTAGTCTTGGAGGAAAAGTGTATGGCTATGTAATTGTAGATGACTACTTAAGGTACACTTGGGTATCCTTTTTGAAAGCCAAATCAGAAACTTTTTCAGCTTTTCTGAAGTTCAGCAAATTAGTACAGAAGAACCAGAAGTTTTAAATAATCAGTATCAGATTTAATCATGGTGGGGAATTCAAGAATGAAGATTTTGTGAAGTTCTGTGAAGAAAATGGAATAGAACACAATTTCTCTACACCAAGAACACCTCAATAAAATGGAATAGCAGAAATGAATAACAGAACACTGCTAGACATGGCTAGAACTATGCTTACAGAGTACAATTTACCAAGATACTTCTAGGCAGAAGCAGACAACACAGCCTGCTACATCATTAACAGGTGCATGATCAGACCAATTCTAAAGAAGACACCCTATGAGCTATACAAGGAGAAAAAACCCAACATTAGTCATCTTCGACCTTTTGGTTGTAAGTGTTTTATTTTGAACAATGGTAAACATAACTTAGGAAAGTTAGATGCTAAAAGTGATGAAGGATTTTTGATAGGATATATTTCAAAACCTAGAGGATATAAAGTGTTTAATAGGAGAACTTTAACTATAGAGCAAACAGTGCATATCTTATTTGATGAGACTAACCCTTCTATTAAGAGAATAGAAGAAGAAGAAGATTGTGTTGAAGATTTGTGCAGGGATCTAGAACAAACATCTCTTGAAGAAGGAGAGAAAGAAGAAGAAAAGGAAGATTCACCACTAGAGGAACTTCAACAACAAGAAGAAGCACAAGAAGGACTGTCTAGAGAATTGAGGTATCACAGAGATCATCCAAGAGAAAATATTATAGATGATCCTCAAGATAGGGTAAGAACAAGAGGTATGAACATTCCTTGTGATTTTTCTGCATTTGTGTCTCAAATTGAGCCTAGGACAATCAATGATGCACTGGCTGATGAATCTTGGATCCTTACTATGCAAGAGGAACTTAATCAGTTCCAACGCAGCCAAGTTTGGACTCTTGTTCCTAGACCTTCTGACCATCCAGTTATTGGGACCAGATGGGTCTTCAGAAACAAGATGGATGAATCAGGAGTAATCACAAGGAACAAGACCAGACTTGTAGCACAAGGGTATTCCCAAGAAGAAGGCATTGATTTTGATGAAACTTATGCCCCAATAGCTAGATTAGAGACAATTAGAATTTTATTAGTATATGCATGCTCCCTCAACATCAATTTATTCCAAATGGATGTTAAAAGTACTTTTCTGAATGGTTTCATAAAAGAAGAAGTTTATGTTGAGCAACCACCTGGTTTTAAAGATACTAAATATTCAAATCATGTTTTCCGTTTAAAGAAAGCATTGTATGGTCTAAAACAAGCTCCAAGAGCTTGGTATGAAAGACTAATTATCTTATATCACATGATTTCATAAGAGGTAAAGTAGATAGCATGTTATTTATTAAAAAAATTTCTGAAGGAATCTTGATAGTGCAAATATATGTTGATGATATTATTTTTGGTTCTACTAATGAATCACTTTGTAAATTCTTTGAAAATCTTATGCAAAGTGAGTTTGAAATGAGTATGATAGGTGACCTTAATTACTTTCATGGGTTGCAAATCAAGAAGACCAAGGAAGGCACTCACATTTGTCAAACCAAATACATTTCTGATTTACTCTCAAAATATGGTTTTGACAAGTGTAAGTCCTTAGGAACACCCATGAGCTCAGGAATTAAGTTAGATAGTGATTCACTTGGCAAGAAAGTAGATCAAAAGATCTATAGAGGTATGATTGGATCATTACTCTATCTTACTGCCAGTAGACCAGATATAATGTTCAGTGCATGTTTGTGTGCAAGATTTCAAGCTGATCCTAAAGAATCACATGTTAATGCTGTTAAAAGAATTTTTAGATATCTTATAAACACAAGTAAATTGGGTTTATGGTATCCTAGATGTTCTGATTTCAAATTAATTAGATATAGTGATGCTGACTATGTTGGATGCAAAATAGATAGAAAAAGCACCAGTGGTACATGTCAAATACTTGCAGGATGCTTGATTTCTTGGTCTTCCAGAAAGCAGAATTCAGTAGCATTGTCCACAACAGAAGCAGAATACATTGCAGCTGGAAGTTGTTGCACTCAACTGATGTGGATTAAACACCAACTGGAAGACTATGGTCAAACACTTCAAGAGATTCTAATGCTATGTGATAACACAAGCACAATCAACTTGACCAAAAATCCCATTCAACATTCAAGAACAAAACATATTGAGGTCAGACATGATTTCATCAGGACCATGTATGTAATGGAGATATTTTATTTGATTTTATCTCTACAGAAAATCAATTAGTTGATATCTTTACTAAATCTCTTCCTGAAGATAGATTCACATCAATTAGAAGAGAAATAGGTATGTGTAACCCTGATTAAATCACTATGATAAATCCATGTTTGAATTTCTACAAGTATATGTTGAAAACTCATTGCAAATTTTTAAGTCCCAGTATTGCGACTGCTAATAGTCGGAGTTCAGACTGCGAATTTTAATAATCGAAGTCTTCTGCGACTCATGAAGTAGGAAGTGCACAGTGCGACTCCTAAAAGTCGGAGAAGAAAATTCGACTTCCTAGAGTTGGATTCTGTGAGAAGGAATTCACATTAATTTTAAATAATAATTTTTAAATTTAAAGAGGTATTTATTACGATAACGGTTCATTCTTTTAATCATAGCCGTTCATCTCCTTATCTTTGGTCTGTTACTTTTCATCTATTATATTAGGACCACCCCCTTCCTTTTCCCAAAGCACCCTTTCAAACTCTCTCTCCGACTCTCCTGTCATCTTCTTCCTCTTCCCGTGCATACTGTTCATCTTCTCCAGAACTGCCTTCAGAGAAACTACAAACCTCTCATCTCCTCTGAAGAAAGGTAGGCTTCTTGATCTCTAAACTTCATTTCTTTGACTCCTTTGATAGTTTTTTTAATCTTCTTCGTCCCTCTCTGTCTAGATGGCCCTCTCTAGGGTTCTTGAAGGAACTATGCCCACCCCTAAACAACTCCAACGCATTTCTTCTGCCAAGTTTTCCATCTGTTCAGGAAAAGTTGTAGACTCCACCCAGTTGCATGGTAGTCTAGGTTGGGTAGAAGAAACCCTAGTGGCTATGGGTTGGTCCAGAATGTGTCAGATATCAGAACCCACCTTTGAGAGCACCCTTAAGGCTTTCTATGTATCCCTTCAAGTTTCTGCAGAAGGTTCTATGATAGGGTTTGTAAAAGGCAACAAGGTTACAATTTCTGAAGAGCTTTTAGTTGAACTTTTGGACTGTCCCAACTCCGGCCATAGACTCAGTGAGATTGTGCCCCTGGATAAGCAAAAGATGGGTATCATTAGAAGCCTAGGGACAGTTAGTAAGAAAGGCTTGTTGGTAAATGAGTTATCTATAGAGAAAAAGATTATTCACTCTGTCATCTCCAACATCATAACACCAAGGGCTGGCACCTATTCCTCCATTACTGCCAGAGATGGTAGTCTCCTTTTTAGGGCCATCCAAAGACACAGGGTCAACCTGCCCTTAGTTATTTTGGAAAAATGGTAGCATACAGGAATCTACAGGAGTCCCTCCCTTATGGACCACTGTTGACCGTGATATTTAAAAGATTCTCAGTAGATCTCAGTGGAGAAATTACAATTGGTGTGAAAGAAAAGATTGGTTTATCCACTTTGGAAGAAGCCACTACACCTTGGAAAACAAAGCTCAAAATTTATGGGTTAAGAATTTTGTGCCCCAATACACTCATGAGATCTTCCCTGATGAGGCACAAGATTCCTCATCTATTCCAGTTTTTTAACATAAAGAAGCCAGAGAAGAAAGAGTTGAAGCCCATGCTCAAGACCCACAGGAACAACATCAAGAAGAAGAGCAACAGGGCATTCAGAAAGAATAAGAACCATTTCAGCAAGAGCAAGTACCTGCCCCGTCTCCTGAGCACAATGCACCTGAAGAGACCATCAATCAAGTGCTTAGAGACTTGAGGGGTAAGGGAGTAGTTCAAGAAGAAGAAGTGCCAAGATCCACTCCAGTTATGCAAGAATTTGAAGAAGTAGGGCATCACTCCTCCCCTCCTCATTTTGAGACTCGGCCAAGGACTCAGGGGGAGAGTAGTAGCAGTACCAGCATGATGATGGACATTTTGATGCAGTAGCAAGAAGGTCTGTCAGTTCTTCAGATGCAGGTCCAGCAAGTGGATGTTAAGTTTGATTTCTTGGCTGAGGAGGTTCGGTAGATGAAAGATCTTTTGCTTCAGTTAGTGTGCCAACAGGGCACTAGTCAACCATCTGCACCTCCCTCTACTCTTCAAGAACAACCACAATAGCAACAGCATAAAGAACATGAAGAATTTGTTCAGCATCATGAACAACATCCTGAGCAGCAGCAAGAAGAGCAGCAGCTAGAGCCAGAGTAGTCTTCAGCAGTAGTTGAGGAAGAGTAGGAAAAGCAAGACCATCAGCAACAGTCTTCAGTGGCAGTTGAGCCTGAGCAGCAGCAGCAGGAGTCCCCTCAAGAATCTAGGCCTAAGCGACCTCTAGAGTCTCAGGATTTGGAGGTAGATGCCAGATCTAAGGTCAAAACATTTAAGAGGAAGGTTAGAAGAAAGCTCCAGAGGAATGGTCAGCCTGTCTTTCCTTCTCCACCTTTGACCACTTACTCTCCTCCCACTGGACCAACACCTCCTACTCCTACTACTTCCAATGATCCTGCCCCTACTGAGTTGGAACCACCTACATCCTCATCTCATCCTACTGCCCCCACTGCTCCTACACCTCCAGCTCCCTCTGCTGATGAGCAATAACAACCACCTCCACCTCCTCCTTCTGCCTCATCTGATCCTCCTCCCTCTGCCTCTTTACCAGAGGATCAGTCCCTTGCCTTTGACAAAGTAAATTTTATCATATATCCTTTGAAATATTATTTCAAACCCTCCAAGGCAAGCATACCCACTCTCCAAACTTCAGCTCCTCACTTCTTTTCTTGTCTTCCTATAGTTTCCACTCCATTGGCTGGAAGATCCACTCCTTCCCTCCGAGAGATTGTACCTAGTGCGGTACTTTCATCTTCCAGTGGCCTCCAATTAAAAGAAAATCAAGCCAAACTCCTCCCTTCTTTTAGGTATGCTTTTGTCTACCATTCTCAACATCATAAGGACTTGTTTAGGGAATTCCTGTCTATCAAGGCATTTCTTGAAGTCCATGAGATGTCAGGTTTCACCTTTGAGGGTTGGCTTCCCTCTCTCCTCCATACATCTCAAGTCCAGCTGCCAGGTCTGAATTTAATTACTCAGAAAAGCCACAGTCTCTCTCCCAAAGCTTTTCTTGAACTCTATCCTGGTGAAGCCACCAAATTCCAACAGACTTTGGCTAGTAACCAATTCATGGACATTACCCTTCACCTAAATCTTAGATTTTATGACTTGTTTGATACCCTCCTTAGAGAGTCGTAGGCCAAGTACACAAGAATGAAGGACTTCAATGCAGCTAAGTTCAGATTGGAGTTTCTTGATGTCAACAAGGGCCAATGGGAAACTATTATCAGAGGTTAGAGGCAGATTTCCCCTTCCATGTCCATTGGACTATCTTCTGGATTATATCCAAGCCTGGTTGGTGCCATTTCTACTAGAAAAGATTTTGCTCAGCTTATGTTTAATAGGCACATCCACATAGCCACTAGGTTCAGAATCAAGTACAACTTGAACCTGTCATTCCATAGGTTTGCCCTCATGCAAGCACCTCAGAACTCCCAGCACATGTTAGATTTTCAGATCTATTTTGCTGAGTCTGAGAGGTTCTCTAAAGATCAATGGACAGCTGCAAACCCCAAAGATCATACAGACTGTGAGAAGTTGAAGATCTTTGTTAGTGACTATCTCTGCAAAGGATATGAGGATCTTTGGAAGTCTATTGCTCATAAGTGGAAGCAGAGGTACCTAGTCTACTACCAAGCCAGGGAAGCTGCAATTTCTCAGGGTCTGCATTGGAACATTACTGTTCATGACTTTCTCTATCTAGCAGCCACTAAGAAGTTTGTTCCTCTTAAGGTCCTTCTGCGCCCTAGTAATTTTCAGAAGAAACTTACCTGGTTTCATAAGAGACATGTAAAGTCCTATAGGAAAATCCCCTCCAAAGGTCCTACCTATAGGATATACTTTGGTAAGTTTATGAACTTCTTTCCTGATAATGAGAAGAAGCTTTGGGCTCTTCTCCAGCCTTTCCTTGCTCAGATCCCTCCTTCTCTGTATTTACCCAGCTCATTATCAGCTTCATAGACTTGTTTTGTACTTAAACATTTTAGTTATATGAATGATAGTTCTGTTCCTCATGTTTATGGATCTCTCTCTCTCTCTCTCTCTCTCTCTCTCTCTCTCACTATTTTACCTTTTCTGTTAATGCCACAAAGGGGGAGAAAGAAAGAAAGAAAGTAAGAAATCTTAAAATTTGTCTTTTTCACTATCTATTTAAAAGTTTTTGTCATTAACAAAAAGGGGGAGAATTGTTGAGCAACTATCCCCTAAGAAAATTATTTAATATTTTAAATTATTTTAAATGATGATTTTGCTATGACAAGACCTTTTAAAAAGACATTCTACAAATTAAATATACTTATATATATACCACAAAAAATATTTTGAACAAACACTATCTCGAAAAATTTTCTACGTCCACAGACAACTCTAAGTATCACATTGAATCCGACTATGGACTCCGACTCTGGAAAATCGAAGTGGACTTGGAAAATCGTATGGACTCTATTTGTTGAAAAATTGAATCCTAAACTATGACTTTGAAAAGTCGAAGTAGGATATCATATTCGAAGTTCCCTTTCCGACTTTCAAACGTCGAAGTCTACTCTTCTACTCCATGAAGTCGAATGAGTTCACTCCAACTTTATGAAGTCGAATTCCTTTTGAGATTTCTGTAGCGTCGGATGCTAATCTATTCCTGTTATCTTTGACTCTGACTTTAGAAAGTCAAATTGCATTCCTTTTGTCTCCGACTTCCCTGACAACTTCTGTGCAATTTTTTCCATGCAAATACTATTTTATAGTTTCATGAGATGTTGATTGTTTGGTATTACATTTGCTTAGTGATATCCTCTATAGAACACATAACATTTGTGTGTAATTTAGAATTATGTCCTGTCATGATATTATTATTAAATATATTCTGACATATAGGATATGTTGTACTTAAAACAACCACAGAAAATTTTCTATAAAAATGTCTGAAACATTTATTCAAATTGGTGTCTTGCTTTATGTCAAAAGTTCAGACTTTCTTGACATTCAACAGATGTCTTGCAAATTAATGCCTTTAGGAGCATGATGTATCTGACAGAGGCTCAGCTACCATTGTCAGAACTTCACCTTACTTTCTGATGCAACTGTCTGTCTGTATTTATTTTGCTCTGAACTTGTGTCTGTCTGAGGTTTCCATACTTTATATATATATTTGACTCACGTACCTCAAAAAGTATGAAGGTATCTTTGCTTTTGTCTTGTCTTTGTTGCAGATCATTTATTCTGCACATTTTCAACATGGAGCTTTCACAGAACATTAAATGAAGAGTGACCTCTAAGCTGAGAAGCTACAAGCATGGTCTTAAGCCGTTGGAAAGCTAAAAAAGCTGAAGAACTAATGGATAATCAAGATCTCATTTGCACCCAAAGGATCAAGACCTCTCCTCAAATGGCTAGATCTCCAACGGACACTTTCAAACGAATACTGTCACACCCCGCCAATTTAGCAGCGGAATAAATTGGGGTGACGTGAGCAAAGTGTATGGTAATGTAAATTGCGCATACAGTCGAAAAAATTAGAGCATCTAATGAACAATAATTGCAATAAACTCTTCATTTTATTGATAATTCACCTAAACTATTACAACCACTAATTCGGAGCCAAAACATAGGGCTCAAAGACTTCATCACATTGGAAATGATATTTAAGTAAATATCTAACTAAACTCTATGATACTAAGATCATTCCATCGATATGACTCCAGGTCGCTCATCACTCCAGTCCATTCCCGTTGGTGTGTGTAGGGTCATCATCCAACTTACCTGAAACACATATAACAAATAGCGCAAGGTGAGCGATAACGCTCAGTAGGACTAAATATCTCATGTAAACAGGCATGCTTTAAGTGATTAATGTCTTATAAGGCAGGATACTAGAGAGAACGATCAAGTATAGTTAAGATAGTAATAGCACATGATAGCAAGAGAACGATAAAACTTCCAATAGAATATTGCAAAACTAGCATGACAACGGATTAGCCATGTAACGAAATAGTGTATATGATTGAACAAAAGTGCACTTGTAGAGATAGCACATCTGGTCGAGCATCTTGTCAACCCAGAGAACGATAGTATAGTGATTGATATATTGACTGTCATAGATTAAATTGTGATTGTTTTAAATGGCACTGAGTGCATGCCGTACACACCCTGATCATGTTACCCTTGCGAGGAAATGGCACTCTTTGGGCGCTCTCCCCAGGACCAAATCGGGCCCTATTACACTGGCATAGTTGTGTTTGTTATTTTAGACAATCAATTGTATGGCCAAATAGAGTACCAAGAAGAGATGAGAGTAATAGAAGAATAGACGAGTGTGTAGAGAGAAAGCGAACAGATGAGAGTAAAGAGAGAGTAGATGAGACAGGGGCATATTCGTAAAAAAATGATAAACACGTGATAGTAACAGTTGCACAGCCCTAGGTCGTGTGTCGGCAGTCCGGTAGAAGTCACATCCATCCACTAGCCGTGCCAAGACATAGACTAGAGATCCGGAGTGATTCCAAGGTAAGAGAGAACACACTAAGGCCGTTTGGATCATACTGATCCCTAAAGGTGTAAAGGTTTTTAAGGGTACAACCAGCTCATCTGCAATGGACGTGCGCCAAAGTCAAGGAGACTTACGGAGGTATTAAAAAAGAGTCCCTGGTCTGCTCAGAAGTATTCTCAACGGAGAGGTGGTCCATGCCAATAAAAAGTGTGTAACGAAATGTTGTCCGTCTTGCCTCGAGTGCTCGAAGGCAGAGGGACGCGATAACGGTGTTCAAAACATGCGAATAAAACGAATACAAGTGTCATTTAAATAATAGGGAGTTTAAGTGAAATAATTACACTTAATTACCAGATACATTATTGAGTAATTTAATAAGGTCTCATGGCAAACATTTATGTTAAGTGTGTGCAAGTGTAATTGAATCAAGAGAGCATGAAAGATTGTGCACACGGCTTTTAAATTTATTAATTTCTTGTATATATTACTCATTAATAGTTAACAGGTCAAAATTATTCATGACAGTACTTAATTAAGGCTAATCGGGATTTAAATGCCATAAATAGTAGGGTTATATAAGCAAATTTCAGGTTTTGGCCGTCACAGTCAGATCGCGACGTCGGCTGCTGTCGCGTTCAGTTCGCGACTGGGGTAGCTGACGCGTTGACTGGACATGTTGCGACGGACCTAACCGACACGTTCAGGTCGCGAAGGGTCCGACGCCTTCAGGTGCTAGCCGAGATGTCGACACGACGACACGTATGCGCATCGCGTCAGGTCGGAGTGGTGCATCCAGGTCGAGCCGACCTGCCAAGCAGGGCACGACGCAGGGTTCCATCGCATTCAGAACGTGATGTGACACTCTGTCGCGACGAGGTTGAGAATTCGGCCTATCGGGCCATCGCGTTCTCAGAGCGTCGGCCCGAGCTCTGGCAGATGGTGCATGACCCTTTGGATGTGGTCCATGCCATTCAAACTTGACACAATGCACTTCAAAAATCCAGAACAAATCGCATACACCACAAAAAATCATGAAATCGGTCTTGAATGAAACTAGACATGTAGATCTATCTCTGGGCATGGGTAATTATAAAATAAACATGTATAGAGCATGATTTAGTTAGGTTACTTTTCGGTGACCTAAACATGCACAGTCATGGAAAATGAATTAATTGGCAATGGATTCATGATGAAAATTAGGGAAAATAGGATCATTAGAACCCTAACATGATGCAGTATTTATGATAAAAGTTTCGTGGTATGAGATCAAGTAGATTCATGGATTTAAAACAAACATGAGGGTCCGGATACATAGAGTTGACAGAGATTGATACATTTAATACTCCATCATGGAGCAATGAAAATTGGGGAAACCATAGGGCTTTGATAGAGGGGATCAAGATCTATCTAGGGTCGGGTTTAATTAGATTGAGCTTGAGAGATTGCCTACCCTTTTGTGGTTTGAAATCCTAGGGTTAAAAAACGTGAAGAAGATGGAGCTCCCCCTTGTTCTCCTAGCCTCCTTCTCCTTGCTCCTTAGGTCCAATAGCTCCTTCTCCTCGTGCTCCAAGCTCCCAAGACTCAATAGGGTCATCTAGGTACGAAGTAGAGGTGTATTTGTGGGTTTTAAGAGTCCTACACTTATAAAACTCCTCCTCCTCTTCAAATTCTGAATTTTCTCATTTATCTCCCTATTTCCTAGCATTATCTACCTAATAGGATTGATGAGAGGTCTAATTTCGTGGGTAATGGGTTAGGATGGGATGATGACTCCTTTTTAGGATAATTACCATCTATTTACGCATTATCCCACTCTTATGTAATTTATTAAGCATTTAACTCTGAATTTCTTATTTATCTCCTCCTTTTCTATCATTTATCCACCTATTTGGCTTAGGGAGAACTCCAATTTCGTGGCTAAGGGATTTGGGTAGGTCTAGGATTCTTTTTAAGATAAATATGAGTCATATTGGTGCTTTAATGACCCCTTTTTAATTAAGAGATAATATAATTACGAATTTCCCTATTTAATATGAGTCTCCTATATTTTTTTATCCTTATTTCCTCTTATCTAAATTCTCTTTTTAGATTGGGATAGAGTCCTATTGAGTTAGACTAGGGTTAAGACTCTTTTTAAGATAATTAGGAGCTAAAATAGTCATTATCTTAACACTTTTTATTTATTAATATTTTTAGGTATGAATTTAGGCTTAATTAACTCCCAACCAAAATGGGCTCTTCACATTTGGGCCCATCAATCCATACTTTGGACCACTTGTACAACCCATTTCCTAATTTAGCTTAATGGATTTAATTTAATTCCCTTTATTTCAATTTATTCACCCTTTATTCAACTTTAAATCTATTTATCACATCTATTCAAAAATTTCTCATTTATCTCCCATCCAATGATGGGCTTTAGCTTTTGGATTAACTTAAGCATGGCTCATTTGTACAACCCATATACTTAATTTACTTAATGGGTTTTAATTATCCTTTTATTTGGGAATTTATTCATGGGCCAAAATTATCCATTGGTCCAATTATCATAATGGGCTATCAACCCATATTATTTAGAGTCTACCCACATGTTTATTTTAATTTATAATCCACTTTGGCTCATAAAATAATGGGTTCTCCGACTTGTTCTTTAATTACGATAATAAGTCGCATAAATTCTTAAACTTGATCCAAATGATTTTTTATGTCCAAATTTCTTGATGGGTCATTAGAGAATATTATTTAAAGCATAACTACTATTTTTATGACATTTTTATATGAGTTTTTACATATGCTATAATGATGTGTGCCTTTTTAATTAGTTTGATTTTATTAATTGATAAATTTTTTAATTATCTATATTTTCTAATTTATGAATTTTCTAGGGCACTACAAATACATTCTCTTGAAGCATATATGGAAGCCAAAGTTTGAATGAGAGAACATATACAACATCAAGTGTGTGTGTGACCAGCTAGCATTCTCATTCAACTCTTTCTCCTACTTTCTGCTAGCAAGAGCTTCTACAAGTCTTCTCCTGAACTGTAAGATTGAGAGTCCCTACAATTCAGAAAATTCTCCAAGATCTCCTCTTCACTGAAGTCTTGTTGTTTGGGTGGAATTTTGTAATTTGATATCTTTCCATCCACCCTTCCTAATTCAGAAAGGATCTCAGCTGTAGCTCTTATTGTTTTTCTCCTTTCTGAATTTTGGGTGTGTTTGCTCATTCTTGGCGCAAACACGTAAGAGTTTTTGCAAATTCTGTCTGTGTAAACCCGCAAGAGGTTTGTTCCTGCTGTACCCCTCTTGTGTAGGGAAGACCTTGTGGAAGGTAGTTTTTTGTACCCCTGTTGAGGGAAGACTTGCTTGGGAGTAAGTGGATTTATAATTCCTCTCAAGGGTAGGAGAAGGCCAAGTTCTCTTGGCAGTTAGTGAAATCTCAAGTGGTTTGCTTGAGGACTGGACGTAGGACTTCCATGTGAGAAGGGTCAAACCAGGATAAAATTCTTTATGCATTTGTGTGATTGTTTCCGCCAAATTACACTTGAATCACACACCACACTAAACTCTAACAGATCTATTTAGTGCTGTCTAATTTCAGATAAATTTTTAAAAAGGTAAAGAAGTCCTATTCACCCCCCTCTAGGACATTATTTGTTCCATCTCGATCCAACACTCTCTCTACACAGGGTGCACCACGTTCCAGTGATTCAGAGAAATATATTAAGTGATTTTGTTTTAGTGGAACAAGGTTATGAAATAACATTCAAATGTAATAAAGTGGTGTTTCTTTATTTAAGGACTTTTATTGGAAAATGTTATTTAAGTGATGGTTTGTTTAAACTTCATGTGGACAATGTATTGGATAAAGAACTGGTTGACATTTTCTCTAGTTCTACTTCATTTTTTGTGAATGTTATGGAATTATCTACTTTATGGCATAATCTTTTAGGGCATGTAAATTACAATTCCTTGAAACGAATGATGAATTTGAAAATGATCCCCGAGTATGTCATTGATAAATTTCATAGATGTAATATTTGTGTGCAAGCTAAACAACCCAGAAGACTTAACTTTGTTGTGAGAGAATCTGAGATTTTATATTTAGTTCATACTGATATTTGTGAGTTTAATAGTGTACAAACATGGGAACAAAAGAAATATTTTATCACCTTTACAAATGATGCTAGTGGATACTGTGTATTTTCTTAAGTCTAAAGATGAAGCTTTATCTAAGTTTGTCATCTTCAAGGCTGAAACAGAAACACAAACCTCCAAGGTTCTTAAAAGGATAAGGTCTGATAGAGGGGGAGAATATACATCTAACCTCTTTTCTGAATTTTGTCAAAATCATGGCATAATTCACGAGGTTATTACTCCATATTCTCCTCAGTCTAATGGGATTGCAGAATGAAATAATAAAGTTTTTATTGACATGGTCAACTCTCTTCTCCAAAACTCTGGATTACCTAGTTACATGTGGGGAATGCTTTGAATACGGCATGCCATATTTTGAATAAAGTTCCCTTGAAACACAAGGACACTAATCCAGAAGAGTTATGGAGAGGTAGGAAATCTAGGTTCAAGTATCTTAAATTGTGGGGTTGTCTTACAAAAGTGTTGGTCCCTTAACACAAAAAAAAGAAGCTAGATCCGAAAACAGTTGATGGGGTCTTTATAGGCTATGCTCAGATTCATAGTGATCAAATATGAGATATCTGGAATATATGTTAGCTCCATAGTTGAATTTCGTGATGTTACATTCTTAGAGGATGTGTTTCCCATAAAAATTGATGTACCTTATCAAGTGTCTACTAAAGAAGATCCTTGTACCTCTGGTTCTATTCCTGATCATGTAGAGAGGATATCAAATGTGGGGGTTGAAATCTCTAGTTCCCATCCCGACTATATTGATCAAGAGGAATTGGTGGAACCAAGAAGGAGTAAGAGACTTAGAATTGCCAAAGATTTGGGAAGTGATTTTATCACTTACCAAATTGAGGGTGATCCTCTTACTTTTTGAGATGCTATGACTTCACCAGAGGCAATGCATTGGAAGGATGCCATTAAGAGTAAGATGGATTTCATTATCTCCAATGGTACTTGGGAGTTGGTTGATTTACCTCATGGTTCTACAACTATTGGGTGCAAATGGATTTTTAAGAAGAAACTAAAACCTGATGGAAGTATTGACAAGTATAAATCCAGATTGGTTGCCATGGGGGTCAAACAAAAGGAAAGAATATATTTCTTTGATACCTAGTTATTCTCCTGTTACTAGGATGACCACAATTAGAGTGCTTTTAGCATTGGCCTCGGTGTATGATCTTATTATCCATCAAATAGATGTTAAGACTGCCTTTCTAAATGGTGATCTTGAAGAAGAGATATACATAGATCAGCCTGAAGTGTTTGTGGCACCTAATGATGAGAAAGTTTGCAAACTTGTTAAGTCCCTTTATGGATGAAAACAAGCCCCGAAATAATGGCATCAGAAATTTGAAAGATCATCTTGCCTTTTGGATTTAGTGTCAATGAGTTTGATAAGTGTGTCTATGCCAAGGTAATTAAAGGTGTTACTTGTATCATTCTATGTCCGTATGTAGATGATATCCTACTGTTTGGAACTTCTATTGGGATTGTGAATGAGACTAAGTCATTCTTGAGTAGAATGTTTGAGATGAAAGCTATGGGAGTTGCTAATGTGATTCTGGGCCTTAAATTGATTCATTCAATTGAAGGGATATCAATTTCTTAGTCTCAATATATTAAGAAAGTCTTGGAGAAATTTGGCTATCCAAATTGTAAATCTGTAAGCACTCCATACGATTCATTTAAAACATACTACAACAACAAGAGTGGTGTTCCAGCGTCTCAACTCATATATTCCCAAATCATATGAAGCTTAATGTATCTTGCAAACTGTACCACGACATTTCATATGCAGTGACTAGATTCAGTAGATACACTAGTTGTTCTGATCGTACTCACTAGGAGGTCTTGGATAGGGTACTAAGGTACCTTAAAAGGAACTATTTCTTTGGGCTTGCATTATGGGAAGTATCATACGGTGTTAGAAGGGTATAGTGATGCAAGTTTGGATAGTCCAAAACTCAGAGAATAACGGTGTTTCAGGGTATGTCTTTACCTTAAGAGGTGGCATTGTTGCCTGGAGGTCTACAAAATAGACCATTTTATCTCAGTCTACTTTTAAGACTGAGTTGTGTGCTTTAGACACTACTGGAACAGAGGCTTAGTGGATCAGAGGACTTCTTTCTGAATTTTCTTTGATGGGAAAGCCCATTCCTGCAAACTCAATGCATTGTGATAGTATGATGACAATTGCAAAGATTAGAAGTTCAAAGTACAACAAAAAATATAGGAGACATTTCCAAGTCATATAGAAATCTTTAAGGGCACTTGTGTCTCAGGGTGTGATTGCTATTGATTTTATTAGTACCAAAGATCATACAATAAATCCATTAATAAAGGGACTTGATAGAAATCAAGTTCAAAATTTTAGATTGGGGATGAGACTGAAATCCATTGAGAATTCTTCTATGGAAGCAACCCAACCTAATGGAGTGGAGATCCCACAAAATAGGTTCAATGTGGTAACAACAAGTCATAGGGAGAATTAAGGGGCACTTTGCATTATGTTGGTACTTATATACCTGTGTGTGTCTCCCTCGATAATCTACTTATGGCGCATGTACTGCAAGTAATTAAGAGTTTTGTGAAACTCTAAATGAGTTCAAACCTATATTGACAAGATGTTTATAGTGCATCCTTATAGAAGTCCACCTATGTGAGTGTGACTGTGAGGCCATAGTTAAGGGAAGTGGGTTCTTCCTTAACAACACTCATGAATTAGGATTTGGACGCATGGCCATAAGGCGCCAACCCTGAAGATTTCAACCAAAAATTATATCTTGTTGTTCTTAATAGAAACTCTTATATAAAGAATCAATTCAAGACTTAGTTTACTTCGGTTCTGTGGGGGTTGAAGTTAGAAACTCAGGTGATAGTTCAAACCCGAAAGGTACTTTCACTAAAAGCAATTTATGTTTTTTCTTCCATCGATCTTTGTTTCTTCCACAAAATCATGTTGGGTTTGTGGGGAAATGTTGGAGATATTGTGGTGGCTAAGGGTTTATTTATTAATCCAAAATTTTTGGGGGTTTTTTGAAAAAAAATGGTTCTATGTGAGATTTTTTCTTTGGGGGAAAACCAAACGTGGAGAGGGGCTTTTGCGTCTTGGGGTGGGCAGCGGCGTGTCTCTTGGCAAAAAGGAAAGAAAGGGGTGAGGCTTTCTTCCTTGGAGGAGAGAACGACGAAAAGGCAAACCCAAGGGCTGCCTAGGATTCCTTCAGGCGGCGATGTTGGGTTCTTCTAGTGGCGGTGCTCTCTCTCTCTATAGAAACTTTTTTCTCATAAATCGACGAAGGAGAACGTGTTCTTAAGGTTGTTGTCGGGGAGGGATCGCGCCTTAGTGTGAAGGCACGTCCCTATAGCCATTCTATATTGGGGGAAGATCGTTGATTACATCACACTAGTATGACGGGGGCGAAAATTTCTCCAAAGGGAGTCCTTGCAGACGGCTCAACTAAGTGTTCTAACTTTACGTTTTTTTTTTTCTTGATTTATTGCTCTCATATGCATGTGTTTTCTTTTTGAATTGGAATCAGATCTTACCTATAATTGTGGGGCGATATGTATATGATGTTCATGTCATCATACTCTATGTAAGTTAAAATTATCCATTAAAAGAACATCTCTCTCTCTAGAATCTAGAGAGAGAAGCTCTGGGTTTGCGGTTTCCTCTGGTTTCCTCCCACGTTGGCCGCCGGCCCTAGGGGCTGGCGGGGTGCTGCATGGATGCCGCAGTGGAGGGCACGTCGACGGCTGGTGCCGATGCTTCAACGAGGAAACCATCTTATGCCCAGATTATTGCTGCTTCAAAGCCCATGCCTTCGATTCCCATTGGGGTAAAGCCACCAGCTTTTACAGACGCCGGAGAACCTGCTGTGTTTTTCTCCCAGGAAGAAGTTCGTAACTCTTTGGTTCCCTTTCGGCTCTCTTTGATTGTTCGTTGTTCGTATGGGCGTTGCTCCATCCCGGAGTTCAAATCCTGCATCTCCCTACGGCTGCTGCTTAAAGGTGATTTTATTATTAGTGTGCTTAATCATAATCATCTCCTGTTGCGGTTTGATTTTGAGGAAGACTACATCAAAGTGATTCTACGACGAAGCCTATATATTAAGGGTCTCCTGTATCGATTCTTCAAGTGGGATCCGGCGTTTGATTTTAATGGAGATCCTACTATTGTTCCCATCTGGGTCGGCTTCCCTATGCTCCCTGTTAACTTCTATTCTGAGGATTTCTTGAGGTCTATTGCTGGTAACTTAGGTCCGGTCCTTCGGGTTCATGAGCCTACCCAGGCTTTGACTAGGACGAACGAAGCCTTCGTTTGCGTGGAACTAGATATTCTCAAACCACGACCGGAGAGAATATGGATAGGGTGTGGTCCTGATGGATTCTGGCAAAATATTAGATACTACAGAGTTCCGGAAGTTTGCTCCTTCTGCCACAAGCTTGGGCATGCAGCTTCTTCCTGCCATAAGAAGCAGAAGCAGATCATATCGGCAGAGCCGTCGTCTCGCCCTGCCATGGATGATACGTCCCTGGTAGAGAAACCTAACGTCATGCAGACTTGGCGTCCAAAAGTTCCTGTTGTTCTGCATGGGGCGGCCATGGTCGAGCCTTTGGTGGAGGATCAGGTTTTGTCGCCGGTGGTGGAGCAGTGCTCTCACATGGATGGGGAGCGCGCTCCTGATATTAGGGTGTCTCCTGGTGCAACTGGGAGTGCGTCCACGTCGCATGGCGATCCTGTCATCTCTCCAGTGCACCTGGTGCAACCTCAGGTGGAGGCGCAGCTTCCTACTGTTCCCATGGTTGATAATGTTCCAGTGGTCGTTGATACCAGTCAGCTTCTGGCAGATCCATAGATCCAATAGTTCCATCTTCTTCCCCGCTCAGAGGAGTTTCTCATGCGCCTCCTCCTGATTCTAGGGTTTCTATTCAGGACATGTCCTTGTCGACCTCGGACTGTAAGGAGGCGGATCTTCCAGACGCTCTGGCACTTTCCTTATCGGTCAGGGAGAATCTCCAGGAGATTGTGACCAATGCTGAGTCTGAAAATATGTTCATGTCTATTTCTGCTCCGACGGCTTCCAAAAAGCAGGTGATAGGACCTCGGACTCGGTCCCGGGCACGAGTTAAAGGGGTCTCGTCTGGTTATATTTCTTCATGAATTCTTCTATGATCTACTGGAATGCTAGGGGTATATCTAACTCTGCCTCTAGAAACTCTCTCCGTCGGCTGGTTCGTAAATACAATGTGGACCTTGTGGTCATTGCTGAGCCCATGGTTTCTTTAACCCATATCGACTCCCTATCTAGAAGTCTTTCTATGGATAAGCATGTTGACAATATGGGTGATTCGTCTAAAATCTGGGTTCTCTGGCGTAACATTTCTATGCATGTGATATCTTCCTCGGATCAACAAATTACTTTCATGATGGACAATGATAGTTTGATGATTACTGTGGTGTATGCTAGCTGCAGTGCTTCCTTGAGAAGATGTTTGTTCGATGATATCATTCAGATTGCTGACAACTGTATGGTGCCATGGATGGTGGGTGGCGATTTTAACTGCATTCTAAACTCAACGGAAAAAGTGGGTGGTCGTTTTGGCAATTTGCATGCAATGCTTGACTTCAATGCTTTTATTAATGCATGCTCTCTTATAGATGCTGGTTATGTGGGATCCAACTATACCTGGTCTAACAACAGGTCTGGTTTGGCATCAGTTAAGGCTCGCCTAGATCGCTTCCTGGTTAATAGTTCTTTTGAAGATGCTTTTAAGGGATTCTCGGTGCGGCATTTACCCAGATTGAATTCTGATCATTCTCCCCTCCTACTATCCGTAATTCCTGTGCAAAGAGTCCCTGCAAGATTTATTTTTCAGGCCATGTGGATTAGCCATGATACTTACCTTAATACAGTGCAGGGGGCGTGGACTAATGTTTCCATTTGGCACCCTAATCCTTTCACTATGTTATCTATAAAACTCAAGGCTGTCAAGCAGGCCCTTCGACAGTGGAACATCTCTACTTATGGCAATGTAGAGAGGAACGTGGAGCTGCTGGAAGGCGCCTTCCAAGAGGCGCAGGATTCCTTTGACACTAATCCGTCTGATGTTAATCGATGTGCTCTTGGGCTGGCCTCTGCTAACCTGAAGAGAGCTATCAAAAATCTGGACATCTTTTGGGCACAAAAAGCTAGAATGAATTGGCTAGAGAATGGAGATAGAAACTCATCCTTTTTCCATAAGGTAGTTCAAGGCAATAGAAGACGCAACTACATCCATAGGCTGAAGATCAATGGAACCTGGTGTGAGGATCAGGAGGTCCTTCAAGAGGAAGCTAGTCGGTATTTTGAGGAGATTTTATCTACTGCTCCTCACTCTATGGATCCCTCGCTACTTCATGTCATCCCAGCGCTTGTCTCGGATGAAGATAATGCTATCTTGTGTGCAGTACCAAGCATGGATGAAGTTAAAAATGCGGTCTTTTCTATGAATGGGAATAGTTCTCCTGGCCCGGATGGATTCTCAGGTACCTTCTTCACATCTTGTTGGGATATTGTTAACAATGATGTTCATGCAGCTGTGGCAGGTTTCTTTCATGGTCACTCTTTCCCTCGGGGTGTTACGTCATCCCTTATTGCGCTCATTCCAAAGGTGGCTCAACCGGAGACTTTCAATGACTATAGGCCTATTAGTCTTTGCAATTTTAGTTATAAAATTGTCTCCAGGATTATATGCGACCGGCTGGTAACTATTCTGCCAAAAATTATCTCTCAAGAGCAGGGTGCATTCGTGAAGGGCAGGATTATCACGGACAATATTGCCCTTGCTAGACAGTTGGTTCGTGACATTGGCCGCAAAGTTCGAGGAGGGAACACTATCTTTAAGCTTGATATTCGCAAGGCCTATGATAGTGTGGAATGGGATTTTCTATTTGCGGTTCTTAACAAGTTTGGTTTCTCTTCCAGATTTGTATCCTACATTGGTATGCTGGTATCTAATTGTTGGTTCTCGGTGTTGGTTAATGGAGCGCCTGCTGGTTACTTCAAATCTTCTCGTGGTCTCCGCCAAGGTGACCCTATTGCCCCAGCTCTTTTTGTTATTATGGAAGAAGCTCTCAGTCGAGGTCTCAAACAGTTAGTTTCTAGTGGGTGGCTATCTCCCTTCGCGGGCCCAAGAGGCTGTCCCGCTCCCTCCCATCTACTGTATGCGGATGATACCCTAGTTTTCTTGAATGGTTGCTGTCAAAATGCG
Source organism: Colocasia esculenta (assembly GCA_014218235.1). Classification (NCBI taxonomy): domain Eukaryota; kingdom Viridiplantae; phylum Streptophyta; class Magnoliopsida; order Alismatales; family Araceae; genus Colocasia; species Colocasia esculenta. Next base: position 58,665,024 of record CM024764.1, on the reverse strand, counting down.
AGGCGGTTGGTGTCTTTCTTGGGGCAGTACTCGTCGTCCTCTGGCCAGGTTATTAATCAACAGAAAAGTTCCTTTATGGTTGGTGATAGAGCTTCGGCCCATTCTGTTCAAAGACTGGTGGATATCACGGGTTACAGACGCCTATCTGGACCGTTGTTCTACCTGGGAGTTCCACTTCGTCCTGGTCGGTTCTTGGTGGCGGACTATAAGTCTCTAATGGACAAAGTGAGCTATAAGTTCGGCAGTTGGAAATCTAAATTCTTATCTCAAGCGGGGCGGGTCACCCTCATCAATTTGGTTATCTCATCAGTCCCTATTTATTTAGCTGCCACTTCTTGCATTCCTCGTACTGTTATCTCCTTTATTGAGAGGTCTTCTGCATGTTTCTTTTGGAATGGGTCTGACGGAGTTAGAAGGAGGCACTGGGTTGCATGGCAATGTATCCAGCGTCCCAAGGTGGAAGGTGGACTGGGTGTACGTAATATGCAGTCCGTTCAGCTGGCACTTGTTATCAAACAGTTGTGGCATATTATGCATGGCGATTCGCTCTGGCCAGTGTATGCTAGGCAGCGTTTTCATACCTTTGATAAGCTCCCTGGGATGCCCGTCCAGATTTGCAAGACTGCCCTACATATTATTCATGCAAATACTCGTTGGGTGCATGGTAATGGTAACCGTATTAATATCTGGAAGGATGCGTGGTTTGGTCACCAACCACTAGCTGATATGTTTCCAGACGTTGTACCTCCAGGGAATTTTTCTTTGCAGGAGGTGGTTCAGAATATTCAACATCCAATGAGATCAGTTATTCCGGAGACCCATTTGTGTAATACTAAATTGTCTGACGATGAGGATACTGTCTTCTGGGCGGCCAGCCCCAACGGATTATTTTCTACCAAATCTGCCTATGAATTGGTGCGCTCTCCAGGCATCTATCGTCCTCCTATTCGGAAATTATGGCACTCTGCCTTCTTACCCAGAGCATCCTTATTTTCCTGGAAGCTGCTTCATCGAGCTGTCCCAGTAGATCAAGCAATCATGGACTGTGGTATTCAATTAGCCTCTAGGTGTTCCTGTTGTGATTCACATCAGGTGGAGGACCTTAATCATGTGTTTATCCACAGTGCACCGGCTCAGAGCTTGTGGAGGTGGCTGGTGCCTCTACTGAGTGATGATATCTATCTTCATCCAAACATTACAGTTAGAATCTGGAACATTCTCCTTCAGTCCAATATGAGTACCGCTACTGGTTTTATTGCCTTATACGGTCTACTTCTGATTATGTGGGAGCTGTGGAAGAACAGGTGTTCCATCAGGTTTGATAGTAAGCAAATTCGGGTGCAAGACATGGTCAGACGTATCAAATTTCACATTGAATCTGCACTATCCAGTCAGAGCTTTAGTGCCTCGCCATCTAGCTGTTATCAAAGTGTCCTCTTGGCTTATGGATTTACCCCTAAAATTAAGAACAAACAGCTGAGGTTCGTTCGCTGGATTCCTCCTTTATCTAACTATAGCCTTAATGTAGATGGTGCGTCTAAAGGAAATCCGGGCATGTGTGGTGGCGGCGGATGTATTCGTGACAGCGCAGGTGCACCATTAGTCTCCTTTGCTTTCTACTATGGGGAGGGCAACAGTCTTCTTGCTGAGACTCGCGCTCTTTGTGATGGCCTTCGTATTGCTTCTTCCTTGGGGGTTCGGCTATCTGCGATATATTCAGATTCGCTTACTTTGGTTAATTCTTTGGTGCACCATACTTGTTATTCTTGGCCGACGTTAAGATGGTGGCGTGTCATCCTCAACCACATGCATGACCATGCCACTAGTGTATCTCATGTCTATAGGGAGGCCAATAAAGTTGCAGATGGGTTGGCTAATCATGCGGTTATCACTATGTGTAACAATGTTTTTTGGCGGGCTGATATCCCTCTGGCTTGTAGAGGGGCGGCTGTTCTAGATAGATCAGGACTTTGGAGTATTAGAATCAGCTGAGCTGCCTTGGTTTTATCTTTTCTTTAGGAGATTTGTCAGGGGTATGCCCCAGTGTTTCTGTACTAGCAACTTTATCTTTAAATATACAAGGCACAGTGGTCGCACCAGGGGAGTGAGAACATTACTCCTCTCTGGGGAGTAGTGCACTTAGCTGGTTGCTGACTCTGTGACCTCTTTGATTAAAAAAAAAAAAAAAAAAGTTCATGTGATTATTTATGTCATGTATGTTGTTTTTCCAACATTCGATATGGCTTCACACGTGGTGTTTATATGGTGCCACAAGAGTTCTTTCTCCAGGAAAATAAAAATCTGTTACAACTAGATGTATGATCAAAGGGAAACTAGCCAAAACAATGGGATAAGATGTGAAAAGCAGCGCTAATTTTGTTCCTGCCTGCTCAAGTCACCGAGTAAAAGAAGTGCTTTATTTCAACAAAAAAAAAAGTCCGTGAAAAGAACACAGTTAAGGAAAAAATGGAGCTACGAAGACCGCTGCAGCTTTTTGAAGGAAAAACAATGTGTCCAAAAGTTACTAGTATAGTTAACGTGCTTTGAAAGCTTCAAATTCCAACCTCATTAAAAAAGAAAAACATGAAAATGTTTATTAATTGGGGAAGTTTGATTTTTATAATAACCCAAATGTTTTAATTGGGGCAACTTCTAATTTATACTTCTTGCTTTCAAAATTGAAGCCGAAAGAATTAATTTCTAGCTGAAGGTTGTTAAACAACTTCTCAAGAATGATTCTAGCACCGCAACTGGGCCAGTCGGGAGGCCCGTTGGTGTAGCCCGTCTTAAAAGCGGACTCTGGTCATAACAATGCGCACAGTTGCTAACAGTGGCGTAGGTTACTTAGATGGCACTAGGCCTCCAAATGCCTGTGAGCCCATCTCTTAAGGCCCAGGCGGGCAAGATGGCCCTTCCAGGCTCTTTTGCTACGCATTAGTATGTGAAGAGATCAGCCAAGTTCTGTCCATTCTGGTTAGGACTATTCATAATATGGTTCAACTCAAAAAATTGAACCGAACCGACTAATTCGATTCGGTTCGATTCGATTTGAGAAGTGCTACGGTTCAGTTCAGTTTTGCACAGTGAAATCGAATGAACCGAAAATATGTAATAAATATATTTGAATAATAAATATAACATAAAGTTGCACCTAGCCTAGTGGCTAGGCGTGCTTCTTCCTTTTGGGGTGGTCACCCTTTTGGGGTGGTCTGGGTTCAAAACCCATGACTGCCCTGCACGTGTATTTTAAACCCTAAATTGAACCGTGAACAGCCCTAATTCTGGTCAGATGTCAGTGGTCCAAAAACAATTACCCTTTTGGGGTGGTCTGGGTTCAAAACCCATGATTGCCCTGCACGTGTATTTTAAACCCTAAATTGAACCGTGAACAGCCCTAATTCTGGTCAGATGTCAGTGGTCCAAAAACAATTAGAAAAAGGGATAATTTTTAAGGAGGCATGTTATGAACAGTTCTTTTTTTTAGAAAAAAAATCTTATTTGTCATTCACAAAGGACAAGTATTATATAATTTTACTCATAATTTTTAGGCCGGGAAAATTCCAGAGGGAGGTATATGTGGCACTTATCTTTCGTGCGTTTATTAAATAGGTGTACTATAAAAGTGTGGCTTCTTTACGTTATACTTGGTTATGTCCTTTCTTTCTATCTTTCTAGTTGCTGCCAGCTAAATTGATCATAATCTTTAACTTTCATCCCATTGCCTAGCACTGAAACTACATATCAACTTCCTACTTGGTGATGACTTTATCACATTTAAATGGGAAAGAAAGTGCTAAATTAACCTTGCTTGATACTTTATTTCCAAAAGTCATCACTTTTTTGAGGAAAAAAAGCTCATTCAACTGGCAAGGCAAAACAGGTGACATGGTAGAGAATGCTTCCAGCTTCAATGATTAATTACTAATGTCTCCAAAAATGGCTTGCATCCACTGCAAGTATGCCCTGTATTGTAGTTTCGGAGGGAGCTTCGGATCAACCCCAGAGGTAGAGCATGTTTTCAGCTGTAATGTATTTTTTATTTTTTTGATATGCTAAGACGGTTGACCTAATCATGATCTATACAACATTACTACAAAATACAGTTGTAACTATGACCTAAAACCGTCAGTAATGTGAAAATATCGTAGGTAAATATTTATATCTACGACATTTACTACGTCTTATGTCGTAGGTAAAGTACGTGTTGGTAATACTATTACCTACGACAGAGTCGTAGGTACAGTACATGGACTTTACCTACAAAGTTTAATGCCGTAGGTTGTATTTACCTATAGAGTCAAATGTTGTAGGTTGTGTATACTTATAACAAAGTTAAATGTCATAGGTTTTTGTACCTGAGTTAAAAATGTCATCTGCCCCTCCTCTCCATATCGAAACCTTACATTCATATTCACACATTTTAACAATCACAATTCAACATCCACACATTCACTTACACCCCATCCTCATACACATCATACTCACACACATTTCATATTTTAACAAACACAATTCATTGGTTATATCCACACATTTACTTACACCCCATCAACATATACATCATATTCACACACATTTCACAATTGAACAAACACAATTCATTGGTACATTCACACATTTACTTTACACCTCATCCAAGTTCATATTCACTCATTCACATTCACATTATCTCATTCATTCATACATTTCATCAACATAGCCACATTCATTCATTCAAACACATATTGTGGTCATTCACAACACTTTTCATATTAATGCCAAATATATATATCCACAATATCTATCTGTCCAAAATTATATATATACATCTAAGTGTTTTCATGCCATCAAAAGTTTATGGAACATTCATTATCTATCCAAAAATATATATAATTTCCATCCATGCCATCCAAGAGTGCTCCATAATAAAAAAATCTAGAGAAGACTAGTTAAAGTTCCAAAATGACCAAAAATATATAGTGTTAACCATTACATAGTTGTCGTTTTGCCTCATCCAGCAACATGTACCTACATAGAAAGAAAACAATAAAAGAAGTTAATAAAATGATAAATGTTGTTTTAGGTAGTATAAATTTTAAATAAACAAAAAACTTACATAATCTCAAAACCTATAGAAATATTTTTTGTAGAAAGCAAGTACATGACATAGATGTGTATAACTTGGTAAAATACTTTAAAAAGAACATAGCAGGAAATATATGATATAGATGTGTATAATTTTTGTATACATGATATAGGATAGGATTCACATATTGTAGAACATAGGTACAACGCTATCTCAAAATATACCAAAGAAGAGTCAAAGATTCTGCTGGAAGTTGTATAAGACACTCATGCTAATAAAATAGAATGCAAAATTGAAACAACCCTAACATGAATCAAAGAATATTGAAAAACCTAGCTTCCTACCTTGGATTTACACTCATCTGAGCATCCTTTAAAATAGAGCACTCTTGGTCTCCTAGAGAAATCGCCTTGGAAAATTTACAGCTGCATTTACCAATATAAAATGTATTACAATCTATGTACTATCGCTCGGGAAATAGGGTATAAATTGCTTTCTTTTAATTAATCTTCTACATTTCTCAAGCAACTCGCATGCAGCACAGTTCCTTTTGAAATACCAAAAATGGAGACAGTGGAGCTTAAACACATGGATTGCCAAGTGTGCAAATGTGTTTCTTCACACTTAGCATCCTAGGCATCCTAGCTATGACCCCCACTACCTATTTAACTCACTCTCTGGCCTTCTAACTGGGAGGAGGAGGCTGGACGCCCAGGCTTTGCCACTTGAAGAGAAGAGAGAGAAAATCCACCTAAATTTCCAACCCTTGTCTCCTCTCTTCCTTTCATTTTTTGGGACGTCTAGGAGGCTTGATCCCGAGCTGGAGGAGCCCAGCAAGGAGTCAACAACGCCAAACCAGGAGGATCACCCCTCTTTTCTCCTTCTCCCTCTATCTCTTTTCCTTTAGTTTTTGCATGTCATACACACCCACATACACACCCTAGGCACGTAGAGCACCCTCCTACACACCTAGAAAGGGGTTTCCCAAACAAAAAAATGGAGGGAAGAAGGGTGGTCATAACACTTTGCCACCCCTCTTCTCAAGTCCGCAACCGGTACGGGGCTCCCCTTTTGGGCCTTTTCTTTTCATTTAGGACATTTAGTACACTTCCTTTAGTCTAATAGAGTCTCTTTTCGTGGCAGGAACACATCAAAGAAGACTGTGGAGCTCTCATTCTTTGGCCGGCCGAAGAAGGAGAAGTTGGAGTCTCACAATCCATCGCTACGCGAGGCTACTGCACCGACGTGATCACAACACTTCCTTGGGCACAGGTAAGGCCCTGGCGATCACAACATCTCCCTTTCCTTTGTGATTTTCTTTGTTTTCTCCTCGGTCAACCAACAACCCTTCATCGCCAATGAGGGAGCGGCGACGTTCGTGTATGACCGGAGGATCCCACAGTCACCGGGAGTGTGGCCAACGGATCGTCCACACCAACCAGCCGTTAAAGCTCATCCTTCAGTGGCCAGAGGCTTCCGGTAGGCTCATCAAATGGGCCATTGAGCTAGGTGAGTTCGACATCACCTACCATCTAAGGACGGCCATCATGGCGCAAGCGTTAGCAGATTTTGTCGTGGAGTGCACCCTTCCGGCCGAGCAGGACCCTCCATGGCTGACGAGCCCCCATGGGAGCTCAATGTGGACGGGTCCCCTTGCGTCATAGGGAGCGGAGCAGGCTTGGTTCTCACCTCTCCGGAGGGTCTAGAGTTCTAGTACACCCTGAGGTTCCATTTTTCCGCCTCCAACAACGCTGCTGAATATGAAGCACTGCTGTTCGGAATCCGAATGTCTAGGCACCTTGGAGCACTTTGACTATGGGTCTTCAGTGATTCACAATTGGTCGCCAGCTAGGTGAACGGACACTTCGAAGCAAGGGAGCCCCGCATGGCACAATACCTTCAGCAAGTCAAGAGCCGAGCAGAGGGCCTCCTCTACTTCGAAGTCATACATGTTCCGCGAGAGCAGAATGCGCGGGCCGATGCACTTGCCAAGTTGGCATCTTCAGGTGACAACGCCCCTTCTCGCTCTGTATTCATAGAAGAGCTTGCTTCACCGAGCACCGAGGTCGATGTAGCTGCCATTGAGTCTGGCTTTCCAGCTCCGAGCTGGATGGATCCTCTCCTGGCCTATCTACTTCGAGGAGAGCTTCCGCCCGACTAAGGAGAAGCCCGCAAGATCAGGCTACGCTCCTAGAGGTTCACCCTCATCGAAGGCAAACTATACCAGCGATCCCTCTCAAGGCCTCTTCTGCGGTGCCTCAACCCTACAGAGGCATTTTTGGCTACCGAAGAGGTCCATGAGGGGTTGTGCGGAAGCCACTTGGGGGGCAGAATGCTGGCGCGTAGCATCATTCGAGCTGGATTCTGGTGGCCTTCCTTGCAAAAGGGCTGCATGTCGTTCGTCAGGAGGTGTCCGGAATGTCAGAAGTTTGGGCAGCTCATCAAGCAGCCCGCCGAACAACTTCACACCCTGTTCGAACCTCGCCCTTTCGCCACATGGAGCATCGACATCTTGGGTCCCTTCCCAGAAGCTCAAGGACGAAAGAAATTCCTGTCCGTGGCCATCGACTACTTCACCAAATGGGTCGAGGCTGAACCAGTTTCTGCCATCACCAACCAAGCTACGTGGAAGTTCGTCTGGAAGAACATCCTCTGCCGGTTCGGTGTTCCGAAGGTGATTACCTCCAACAACGGGAAGCAGCTTGACAACACCTTCTTCAAGCAGAAATGCTTCGAGCTCAGCATCTACAACCACTTCACCGCAGTTGCACATCCCCAAGCAAACAGTCTAGTCAAGAACGCCAACCGAATACTGCTGCACGGGATATGCACAAGAGTTGAAGCTGTAGGAGGTTCATGGATCGATGAGCTTCCCAATGTGCTATGGTGCCACTGAACAATGGCATGAGTGGCCACTGGAGAGACTCCCTTCCATTTGGCCTACAGCTCAGAGGCTATTGTGCCTTTGGAAGTGGCTCTCCCCACTCTCCAAACAACTCACTTCAATGAAGCCGCCAACAACCGCGCACTCCGAGAGAACCTAGACATGCTCGGCGAACGTCAAAGTGACACCAGCATCAGACTAGTCTCCTATAAGCAACGACTCGCGCAGTACTACAATGCCCGAGTTTGGGAATGGCGCTTCTTCGAAGGCGATCTGGTCATGCGCCGCTGCTCAGCATCGGATCCTCGAAGAGCAGTCGACAAACTCGCCCCCAAGTGGGAAGGACCTTATCAGGTCACCCAGGTCCTCGGGAAAGGCTCCTATAAGCTTACTACTCCTAGTGGCGAAGCCATACCCAGGACCTGGCATGTGTCTAACTTGAAGGCTTACTACCTATAAAAGTCTCCTGCTCGGCATCCTACTTCTCTTCTTCCTATTCTTTTGGTCGGCTTGAGAAGGTATCTGAAACATCCTCGTTCAAAGCTTTTCAGCTCAAAAGGATAGGGCGATACCTCCAAGTAAAAAGGTGTTCTGCACACACCCCTGGTCGGAACTTCTTTCAGTTCCCCACAACCTGCGCGGTAATTGCGAAACCTTTTAAACGGCCGATGAATTCCAATTCGGATAGAACAAGTATAAGGGAACGAAGATAGAAAAAGCGAAGCCATTCATGAACAAAAAAAAGGATCTATTCAGATTCTTTATACAAAAGCTCGTTAAGGCCGAGCTACAAAAAAGGGGGGGGAAAGGCAGATATGGCCACGGAACCTGCTCGGAGGGACCAGCGTCGTCGTCCCCAGAAGTCATTCGCCCTGACTGTAAGTGCACAAAGCACACTGCACCTAGGTGTGAGTCCTGGGTCCATCGTCGGCATTCCGCAACGGCAGCCTCGAAGGCCTCGCGGGCGTATTCGATGGAGGCCAACCTCCGTCCGCGCTCCTCTCCAGCCACAAGGCCCACCTTGTAACAGTGCGTGCCGAACTGCTCCAGGTCTTCCTTGAAGTCTGGCCCCTCCTTGTACTCAGCCACTCCTTGGGCCTTAGCATCGGCCAGGACGTTGGCGAGCGCCTCCTTCTCTTCCTGAGCAACGGCCAAGCTAAGCTCGGAAGTCTGAAGCGCATCGTGGAGGTTCTTCACCTCCTTCTGCAGCTCGGATTTGCGGGCCTTGTGCTGTGCCTCCAGCTCCTTATAGAAGGCAAATTCGGCCTCCCACATTTGCTTCTGATCCCGGGCACGCACGGCGAGTCTCTTCAGCACTCCCAGCGACCTCGCGACCTCATCTGCCAGTGCCTCCACGTCGGCATCTTTGTTGCTATCATCCTCGACCTGACGCCCTAGTCGGTAGGCCCCGCTCGAGTGTTCGGGGGTCTCCTCTGGACTCAACTGTTGACATCGCGCCAGCACCTCTAGCTGGGACGCAGTTGGGCAACCGGGAAGGATCCCCGAAGCATTCCCTTCGAGGCGCTCCAGAGCTGCTTCCAGTACTGCCTCCGAAGGAAACGTCGGCGGCTTCCGCCTCAGCACCTGGGTGAGTGGCCTCTGATCCTCCTCTGAGTCAACTCGGTCCTCGGCAGCCTGGCTCGTCTGCCCTGCTGAGGGGCCTCCTCCAGTCGCCTCGGGGATGCCAGTGCCAGCCACCATCTCCTGGCTCTCCACAATGACAGAAGACTCTAGAAGCCCTCCCTCCTCGGTCTCGGCGGCCTGCTCGGCCCATTCGGTGCCCGCACCGGCTGTTTGCGCAACGACTTCCACAGCCGCTTCGGTGGGGGGAATGGAGGCCGACACTACCGCCGCGGTCGCAGGGGCCTCCGTCTCCATAGTCACTACCGCCATCATCGCAGGGGTCATCGTCTCCATGGTCACTGGGGTCGTTGTCACTGTAGCCGTCGAGGCCGTCGTTGCCGCTGCCATGGGAGTCGTCGCTACCGCAGTCGGGGCCCCTCCAGGCACTTCCGCGCTCCGCGATGCCTCGTCGCCCCCTCCGGTGGACGACCCATCACCGTCTTCCACTGCTGCCTCCTTGGCAGCTACAGTGCTCGAGGCCCCTGTCGCGGCCACCTCCTCGGACCGGCCCTCAACAGGGCCCTGGGGCACAAATGTCCCCGCTCGCTCCCCGACGGAGCCCTCAAACTCATCGCTCACTATGACGAGTCCAAGCTCGATAGCCACCCTCTCTGTGGCCCCGGGTCGAGCTTCGGGTGGAATCCGCAGCAACCCCTATTCGGCCGTCTCCACTGCCTTGCACTTTTTCCGTGCCAGTAGCTGAGGGACTTCACCCCCGACATCCTCCTCTTCGGCCTCATCCTCAGTCGTTCGCTGCTCGATCGGCAGCAACTTCCTCTTCTTCTTGGCCAGAGGCTGGCTTGCTCCTTCCCCTTCCTTGATCAGGGACTGCGTCACCACCTTGGTTGCCTTCTTCTTCAGGCGGATCTTCTCGGGCCTCTTCTCGGGGACCCGCGGGTTGGTCACGGGGTGCCCCACGGCAAGAGTTGGTGCCACGATCATCGTCATCACCGTAACAGGAATTCTCACCGCAGTAGGAATCCTAACAACGGTGGCAATGTCATTGCCCTCGTACACCAGGTGGGGGTGATGGCGATCTTTTCGGCAAAATCCTCCATGGCCTCCTGGTCCCGACTAGTAGCCAGCTCCTCAACAACTGTAAAGAAGAAGAGAGGAAGAACGATCAAAAAGCAGTTGCCCCACGGACATACAAGCAAGGCGTGTTCGGGTACTTACTCCATGGTCGGCTCAGACCATGTTTGACGAGCTCGAACTCCGTTAGATAGCCTTCACCATTCTGCACGGAAGCTCGGTTCAGGTTGTCCAAGGCCCCCGCCTCATCTTGGATCAGGAAGGGATAAGTGTCCTTCCTTGGCGTCTAGACTCTGGTCGAGAATCCAAACTCCGGCATGTCGTCGCGACGCCTGATGAAGAAAAGCCAGTGCACCCAGCCCTTATTGTTGGAATACTTATTCGCCAAGTTAATCTGCATCCTGTCAGGGCGGTGTTTGGTGTACTACACATTTGCCCCCGTTGGCGAGGCTGTGAGGCTGAACTACGCCCGGAACACCTCTGTCGAGCTACGAACTTTTCGTAGTTTGCAGACAATGCATAAAATGCAGATCGTCTACCACAAATTCGGAGTCAACTAGATGGGTGCAATTCCCTATCTGTTCAGCAACGCCTTCTCCACCTCCGGCAACGGAAACCGGAATCCCGCGTCCATGTGTTCGAGCGAGAGAGTGAAACATCCTGGTTTGTTTACCAGGTGCAACTCCTCCACCTTGGCCATGACAATTTCATACTCCTCGCCGATCCTGAAGCACTCGCGGAGGCCTTCGTAGTGGCGATACCTTGGCCCCTGGGCTCCCGCCGGTGTCACTCCGCTCACTTCAGCAACCACAACGGCCTTTCCCTTGTGCGCCATCATCGGAAGCGACAGGAACGACGAGTGGAGAAGAAGGCAAGCAATCGCGAGGAAGAAGACAATGAGAAGGCTTGGGGGGCAAGCAAGCTTTTCGAAGGCCAAAGGCGTGGGAGCTCACCTTTGCTCCTCCTCTCCCTTATAAGGTAAAGGCGGCTTGAAATTCGAAAAGTTGAAACGTCGTTTCCCTCGCTCCAAGCGACCGTTCGGGCGTGCCGCAGAAGACTGTTCGAGCGTGCTGTGTGAGATCCCTGGCATGACATGTCACCCCGCTCATCATGATATCTCCTCTGCCTTCGAGGAGAAACACCAAGCGGCGTCGCCCTGCTGCCGTTCATGTGACCGAGGTCAGCATCACATTTAATGCGGAGGAGACATTCGAGCAGGCTTTCGCCCTCAAGCGTCCCAGTTCCTGAGCGGGTTCGAAGGCATGGGGGGCAACTGTGGTGGCTATTTCTAGCCACCTAAGCCCACGAGGCCCATCATGGCCCATCATGATCCTACAGGCGAGCGCGGCCCTTCCGCAGGGTGCCACGTGTCCTCATAAGCAACTTGAAGATCCCGAACATGATCTCCGCGCCCGAGCACCTCTAGGATCCCGGGAGTGGTCTCTGGACACCCCTCATTCAGTTTGGTCCAGGTCCCAGCCTACCGAACAGGTCCTGCTCGAGGTGTGCCATGGTCCCGCTGGTATACGCTGCGCCCGGGCATCAGACATCGAACAACGGGCCCAGCTACCGAACAGCAGGTCTAGCCCACCGAACAGGCTACCTGCTCGGTACCATCCGCCTAGGAGAATCCAAGCAGCCCTTCGCCTCCTCGTAGCGGTTTCAACGGCTACACCGAACGCGCCCCACGATCAAGTGGTGCGTTAACTGCAGAGCTCCTCAACAGGCCTCAACGCGCAACTCCCCGCCTAGGGCGCTAACTGGCACGCCCTTTCCAGCGTCGTTAAGAGATGTTCCATCCCACTCCCTCAGCACCTTTGCCTATAAAAAGTCTTAGGTAAATCTCCATGCAGAGGTACGTCATCTTGAATGCTAACACTCGCCCTCGCGCAGCTCACTCACAAGAACCTCCTTTCCTTCAAGCCTCCCAAGTCTCGTACTGACTAGGCATCGGAGGGTTCTCCCCGGTTCTTCAACCGGGACCCCCTGATCCCGTTCTGGTCTTATAGGCATCCGTCTGCACCGGCGACCGTCTTCCCATCTTTCTCAGTGGAGGCCCGTTTGGCTCAGGCCCAAATAGGAAATGACCACCACACCCGGTTATGCTGAAAATGATGGGCCTTCACCATTTCCCGGAACTGCTGCTAATCATGATGGGCCACGTCTGGGCCCAATCACGGTGGCACCTACTGCTCACGAGGAAGCTTGCAACTGTGAGGCAGTTAGCAAACAGAATGGTCTACATGTAGAGAATGAAGTGCAAGGGGAGGCAAATCTCTCTAGGAAGGTTGTTGTTGCGGACCCCTCTTCTACACAGGTATCTACTCCAATGACATTTTCTCAAGTAGTGAGTCAGTCACCAGCCACTTTGGTAAAGTCAAATATGGGAGTTAACTCCAATCCCCCTTCCAGTGCGTCGTCTTCTGGCCGTCGTTTCTCACGTCCAACTCGCAAAGGGGGTGTAAGGATTTGCTTACCAATAACCCAAGAACGCTCTCCTAGCCCTGAGCGTCCAATAGAACCTATAAATATGCCAGTTCAAGTTCCAACTTTAGATTTGCGAAAGTTTTCGTCTGTTGCTCAATCTTGCTAAAGCCGAGAATATTTTCATGCCGAATTTTAGATTTGATCAAGAGGTATCTGAAATGGATTCAGATGAAGAAGATATGGAGCATTGTTCCAGACGACCAGGCTTACGTCCTCGGGCTGTTCTTCGGCGTACTTATTCATGGAATAGATCATCTATGGAGTTTTAGATAGATTTTGTTCTGTTTTGGATTTGTATTAGGCTATGTCTCTGGTTGTCAGATTCTATCTTTATTAATAAATATAAATTTCAAAAAAAAAACTCTGCACCATATATATAAGTGAATATTCAGATACTAATTAGTATATCAAATATATGTTTTCTGGTGTGTTAGATACAGAGAGATATCTGGACACAATTTCCATCTTTGTCATTTGTGCCTAAACATATTTTGGCAACTTCTTTGGCACTTGTGTATTAGAATAAAATATTTTCAAGAGTGACATCGGAGCTAGTCAAATAAGAAATATGTATTTGGATAGGTATGCCTAATGCCTAACAAAAATATCTCAATCTTCAATTAGAATCTCTTTTACCCTGCTATGGTGATAGGTGTCTGGGATCGAAGTTTCATCCGTTGACAGTGTCAAAAGTCAAAAAGTAAAAAGATAATCTTCTACTTTTGTGTGAGATACGAAATGGACACAACGTTGTCTACATGAGTCCAACGGATGGTAAACCTAAAGATGTAATGTGTGGGGACTCCAGCTCTTGAAAAGAATCTCTACTCAAAGCATTATAAATATCAATGATTTACCCTACAAGGATGAGAAAGGGAAAAGAGAATCATAACATTAAAAAAATGATCATTCAAAAAGAAAGGTTAAGCATACAAATCTTAGAAGAAAGAAAACATTCGCTAACAAAACTCTTTAGAAGATATCTCTCTCTCCCTCCCTCCCTCTCTTACTTTTTTTATTAAAATGTTATCTTATTATTGTTGTAGCATGTGTGCATACCTGAAGTGGAAGGGAAATCCATGACGGTGCAACCACAAGGAGGAAGACGACACGAACGCCAAATGCTGGAGGAGACGACTGTAACCCCACAGAGTCTCCTTGGTTTCCTCTCTCTATGTCACTGGATGCCTTGTCTGTCTATGGGGAAGACTGACCATATATAGAGAGGAGGGACCAGTCCAAGAGGTGCCTTATTGGGCTCCCACCCATAACAGGAACCCATGGGCCACATATGGGGTAGGCCCATAAATTATCCATTTGACTAGACCGGAAACGTGCATCCTTTATCTGTAGCCCAAACATGATAAGCGGACCACTTAAGTTGGGTCAGAACCCAACATTCTCCACTTGGTCCATCTTATCATAAATATCATCAAAAATTTCCTTTCAAAAATATTCATATGTAACACATATATAATTTGGAAAAGACTTTTGAAATTTTTGATTTCATTGGGCTGCACCTGCAAAGAAAATCGATATGCGCACGCAATATAAAACACAAAACCACACGCTATTTTAGTCAAAGGATCTGTAAGTCCAAATTATGAAAAAACAAATGATATGAGTCATGGCGGCAAATACATTCAGTCATGTACGACCTTCCATGTACCAAAGTATCACCAACCTTCCACAACTGAACATTATATCTGGCACTGCAAACAAACTAAAACCTGATGTCTGTCTGCTGGTCACCACACACACACACATGTGTATAGGGGTGTACAACGGTTCAGTTCGGTTCGGTTTCTCCAATTTTTAAAGAAACCGAACCGAACCGAATCTCTCCATTGAAACGAACCGAACCGAACCGGTTCGGTTCGGTTCAAACCGAATTCAGCTCCTTGGCGTTTCCTGGGCGAAATATAGGCATTTTTTGGGAAAAAGACAGGTAAAAAGTTGGTTTTTGCGGCGCCTGCGAGTTTCGAACTCGCGCCAGTGCGCCCGCGGTGCCATGGAAAGCGCTTTTGCCACTGCGCCACCGACACTTTTTGTTTAAATATATTATTTATATAATTATATATAGATATTCAGTTCATTTCGGTTTCTCAGCCTCAAACCGAACCGAATCGTGAGGTCCATGAAACCGAACCGAACCGGTCGGTTCAGTTCGGTTTTTCGGTTTGGACCATATTTTGCATAGCCCTACATGTGTATACATTCTGCCAATTACAAACCAGAACAACTACACATAACAAATGTAATGGGTAGAAAACAAATAGAGAATCATGATATAAAAGTGAACACAAATAACTATAGTGTCACAACTGTAAATGTCACAGCATATTGAGGGAACTGACAAGCCCCATCCGAGTCACATGACTACAAAAAGTGCTAGCAGGTAGTCCTTTAGTGAGAGGGTCAGCTACCATAAGACTGGTCTCAATATGCTCAAAGGACACATCATGATTTCTCACTCTATCTCTAAGAGCAAAATACTTTATATCCAAGGCTCTACCACCCTTGGATGCCTTATTATTCTTAGAGTAGAAAACTGCAGCAGAGTTGTCACAGTAGATCTTCATCGGCCTAGCAATGAAGTCCACAAATGGCAAAGCTGTGACCAAATTCCGCAACTGAATGGCCTGTCCACTAGCCTCATAACAAGCAATAAACTCTGCCACCATGGTGGAAGTTGCTATGATACTTTGCTTCTCACTGCACCAACTTACAGCTCCCTCTGCCAAGAGGAAGATGTAACCTGAAGTAGACTTCCGAGTATCAAGACAACCACCATAGTCGGCATCTGCATAGCCAATGACCTCCAATTGATCTGATCTCCTGAATGTGAGCATGTAGTCCATAGTGCCTCTGAGATATCGCATGACCTTATTGGCAGCCTTCCAATGATCTATGCCTGGGTTACTCTGGTACCGACTGAGCATACCCACAGCAAAAGCAATGTCTGGACGTGTACAATTCTGCAAGTACATCAGGCTCCCAACTGCTGAAGCATAAGGAATTGGCTCCATCTGCTTCCTTTCAAGGTCATTCTTGGGACACTGTAATTCACTGAATTTATCTCCTCTAAGTATTGGTGCCTTTTCGGGTGAACATGATTGCATATTGAACCTCTCCAAGATCTTTGAGATGTAAGCCTTTTGAGAAAGACCAAGAGTGCCTGAGGGTCTATCTCTGGTGATCTCAATGCCAAGCACATAGCAGGCATCACCCATATCCTTCATCTCAAAATTCTTAGACAAGAAACCTTTGTTTCATGCAACAAACTAAGATCACTGCTGGCGAGCAAAATATCATCCACATACAAAAGCAAGATAATGAACTTACTCCCACTAACCTTTAAGTAAAGGCATTCGTCAATGACGTTCTCCTTAAACCCAAAGGACAAAATTTTCTCATTAAACTTGAGAAACCACTAGAGGGAGGCTTGCTTAAGCCCGTAAATGGATTTCTTTAGCTTGCACACCATGTGTTCTTTTCCTTCAACATGAAACCCTTGAGGTTGTTCCATATACACTTCTTCATTTAGGTCCCCATTGAGAAATGTCGTTTTCACATCCATCTGATGTAGCTCAAGATCAAAATGAGCCACCAAGGCCATGACCACCCTAAATGTGAGCCTTTTACTGACTAGAGAAAAGGTGTCATTGTAGTCAATGCCTTCCCTTTGAGTGAAACCCTTAGCTACTAATCTGACTTTATGCCGTTCAACTTTACCTTTAGAGTCCACTTTAGTCTTGAATATCCATTTACATCCAACACGTTTGGACCCTTTATGTAAGTCAACAAGCTCCTAGACCTGATTTTTAGCCATAGAGTCAACCTCTTCTTTCATGGCTTCCAAGCAGTAGGTAGACTTTTCACTATTTATGGCTTGTGAAAATGACACAAGATCGTCAATGCTACCCCTGTCAACACTGTCCTCCTGAAGATATACTACAAAGTCATCAGATATAGCAGGTTTCTTAACCCTTTTGGATCTACACAACATTGGCCCCTGATCTACCTGTGCAGGTGGTAGGCCTATTGGCCCTTGATCCACTTGTGGAGGTGGATTGCCTATTGGCTCCTGATCCACCTCTAGAGGTAGTTGACCGTCTGCAATAATTTCTGGTGGTTCCTGAGTTAAGGGAGGTGGGACAACTGCAACAGGTTGCTCCCCCTGCATGTCATTCTGAGGAATGAACATGGGAACAAAGTTGTCAGTTGTTGCAGGTGTAGGTGCCAGATCCTGCAACTCCTCAAAAGAAAGTTCTCGAGGAGGTCCACTCCCACTAACTCCACCATCTTCTAGAAACCTTGCTTTATCTGACTCCACTATGATGGGCACATGTGATGGATAATAGAATCTAAATCCCATTGATTTCACTGGATAACCAATGAAGAATCCACTGGTTGTTCTGAAATCAAAAGCCTTTTCATGTGGGTTATACAATCTGGCCTCAGCTGAACATCCCCATGTGCGCATATAGCTCACAGAAGGTTTCCTACCACACCACAACTCATAAGGAGTTTTAGTAGCAGCCTTCGTAGGAACCTTGTTCAGAATATGTGCAGTTGTCTTTATGGCCTCTCCCCACAATGATAAAGGAAGAGTCGAATGACTAAGCATTGTCCTGACCATTTCTTTAAGCGTTCGGTTCCTTCTTTCAGCAACTTCATTTTGGTACGGACAGCCAGGCGTAGTGTACTGAGCCATAATGCCTTCCTCTTTAAGGAACCTAGCTAATGGTCCTTGCCTTTGACCCATCTCGGTATATCTTCCATAGTATTCACCACCTCTATCTGTCCTGACTACTTTGATAACCTTTCCTGATTGTCTCTCTACTTCCTTCTTAAAATCCTTAAAAACATTAAAGACATCTGCCTTTTCAAGAAGTAAGTAGAGATAAATGTATCTTGAGTACAGTCATCTGTAAAGGTAACAAAATACTTTTGTCCAGTTAGACAGGGTGAAAAGGGACCACAAATATCAATGTGTATAATCTCTAATGTTTCTGAACTTCTAGTGGCATCCTTATTCGGCGAGTATGTAAGTTTTCCTTTAATACAATCTACACACGTATCAAAGTCATTGAAATCTAAAGAGTGTAGAACACCTTCTCCCACTAACTTCTTCAGCCTCTTTATGGAGATATGACCTAGTCTCCTATGCCACAACATTGATGAGTTTTCATTTATTCTACCACGCTTATTGCCAACAGTATTATGCAAGGAATAATGGGATTGTTCAACCACACGATCAAGACACATTTTATATAAACCATCAACTAATAAACCAGTACTAATTACAACTGAATCCTTGATAATCCTAAGAGAGGAGTTTCCAAAAGAGAAAGTAAACCCTCTCATATCAAGTTTTGATATTGAAATTAAATTTCTAGAAAAAGATAGAACATAGAATGTGTCCTCCAGATCAAGAACAAATCTAGATGCTAAAGTAAGTCTATAAGTCCCTACAGCCTTCACTTGTGAACGTGTCTTATTCCCCGAAAGGATACTTTGTTCACCCTGATGTGGAGCCCTTTGGAACAGGAACCCCTGCATGGATTTGGCAATATGAACAGTAGAACCAGAATCAACCCACCAAGTACTTTCAGGAACATCTACCAAATGAGATTCATGACAAACATAGGATGAGATATTACCTCTGCCTTTCTTTTCCAGCCATGCCTTGTACTTTACACAATCTTTCTTTAGATGTCCAGCTTGATGGCAGAAGAAGCATTTGCCAATTTTTCCTTCTCTCTTCTTCTTCTTGCCCTTCTTCTGGACATTCTTGCCCTTCTTAGCTTGAGCATTTCCTTTATGAAAGGTAAAATTAATTTGATTCCTTTCCCCCTTCAATCTCTCTTCCTCCTGAACACACATGGTCATCAACTCATTTGGTGACCAATTCGCTTTATGTGTGTTATATGAGATTTTGAAAGCCTCATAGTCACTAGGAAGAGAGTTGAGGATGAAATGTACTAAGAAAGCATCAGATATGGTAACTTCCATGGCATTCAGTTGAGCTGCAATATCTCTCATCATCATGATATGCTCTCTAATACTGCCACTACCAGTGTATTTCATTGAGGAAAGTCTAGCCATCAACGTACTGGCCTTTGCCTTGTCAGAAGTGACAAATTGTTCCTCAATAGCCTTTAGAAATCCACTAGCAGTTTTTTGCTCTGGGATTGATCCCTTGATGTTTGGACTTACATGCCCTTGAAGGAACAGTAAGCACAAACAGTTGGACCTCTCCCATTTCTCATAGAAGCTTTTCTGTTCTACTGTGCTCTCGGCAGTGAGCTGAGCAGGCTGTTTATCTCTGAGAGCAATATCAAGATCCATACACCCTAAGGCAAACATTACTCTTTGTTTCCATTCAGTGAAATTTATCCCAGTTAAATAAGGCACTTGACCTGAGAAAGGTGCAAAGAGTGGAGAATCAGCTGAAACACAAATTACATGCTCACATGAATATGGCTATTATAACTGAAGCAAGTTATGAGGCATAAAATAAAACTTCTAGTGGACAACTTGATGATAAAACTATTACGATGCACACTTTGATATCAAGAAAATTGCACCTTTGGGCACTAAAATTTTCAAGAGTCTCCATGCACACAATAATATTCTATCCTACTTATGTCACGAACATGAAGTACTCCTTTGGGAGTTAAACTCCACTGCAAAGCCATAAGCACAAAACAAAATATTATGACATCATTAACCTTTAAAGAAATACTCCATCATTCTCTATGCATAAGGCCACTTTGGTGGTCAACTTATACACTTTGAACAATAAAATCTCTCTTTCCATAAATTGATGTCAACATGCATGCTTACATTATATGTTGTTAACTATCTTAAAGGGCTCAAATTTATCATTCCTCATGCTTAGTGCCACTTTGGTGATCTACCTAAACACTTAGATATGAAAAATTATCCTCCAAATGTCACAACAAAAACCTTAAATGTAAGCAAGGGCATATACACAGAATTATTGCAATCCAAAAATTTAGAGATATACAAATAACTAAAATGGAGGTCACATTGCACAAAAATATCTCTAATGTTACTGCAATAATTAAAAGTGCATAAACAAACTTTAAGTAGGCTAAACATCCATCAAATAGGGCATAAAACATGAGTTATAGCCTTCTGTTGCACAAATACCCCTGTTGTTTGCATAAATATCCACTGTATTGTAAACATATCTTTTCAGTTTTATTCATGTATCTTAACTGTTTGCAGAACTATCTCTATGTCCTTTAATAACCATTAATGGGCCTAGAATAGTCCAAAAGGACTTAATGGATCCTAATAAGGATACCCAATAATGGATATTATAAGATAGGAACAAAATAACCTTTAAGTAAATAGTTTTAAGACTTATCGGATACAGATAAAATAAAAGATACTTATGGGTATAAGTGCAAATCGAATTTGGATCCTTAATGGTATCCAAATTTGGATCTTCAATGGTTCCATAATAGACCCAATATCCAAAACTAGTACCAATTATCCAATATCCAACTTAAGGCCCAAAAAACTCGGATCCAACAAGAAAAGGATCCATAAACTTTAAGCACATGGTATAAATGCAAATAACTAGAATATTGGGGGAAAAAGGGTCAAAGACCCATCTTCTTCCTCAAAGCACCCTTTCGTAACCTCCCATTGCAACTGTTCGGAGGGGAAGAAAAACGGTGCATGGGAGGAAGAAGATGTTCGGAGGGGTCAGCGGCAAAACGCGTGTGCCTGCGCGCCCTGCGCGCGGGAGGCCCACTGCGCACAGTGCGTGGGCTGCCCCCCTTTTGTCGCTGACCCCCGAGACGACTTGCGCAGACCCTCCCCACCCGCGTGTGCAGCACCCAGCGCGAGTGGAGACGCGCGCCAATGCGCACCGGAGGGACACCGCGATGGCCAGCCCTCCGGGCCGTGACTGTACACCTGAACTGCACAGTGGAGGGCCTGCCGCCTCCCCTCCACACCCAGCACAGGGGAAGCCTGCACGGCGGCCGGACCGCACTGTGTGTATGGCGGACTCAAGCAAAAACTGTAGTGCACGGCGACGAGAAAAACTTCCTCCGATTGAAACGGTAGAAACGAACAAACATCGGAGTCCAGGAAATTCGACACGAGCTCTGATACCACATGTTGTAGCATGTGCGCAAACCTAAAGCGGAAGCGGAATCCATGACGGTGCAACCACAAGGAGGAAGACGACGCAAATGCCAAATGTTGGAGGAGACGACCGTAACCCCGCAGAGTCTCCCTGGTTTCCTCTCTCTATGTCACTAGATGCCTTGTCTGTCCATGGGGAAGACTGATCATATATAGAGAGGAGGGCCCAGTGCAAGAGGTGCCTTATTGGGCTCCCACCCATAATAGGAACCCATGGACCACATATGGGTCAGGCCCATAAATTATCCATTTGACTAGACCGGAAGCGTACATCTTTTATGTGTAGCCCAAACATGATAAGCGGACCACTTAAGTTGGGTCAGAACCCAACAATTATATCATTCGATGGGAGTTGAACATTTAACATCATCCTTAAAAATTATTTGCAAACTTTCTATCAGTGAGAGTTGAACCATTAGTCTCTTCTTAATATACATAAAAGACTACTACTAAATCATTCATTGAGTACAACTCTCTCTAAAGCGTTGTTTGAGAGCTGTTGGAGAGAAAAGTTCTGCTCGATTTCTGAAATCAATCTTAATTCAGCATCAAGTATCTTTGGCCTAACACAAAAGCTTTTCGCACTTCTATTTTTCTGTTATTGTGTTATTGGCATTATCTGAGCTTTATTGAGTCACATTAGTTTTATAGGAAGACATTTAGTTGGCCTCTTGCAACATTGATTTTCAAGGTTGTGTTTCTTGTGTAAAGCGAGAGCTGTTTAGCCTAGATTCCTCTTAGGTAGAAGGAAAGACTTGTAGGGTTGCAAATTGTTATTGTTCCCATTGGATAAAAGGGAAGACCTATAGAACTATAAGTGGCTGATTTCCTCCTAAAAAAAAGGAAGGATCTGTGTGTGATTGTGTGCACCCGGGGATCGTTGTATCTGTTAGCAAAGTTTGGCTAGATAGTGAAAGTTGAAAGTGCTTTTCTTTAAGGAAAAGACATAAGGGATGAGGGGCTCGACACCGAACTATAATATAAATTTCTTATCTCCTTTATGCGATTTTTTTTTTTTTTTGTTATAGCTGGCTCAATGGCAATCAACACAGGGTGCACACACACCGCCCCAAGTTCCAAACCCAAGGCCCCTCTCTCTCACCTTGCCCCAAACTTGGAAACCTTGAAAGAGACCTTTGAGAAAATCCACCTAAATACGCCTAAGCACACAACCTGTCGTAGGGATAGATCTCTGCTTTCCTGGGTGTGTTGCAGGTGTCCAGCCAACTGGGCTAACCTTGCGCACTACATTTTGTCACTATCATCATTTTTTTAATATCTACCTGAGATTCACCCCTACCTTCCTACCTTGGGTTCCATGTACTTGTTTGTGAACTTTGAAATTGTATAGAGCATGACTTCTAAATGAATTAATGTCGGATCTTCAACACTCATGTGATAGGCATAAAAAAATATAGAAAAACTTACTAAACATGAAAATTGTATTTTCTCATGTATTTCTTATTTTTCATTGCATGGATACAATGTGTCTAGTGTATTGGTTAATAAGAAGATCAAAGTGTACAAAAAAGTGCAATCATCCATAAGCTTTTCTCAAAAAGAAATATTGATTTTGGTGGAAGTGGTTTCTTGTCGAACGTATGGATGTGCGTGCTTGGTTGCTTTTCCATAGAAGGAAATACTCGGAAACTTTTTGCTCGCATGTGTTGCAAAAGAGCCTTCTGAGGGCCATTGGAAGGCAAGAAACCAAAAAAACCCATCCTGAAAAGTCTCTTTTATATGTGTTGCTGTATGAGGCAGTGTATGGAACCATGCATGCATGGTGTTCCTAGAATAATGCAGGTCGAATTATATACGTAAAGTAGCTGGATGGATAGCTAGTCAAGGAATGTCGTAGAACGTTTTGTTAGGCTCCCCACCACGCACCAAGTCAATATATGATATGCGCCGAGCATATCAAAAAAAGCGACCGGGAATCACTTGAAAGAAGAGGAACTAGTCATGATCTGGGGGCATGAACCGTCAGAAATAATCGCTGGTCTGATGGCTCTTTTGTCATCAGTTGGACATCCTCTTTGCGAAGAAGACGACGTTTAATGTTCGTTTTAGGCAGTGGAGATGGAATCGAAACAAAAGATGATGGTGGCGACCCCATTGACCGCTCTCTACTGCTTATTGTTCATGTTGCCGGGTGCGACGTCGTCGTTTTCTGTGCTTCGTCCTCATTGCCGACGCCACCCTGCGCACTATATAGGGTTTGGGGACGCTCAGCATAAAACTCCGTTTGCAGGTCGCACTACGGTTGTGCACATCTGGTTATCAATCAAATGAATTAGCCGTTAGAATATTTATTGTTAAATTTAAATTTTTATTTTTAGTTTCATTTGATTTGGTGAATTTTATGAAGAGTTCTTGGCTCCCCCATGTGAAATTTATCTCATTGAAATTTATTAAGATTTGTGAACTTTGAACCTTATTTCATACACATGTGAATTACCTTGTTTGGCGTAGCCGTGGAGTAGCGCGTGCGTGGAGATCTAGTACATGACTTTCTTTATTTTAATTTTATTTTATGATTGTTGACCGATCGTTCCATTTCATATTGAATTTTTTATCCATTTTGGAACTCGAAGGGTCACCCACCCTTAATAAAAGTGTTACCGCAATAAGTATAGAATGAAGAAAAAAAAAAAAATATATATATATATATATAAATACCCCAGCGCAGCCGCTGGATCGTGATCCATGCTAAAAAATTATGCCGCTGGATGGTGATCTTAAGCATCCCTCTATAATAATATATATAATATATATATATATATATATATATATATATATATACTGCTTCTACGTTTTTTTCCTCTTGTGATAGTGATGGTAGGAACGAAACGACATAAAAAAAATGACATTGCATTTCGCCCCTCAAATTTGTATATATTGGACATTACTCTCTGTCATCTGTTTTAATTATATTGATCATATTGAATCTGTCTTCTTCTACTATATACTTTTAGAATTTCATGCACTAGCTAGGTCTTAATATACTCTTTTGATATGGAGGGGTATCTCAACTGATCATGATGGACAAACGCGATTGGCATCTCTTCTTCCAATGACTGCGAAGTAAATATGTTAGAGAAATACCTTCTCCACCTTTCGGGTCGCGGGTGCTCATGCGAGTAGGATCTATTCAAACACATACGTTCTAGGGTCGATCGGCGAATGCTACTGGTCGCCCACTTGAGCATGACCACCTTATTGGCTACCTCTCCGTTCATCTCACTAGCCATCTATTACGGGCAATCATCCATATAGCATATACGGTGGCACCAAATTAAATCGCCTCTCTCCTCATCCTGCTCCAGCAAGTATGAGATGAGATGCCACAGCATAACGACACATCTTGATCTGGACCTACGTATCTTTCTGGTTCTGTAGCTGATCTGTAAGCACGACAAAGCTCTCGAGGGGATCGAGGGCCACTGAAAGCAATATTGCATGCTTTGTGAACCCTTATCGAACTGGAAAGCCACTTTGTTCTACGTACTGTGGAGCCCGGGGGGAGGCTGCACCATCCACAGTAACTCGCCAGAGCAGATCACTATGGAACGACCACGAAGGAAACTGTCGCAAAAGAAGATGGGAATAAGAATCCGAGATTAAGACTGGAGTCCAGGGTCGGTTTGTGGGCATGCTATAGCTGCAGCTTGCAGATGGATGGTCCGTGGATGGCCTAGCCTTTCGCTTTACCCAAAGCGACAAGAACCCCTCCTTTTTTCTTCTTTTAATTTATACCTCTGCCCTCTGCTTACACATGCGGGAAACACATCAGCTCTCGTATCGCATGCAGCGGAAACTAGTAAGAAAATGCATGGGTGCTCCTAGAATTTCAGGTGCTAGACCTTAAACAAATTCCAGCCTTAATATTTTCTCGCACTAAGTACGTCTCATAGCTTTCTTATATGAGAAAGTTTTGGAGCACATCACGTAGAGGTGGTGTACAAATATATCATTTTTTAATTGAAAGTTTGAATAATGAGAGAATATACATACATACCTTCTTACAAATTAAAATGTGCTCTAAATTTTTTTCTTCGTCCATACCTTCCTTTTTGCACCGGAAAAGAAGTTCCCACGAAGTAGGAATCGTTCATGAAGCACGCCATGCGTGTGTGGGTTGCATGTGGATACTTTGTTATAGACAATGAGTTATTCTCTTGGCACTTTGGGAAGGAAAAGGCTAGCTGCTTTCCTTATGTGAAATTCGGTCTACGTTTTTTAGTCAGTGTGTTACATCCAAAAACTCCGGCATGTTGTTAGGAAGACGCAAGAATAATTGATGGGTATCTCCCCCTTTCATCTGAAAAAAACATGTGGAAAATAATTTAGTAACACATTTGATATATGTATTTGATACCACTTATATGACACAAAAATTTGTGTCATATAAATAGTGTCAAATATATATGTTACAAAATGATGTTATTATTTTAAAATTTATGTCATATAAGTGGTATCAAATATATATATTACAAAATAATATTACTAAACTGTGGTGGCTATTCCTAGCCACCTACATGCGCAGAGCCCATTATGGCCATCTCAATCCAGCGGACAAACGTGGCCCTTCCGCAGGGCGCCACGTCTCCTCAGGAGCAACTTAAGGTCCCGAGGATGATCCCTGCATTAAGGTACTAGCGGGACCCAAGGACCGTCTTCAGACGCCTTACAGCCTGTTCGGCCCAGGGCCCTCTTTTTCAAGCAGGCACTGCTCGGTGTGCGTCGTGGCCTCCTCAGCACGAGCAACACTTCCGTGCACCGAACATCCAGCAGCGGGCCTTGTCGCCGAGCAACGGGTTCCATTTACCGAACAGGGCACCTGCTCGGTACCTCCGACCAGGAGGATTTAGGCAGCCCTTCGTCTCCTTGCAATGGTTACAATGGCTGCATCATGCATGCCCCACGATTAAGTGGTGTGTTAACTGCAAGGCACCTCAACGGGCGCCTCCCTGCCAAGGGCGCTAACCGGCGCGCCCTTTTCGGTGTTGTTCCGTCCCTCTCCCTCAGCACTTCTGCCTATAAAATGCTCAGGTAAGCCTCCATGCATAGGTACGGAATCTTACTCACACTGCCCTCGCTCAGCACACACGAGAACCCCCACTCCTTTAAGCTTCTCCAGTCCCGCACTGACTTAAGAATCGGAGGGTTCTCTCCGGTTCTTCAACCGGGCCCCCCTGATCTGGTTCTAGTTTTACAGACTTCCATCGGCACCAGCGATCGTCTTCCCTCTTCCAAGTGGAGGTCCGTTTGGCCCCTAGCCCAAATAGGAAAACGCCCTCACACTTTTGGCGCAGTCTATGGGAAGGATGACAGCCATGGCTCACGGACGATCCTCATACTAGAATGTTGGGAGCTGGATGATGAGGTCCCGTTAGTCCAGGGTGGACTCTCGTCAACGGGTTCCCCCTGTTGACGTTGCTGTCACTCCCGCCAGTGCAGCCGGCGCCGTCCCTGCCGTCGCCATGCCTGCAACCGCCTTGGAGGTAGCAGAACTCTGGGGTCAAATGCAGCACTTGACGGGGATCTGCCTGGGTCTCCAGGCCCAGATGGCCCAAGCGCCAGCCCAAACTATTCCCCTGCCGCCGGAGTAGCAGGCGGAGTCATCCCGCTGATGATCGCATGCTCCTCTGGCATGGGAGGAGTAGCAGGCGGAGTCGCCCCACCGGTCGTGTCGTGCGCAATCGGCGCGTCGAACTCTGGAAGGGTGTGGCAACTCGCCCCATCACTCCGCAGTGCCTCCTCTGCGCTCCGTCGTGGGCGCCAACTCCCACCGGTCCAGACATGAGGGGTCGGTCCACTCTGATCAGGAGTTGGCCCGACGTCTCCGCCGTGTTGTGGACCTTGAGCGCCATGTCGACACGATGGTACAGCTGGCAGAGGGCAAAGCTCCGGCCGAAGAGGACCTGAACTTTCGCTCCCCGTTCATTGTGGAGATCCTGGAAGCTCAGGTCTCTCCCAAGCTCCCTCTACCCACCATCACGCCGTACGACGGCACCACTAGCCCAGCGGATCACATCCACGGGATCGAGTCGCACATGGTGTTCCACAGAGTATCCGATGCGGCCAAGTGTCGGGCCTTTCCGGCCACCCTAAAAGAAACCGCCAGGGCATGGTTTGAGGCCCTCCCTGCTGGTTCCATCTCCTCCTTCCACCAATTGAAGAAGTCCTTTCGGGACAACTTCCTTGGTGGGAGGTCACAGCCTCGCACCACGGCCTCTCTTATGGCAGTTCGCTAGAAGAAAGGTGAGGCGTTATGGGACTTCGTCAAGAGGTTCCAGACTGAAGCACTCTGCATCCCTCGCCTCGACATCCCTTTAGCCACCAGTGCCCTTATCCAAGGCACCTGTAATGGCTTCCTCCAGAGGACGCTTGGCATGCAGCAGCCCTCCACCCTGGCCGAGCTACTCTCCATCGCCCAACGCCACGCAGCTTGTGAGGAGAGCCTAGCTGTCGGCCGAGCAGAGTAGGGCGAGCAGTCAGACAAGAAGAGGCCTTCTGACAATGGCCACGACCGTGACAGGAAGAAAGGTCGGCACAACAGAGACTCACCGCGCCGACCACGCCCCTTCACTGACTACACCCCTCTCACGGCGGCCCCCGAGCAGATCCTGGCCGAGATCTGGGATGAACCTTATGTTCGGTGGCCACCAAGGATGTGCACCGACCCCCGGCGACACAACTAAGATAAGTACTGTCGCTTTCATCGCGACCATGGTCACGACACCTCTGAGTGCTGCCAGCTTAAGGATGAGATTGAGTCCCTCATCAAGCGTGGCTACCTCAGATGGTATGTGCGCCGCAATGAAGATCACCCCAGACGTCGAGAACAGACTCCCGAGCATCCGATCAACAACGAGCCCAACGGGTAGGAAATCAACGTGATCGCGGGAGGCTTCGGCGCGGGCGGGGAGAGCAGCCAAAGCCGACGCAATTATGCTCGGCGTGTGCACATCGTGGACAGACCCACATTGCCTCGACCAGTCCCTTATCCCCCCAATCCTGCACGCACACTGCCCGAGGAGGCCATAACCTTCTCGAACGAAGATCTTATAGGAGTGACCACTCCACACACTGATGCGCTAGTTGTTTCAGCCACCATCAACCATTGTAATGTGCGCCGCATCCTGGTGGATAATGGAAGTGCCCCCGATGTGTTAGCTTACGACTGTTACCTGCTTATGGGACTAAAAACCGACCAGCTCATATTGAGTCACCTCTGTTCGGCTTCTCAGGGGTCTCGGTCCAACCCATGGGGCGAGCTCGCCTTCGAATAACTCTTGGGGCGGCCCCAAGAAGTGTGACCAAGATAGTGGACTTCTTGGTCATCCGGAATATGCCTGGTTACAACGCTATCCTCGGCAGGGGCTTGATCGGTAGACTTAAGGTGGTACCTTCGTCTCTTCATCAAAAGATGAAGTTTCCCACTCCGTATAGGATCGGTGAGGTGCTCGGCGACCAGCGCGAGTCTCGATGGTGCTACGTGTAGAAGCGAGTTTTGGCCCATCCTCGTATGGCTCTTTGGCCCAATAAAGCTCGTTTGACCGTTTGTTGACTTGTCTCGGATGCCATGTAGACGGCAGCATGGACTGCCGCCGACTACATGTTGACGGCAATCCCCCTGGACGTTGACCCATCCTAACGTCCACATCTCTAGACGTCTGCTTGTTGTTGGCGGTAGGATAGGTTGACGTCAACCTGGTTTACTTGGTCTGCGCAACGACCCCGAGAATCTAGCCCACTTGCGCCATTCTCTCCCCCATGCAGCGCATGGGGCCGTTCCCAACGGGCATATGGGCCACCTTGGCACCCTCTTGACCAGTAAAAATCCTACTTGGCCTCTCCCCATTGGTTGGAGCCTTTATGTATGGATTGCCAAGTGTGTGAAGTGTGTTTCTTCACACTAAGCATCCAGAGCTCCCAAGCTCCAACCCCACTGCCTATTAAACTCCCTCTCTGGCCTTCTAAGAGGGGGGGGGGGGGGGGGAGAGGCTGGATGTCCACATGGTGCCCTTTTGAGAGAGGAGAGAGAAATTTACACCCTACCTTCCATCACTCATCCTCTTGCTTCTCTCAACACTTGGGACATCTAGGAGGGTTCTTGTGGAGCTGGAGGAGCCCTGCAAGGAGTCTACAACGCCTACAAATGAGGATCAACTCCCCCCTCTTCCTCTCTTTCCTTTCTACTTTCTTTAGTATTTGCATGTTGCACACACCTTCCCACACACTCTAGGCACATGGGCAACTTCCCTACACACCTAGAAAAGGGGTTTTCCAACCAAAAAATGGAGGGAAGAAGGTGGTCATAGCACTTGGCCACCCCTCTTCTCAAGTCCACATCCGGTACGAAACTCTCCTTTTGGGCCATTTCTTTCCATTTCTAAGCATTTACCACGCTTTCTTTAGACTAATAGAGTGTCTTTTTGTGGCAGGAACGATTTGCAGAAGACTGCGGAGCTCTTCTTCTTTGGCCGACCCAAGGAGGAGAAGTAGAAGCCCCATCTCCATCCGCTGCGCGAGGTTGCTGCACCGACGTGATCACATCACTCCTTGGGCACAGGTAAGGCCCTGGCGATCACAAACTCCCCTCCTCTTTGCTGGTTTTCTTTGTTTCCTCTCTAGTCAACCTAGTCAACCGAAAAGTCAACGAAGTCAACCAGCGATCCATCATCGCCAACGAGAGATCAGTGACATTCGCGAGCCACCGGAGAACTCTACAGTCGACCGGGGGTACGGCACGGGAAGCGGATTGTCCACAATTCTCTTTTGTTGCGATCACGGTGGGACAAGCTTCTGCCACTGTGGTTTATCTGCGCCCAGGTAGACGGCAAGCGATCTTGCCGTTTACTCAGGTAAGCGTCCCGGTTTCTTGCCGTTTATTTACTCTTAGCATCCATATAGGTTGTCGTTTAGTTTCTGTCAGCGTCCATCGATCATGCCGTCAATCTATTCTGATAAACTTAGCGTCAACATTCATGTCGTCTAGTTTCACAGAACTCTGCTTTTGACTGTTTTGATCTGGTTTTGCTTTCTGTTTGCCTCCTGTTTGTCACTAACAGTTCTCAGCCACGGGGGGTTCCTTCCTCTCATCTGTTCTAGCCTCCCCTCACATTCTAGGATAACCCTTCTTCGGTTTACAACCTTTTACTCAGGAATTCCCTCTCGAGTAAATCGGGTTGGTTCCGAAGAATACTCTGTGAGTCCCTAAATTCCGTGGATTCCCTCACGGTACGGGGCAGGAGGACCTTTACCCTCCCAATCTAGTTTGCCTATTCGCCCGGGTTTGAGTCAGATTTGAGAGAACTAGCCTTTGCAAGTCTAATTAACACATAACTTTGATACTTAAAATCCTGGGGACGTTGTTTGATAACATTGTTTGATAGAAACCCAAATTTCTGCTAAAAATAGTGTAATTACTTCAACTTTAATCATTCTAAAATCAGTAGGTTGTGTGCCAATGGATGCTTGGTTAAATTCTTTGAATATGACTAACAATCCGGCTTTTGAATATGAGGGCGATGTCCATGAATTTGTCGGGATGGTTGACACCAATAACCAGCCCAAAGAGTCAGTTCACTCCTCTTCCTCATCTCAAGCTGATAATGAGGGGAGTGTGAGTCTAAGGGTCAATCCAACTTATGCTCAAGACACTCAAGAAGACCCTGAGTTCTCTAAGCTTCTCTCCCGTTACTCGCCCGAGGACATCATCACTATGCTTTCTAAGCATACCGTCTGGGCTGCCACCTCTCCTTCCACTCCATCCCCTTCTCTGTTCCATGCCTCCTCGTCTAGGCCCACTCCTAAGCCTATTATCCCTTCACGGGTTCCCATCTCCCCTGTCCCCTTTTCCACTCCAATTCCCTCCACTCATTTACCTACCTCTGTCCCAACTCCTTCCTTCTCCTACCCACCTCATGCTCAACCCGCGCCCCCCACTCAATCTGAATCCATCTCCCGTTTGGAGATGGAGGGGCTTATTAGGAAGCTTTTGGCTGAATCTCTGTCCCTTTCAAAGCCTCATTCCCTCCAGAACTATTGCAAGCTTCCCAATGCCTACTTTCCTCTGGGTTTCAAAGCCCCGAAGTACCACAAGTATGACGGGACCTCTGAACCCCAATTCCATCTTGCCGGATTTACCATGGATTCCCATCGATGGCTGTACGATCGGGTTCTTTTAGTTCACCTCTTCCAACAATAGACGGGGTAGCTTTAAGGTGGTTCACCTCCTTACCCGCATCGGACCTCATTAATTTTGACATCGTCTCCGAGCGATTCATCTCCCACTTCTCGTATATGGCCACCCAAGTCCCTACACTTCCTGACTTGGTGGTGGAAAAGATGAAGCCGGACGAAGACTATGTCATATTTGCCAACCGATGGAGATCCATGGCATCGAGGGCAGACATGCCTATCCCAGAGTCCCAGGCCATAACTATGTTGGTTACCAATACCACCTCTGTGCTTCACTCTATCTTGATGCTGAGTGAGTTCCCCTCATTCGCACATCTCTACAACCGAGCCAGGGTGGTCCAGAATCAGATTAAGGACTCTTCTCTGCCACACTTCTTTGAAGGGAAATCCAAGGGACGTAAGGCTCCCGCGGCACCTACCATCAAGGGGGTGACCGTCAATGAATCGGTAAATGCTTGTAGTCAGCCATTGAGGCCTCCGAACAAGCCCTCTAATCCTCCGTCCAGTCCTTCCAATCCTCACCAGTTCCATCGCATCCCTCCAAGCCTTACTCTGCAGTTCCCCCTCCTTCTGGCTACAACCGGCCTGGCCCTAAGAGGTCTCACTACCCTCCTTTACCTGACACCCTCGAGGACGTATTCTTCGCCCTCATGTCTTGTGATGCCATTCAACTCCCCCCACAAAGGGAGAACGTCAATCCGAGGGTGGACACCTCCAAATACTGTCCTTACCATAGGGCCCATGGTCATCAACTCCACAACTGCTTCACCTTCCGTGACTGGGTGTATGACATGAACGACCAGGGAAGGATTAACTGGGAGGATGTCAAGGTAGCCATAGAAAAGTCTAGGTATACCAAGAAAGAGTTGGGTATCGTCCAAAACCCTCTCCCCAACTATCAAAGCAACAATCCCTCCTCCTCTAAATCGCAGGAAAACGTCCACACCATGGCACATTCAGAACCCCAGGTTGTGAGGAGAGAACAAAAGTGGGGGGTAGAAGGATTTGAAGAATGGTACCCGTGTCCTTTCGTAGAGTCTGAGGAACCCTTCGTAGACGCCATTTTAGAGGAACGACCTTTAGTCCTCATCCGACCTACCTGTCAAGAGGCCTACCCTCCTACCTTCCCTATCCATGAGCCATTTACCCCTGAGACCAGACCTCTCCAGTTAATTCTCCCTAAGTCTCAAGAAGATGTTCATGTCACACTTAGGAACCGGATCGTTCCTCCACCCCCGTGGCCTTTGCAAGATGAGGAGGATAGTGGACCTCCACCACCTGCCGGCACCGAATATGATATTCTGCAACACCTAGACAAGACGCCCGCGAGGGTGTCTATTTTAGAATTGATTCAGAGGTCGCCATCTCACCAATTCACCCTCCTCCAATTCCTCCAGAAAATCATGGTCAATGATGACCTCCCTCCTAGTGGGGTCACCAATGCCATTCTTTCCCTCACCCAAGGACCTTCAATCTCTTTTTTGGACAAAGATCTTGCAGCTCCTGAGTGTCGTTCACTTCCTCTCTGTCTTACCATCAATCTCAACGGGGTTTCGGTAGACTCCACTCTCATCGACACCGGGGCATCTATCAATGTTTGTCCGATGAAGACCCTCAAGAAATTTGGTTTGGGGGAAGATAATCTGGAGAAAATCTGCTCCACAATTGCTGCCTATGACAACTCCAAGAGGGTTGCCAAGGGTAAGATTGCTCTTCAACTTGAGATCAGACCCGTCACTATGTCTTCCGAGTTTCTAGTCCTTGACGTCGATCCGGCCTATAAGGCCATTCTCGGTCGTCCCTGGTTAGAACAAACGTTAGGGGTCCCTTCCACCGCCCATCAGTGTTTCAAGTTTCCTTTCAACGGGCGGATTATCAAAATTAAGAGCATTCCTACCTTGGAAACTCTCAACTCCATCACTTCGGAGTAGATGCCACATCTTTTCGTTCCGGACAAGGGGAAAAAGCCTGTCATGTCAATCTTTGACTTCCCCTTGCCCTGTGATCTCGGCCAACCTCCCC
This sequence comes from Colocasia esculenta, assembly GCA_014218235.1. Lineage (NCBI taxonomy): Eukaryota > Viridiplantae > Streptophyta > Magnoliopsida > Alismatales > Araceae > Colocasia > Colocasia esculenta. Next base: position 58,631,509 of record CM024764.1, on the reverse strand, counting down.
AGTCAGTTGAAGAATCCCATGACCCATGTCCCCAAGGGAAAGGTTGGGAGGTAATGGCTAGGATCGGCTATATACATGGCCGAGGGTTGGGTAAGAACTAGCAGGGTCCTGTCCACAACATCCAAATCAAGAGGCCGTTAGATAGGGCTGGTCTAGGATTCCATCCAGACCCCATTCATCCGGATACTTCTATTCCCTATCAGCCTCTTACTTGGACCCTGAAGGAGCATTTCGTTCAGGGACCCCCTCAACCGGGAACTCAGGAACCCGTGATAGAGGAGCTATCTGACTCTGAGAGTGAAGAGGAGGAGGAAGAAACTGCCGAGGTTGACGAAGTCTGTGGTGACTTCAACCTCCTCTCTCTCTTTGGATCGGATCTCCCCTCTTCATCTCCACCCTCATCTCCTCCTTCTTCTTCATTATCCCCTTCACAATCTCTCCCTACTGAGGTGTGCTCAACACCGGATTCTTTTTCTCTAAACATTTCCTCCCCTCCTCTCCTTCCTCCATCCCTCGCATGGCCAGTCGAGGCTGTCTTAAGTCAACAACTCATGGTTCTAGGCCTTGACTCCAAAAAAAAATGCCAATTTTGAAAATTGGAAATGCGAGGTCTCCATCGAGCACCCTTCCGCTTTGGAGTCTCATCTGCTCGGCCAGGGGCCGACGCTCTCCAGCTTAGACTCCTTTCCTCGCCCCTCTAGGGGCACTTCCCCTGTACGTAGTTTTGTACATAGCAGTCCTGTACATAGTGGTCTAGATTTTAGCCTAGAGTCTAGTCTAGGGTCCGGTCTAGGATTAGAAGAGTCTAGATCCTCTCAGCCATGTATGCGAAGGGCAAGGGTAGGCAAGTTCCTGCCTGTTATGTCATGGCTTTGGCTGAGAGGTGTGCCAAGTTAAGTCAAGTCCCAGAGTTTCTTGAGAAGCCTACCCTTGTTGAATATGATTTTGAAGAAGGTGACTCTGTAGATGACGGTTTAGGAGTTTATCTGCTAGATTTTGATGAGAAGGGTGAGCTGGGAGATCCTGGGTCGGAAGAAGAGGACCTAGTGAGCTCCTATGTGGATGGCACAAAGAGGTTCGACGAGCCAACCATGGCTGCGGACGAGCCCACTAAAGAGGTCAACCTTGGCACTGAAGAATCCCCGAAGGTAGTTTTGATTAGTGCCAACTTGAGTGTTGAAGAAGAAGAAGCCCTGGTAGCTATTCTCAAAGAATTTTCCGACGGTTTTGCTTGGTCCTACGAGGACATGCCAGGACTTGACACTTCTTTGGTCGAGCACCGGTTGGTTCTAAAAGCCGACGTGAAGGCCGTCAAACAAAAGCTGAGAAGGCTACATCCCAAGCTTGCACTCAAGATAAAGAGGAGGTTGACAAGTTGCATAAAGCCAAATTCATTAGGGTTGTGCTATATCCACAATGGGTAGCTAATATCGTCCCTGTGATGAAGAAGGATGGTAAGGTTAGAATCTGTATAGATTTTCGTGACCTTAATCGTGCTTGCCCAAAGGATGATTTCCCTCTCCCACACATAGATGTCCTAGTGGACAACACTGCCGGCTTTGAGATGTTGTCTTTCATGGATGGTTTCTCTGGGTATAACCAGATCCGTCTGGCGGAGGAAGACCAGGAGAAAACTTCTTTCACAATGCCTTGGGGGACCTACTGTTATGTCGTCATACCCTTCGGATTGAAGAATGCAGGAGCAACCTATCAAAGGGCAATGATGGAGATTTTTCATGACATGATGCATGTGCACATGGAGGTCTATGTAGACAGTGTCTTGGTTAAATCAAAGACTCGACATGGCCATGCTAAGGTCCTCTGGGTGGTTCTCCAATGGTCTAGAGAACACAATCTTAAAATGAACCCCAAGAAGTATGTTTTTGGTGTCTCCTCGGGGAAATTGCTGGGGTTCATAGTAAGCAAGCGGGGAATTGAGATTGATCCCAGTAAGGCCAAAGCAATAATCGACATGCCTCCTCCTAGGAATATCAGAGAAGTTAGAGGGCTAATAGGCAGACTTCAGTTTATTAGGAGATTCATCTCCCAGCATTCAATCCGTTGTAAGCCCTTCTATGAGATGCTTAAAGGAGAGGCTAAGTTTGATTGGAACAAGAAATGTCAAAAGGCCTTTGATGAGTTGAAGAGCTATTTGTTCAATCCCCCAGTTCTCGCTCCTCCGGTCCCGGGTCGGCCTTTACTACTCTATGTGTCAACCACTGAAGATTCAACTGTAGCAGTTTTGGCCCAATACGACGATGAGAAGAAGGAGAGAGCGGTGTATTATTTATCCAAGTTGTTCAATGAAGCTGAAAAGAAGTACACCCGGCATGGAAAGAACGTGTGCGGCCGTCATCTGGGTTGTCCAGAAGTTAGGGCATTATTTCCTGGCTCATGAAGTAAAACTTCTGGCACGTATGGACCCAATTCGGTACTTGCTTGAGAAGCCTGTCTTGACTGATCAGTTGATGAGATGGCAGAGTTTCCTCAATCAATTTGATATCACCTACGTCAACCAGAAGTCGATCAAGAGGCACGCTATTGCTGAGCATTTGGCCCACCACCCCTTACCTTCATGCTCTCCCGTTGATGAAAGCTTTCCCGATGAAGAGTTAGGAACCATTATCAATGGTGAACCTTCATGGGTACTTTACTTCGACGGGGCCCTCAATTCCAAAGGGTGTGGAATAAGGGCAGTCCTCCTCTCACTGGAAGGGGTAGTCATTCCGCACGCCTACCAGTTAACCTTCCGAGCCACGAACAATGTGGCCGAGTATGAGGCGCTCTTAGTTGGACTGAAAATGGCATTATTGCTCAGAGTCAAGGAGTTAAGGATAATTGGTGATTTGCAGTTGATACTCCGACAATCTCTTAGCAAGTACCAGACCCGGGACCCCAAGTTGAAACCATACCAAGAGTTGGTAGGAAAAGTAGTCTGGTAGTTTAGGAAGCTCACCCTAGTTCACACTCCTAGGACTCAGAATATCCTAGCAGATTCACTCGCTTCATTAGCTTCTTCCATTCCCATCCCTTTGGGAGATCTTCTGAAACCGTCTCTGTCCAAAGGTTGAGAGTCCCTTCCCATGTAGATCCTTGGTTTTCTCAACTCACATCTCCTTCTCCATCCCTTCGGGTCCATGCGCTCTCGAAAGGGCCAGAAATTGACCTCGAAGATGGCCATCCTTGGTATTTTGACATCGAGAACTTTCTCAAAGATGGATCCTTCCCCGATTATGCCACCTCTGCCGATAGACGGGCCATTCACCGCGTCTTGGAGCGTTACAAGATCATAGGTGGCATTCTGTACAAAAAGTCTCTCAGTGGGGTCTATCTCCGTTGTCTTGATGAAATCGAATCTCAAGATGTTGTTGAAGCTGGTTATTCATCACTTGTTAACGTTGTGGGTTTAGGTCACTACTTTTCCACTTGGTCATTAGTGAGGTAGGGTTTATTCACACACCACACGACGTTAAGATATTGCCCTCTAGTTGGAAAATCGCAAGTACACTCGGATAGTCTAATCTGATCAATATGTTTCCCCTGTTCTTCTCCCACTCGGCCATGTCTGGAAGTGGAGCAAACTTCGAGTAGGGGACCATCCACTCCCATCTAAAGTACAAGGTCACCATAAACAATGACAATCGAGAAAAAGCAAGGGACAGAATGCTAAATCAAGCCTAAAGGGGAAAAGAAAAGCCAAAAAGGTCAAAAAAGGGTAGCAAAATGTACGTACCCAGAAAAAGGCTGACCAAATCAAGGAGGTAGCAAAAAGTACGTACATCCACCCCAGAAATCAAATAAGAAAAATTCCCCTGCAAATAATTGTTGATCAAGTCTTTAGTATGAGGTGTTGGTTTGGAAACAGAAAGTAGTATGAACCAAATCCTTGCATGGCTTCCTACTTATTTCTTCCAAATTCCTCCCTCTAGGGGCAAATTTAACTGGATAAGACCTTCCGAGGTGGAAAATATCAAGAAGGCTAAGGGCAATTTCCAACATCAAGGAATTCATGCACGATCCCCCTTATTCATGACCTACGTGGTTAAGTAGATCACACAGACCCTATGCTTTGACATGTGATGAATATGTATTTTTAGAGTCCAAAAATCCCCAAAAAAAAGTGCAAAAATAACAAAAAAGAGTGTCTCTTGATGTATATATTTTTCGCCATGTACATATTTTTACTCTTATTTTCAAAAAGGCAACAAAATTAGAAAATTCAAAATAAAAAAAATCAGTAGTAGCATGTATATACACTAACATTCTCCTTATTTTTCTTATCCAAATCAAAAACAACCAAAAAATCAAGAAAATACAAAAACAACAAAAAAAAATGCATGTGCATATTTCCCTTCGGTTATTTTTCTTATGTTTTATCTTTGATTAGACATTAGCCCCTTGACCAGATCCCCAGAAAGGTACATCACTTAGGCAAGGGGCTAAAGACAGATCTACACTAACTTTTCTCTTTAAGTGTTGTGGATGCAGGAACCAAAGTACACAAAGCAAACCATTCAAGTGCACAAATGACAAAAGTCCACAAAAATCCACTATAAAGGTCGAAGTTCTATACATATCATGACAGGGGCATACCCCCGGTGGTACAAATCACTCCTCTCTCCTCTCTCCCTCGCTAGGCCTCTGCCTACGTGATCTGCTCACCTCCTCCTCCTCCCTCTCCCGACGCCGGTCAGGGAGAGGAGGTCTCGATGCTGTCGATGCCTCTGGCCGCAGCAGCCCTCCTCGTGCCACGGACGGGTCCCCTAGCGACACGATGTCATCTAGAGAGGCAAAGGCAGACGCCGTCCTCCCTGATGCATCCTACTGGGCAGCCCGCTGCTGCTCCCAGCGCTTCCTCAGCACCCGGTCCTTCAAAATCTCGTAGTTCTTTGCAATGTCGGCTCGGGCTCGGTCTGCCTCTCTCTCTCAGTCCCTCGCCTCCCTCTCCCTCTCCCTCACCTCGAGTAGGCGACCCTCCACCCTCGTCAGCTCTAGTCGCAGACTCTCCATCTGCGCCTAGAGGGTCGCCGCTCCTCCTCCCTGCCTCTGCACACAAATAAGCAAATCAAATCAAATTAAATCATGTGCAAAAGGTAGTATTTCAGTATCTTACCTCTGCCTCCAACTCTCGGGTCCTCGTCTTGAGCTCCTGGACCCTCGCCTGTGCCCGGTCCAGGGCCTCCTGTAGACGGACTGCCAGGTCCCCTCCAGCTAGCTGTGCGGATGAGCTCACCCCTGTGTCTCGGCTCGCCCGCACTCTCGATAGCTCCCCTTTCTGCATTCACATATTTTGGTCAATCATCAAGTCAAATCAATTTCAAATCAAACCCAAGATAGGTTGAGATGTTACTTACCAGTGTTCGGATCTCTGCTCGGAGCCTCTCGAGCTCAACCTCCTGCTCCGCCAGCTGTCCCTCCAGGAGGCGAACTGCCTGTGACTCCGGCAGCTATCATTCACACTTCGAGGTTAGAGGCAAATCAATTCAAATGACAAAGTCTTAGAGTTAGAATTCACTTACCACTCGCCGGTCTAGCCGGAGTCGCCCAACGTAGCGTGCCTGGTAGTCCTCCATGTACGCCGAGCTGTCTTGGAGGTCTGCCTTCCGAAGCACCTAGTTCCCTCCGGCTCGCCAGTAGGCGACCGTGCTTCCGTGCTCCTCACTCCAGTCTCGGTCCTCGGTGAAGAACCGACGGCGGGAGTGCCCCTCTCTGCCTAGGGACGGTACCTCCATGGTCGGCTGGTGCCAGCCTAGAGTCCGCACCACGAGCTCAAGATAGAGGACCTCGCAGGTCCCCAGGCAGAGAAGCAGTAGGTGGCGGTCGAACAGAGGCCGACCCGCCGCCACCGCCGGGTGTGAAGCATCGGCCTCCCCCGCATACGGGGTCCACACCACCAGAAACAGAAGAAAGAACTGGTCAGTAACATCAAAAGCAGCAATTAAAAGAATGTGAGAGCTAGTTGAGTCTTGTACCTGGTCGTGGGGGTAGTGGTCCAGTGCGGCGCGCACGTCCTCCGCGTGCCTATTCGCCACCCGTGGGTCGGGAGCTACCTCCCACCGCGCCATGAGAGGCACCATGGTCTGGCGCCCCTCTGCCTGTACCCCGCGTCCCATGGGAAAGCGGGTGTACCCCCAAATCTGCAAAGTAGTAAGGAAAAGAATGTCCGTCAGGCAGTTTAATCAATTTAAAATTCAATGATGAGCATTTAAAGAAAGTTGTGTACCTAAAGAAAGGGGGTGAAACCCCCGGTGCTCTGAGAGCGCCGTGAACTACTAGGAAGAAGGGAAAATAGATGTCCTAGCATCGCGGCACCCCATGCATACCGTCGTGCCTACGCCAAGTCCCTCAAAAGTAGCATGAACTTGCAGTTCATCTGGGATGACTACGTCGCGAACAAGAGGTGCCCGAAGAGGTATGCTACAAAAATCCTCACTGACCGCTCCTCACTCCGGTCACCAAGGTCAAGTGCTCCCCGCACTCCCGTATAGAACACCTCTAGTGTCTCCAGAGGCCCTCTCCTCCGACCTCTCAGGCCCACCGCCTCAGACAGCGATCTTAGCAAGATGCTCCGGATCGGTCTCCTCCTCCCGACCACAAACTCTGGCCCCAATAACTCCACAATGTCATCATGATAATCACTCCTCTCCTGCCCTACTACCGGCTCTCCCTGAATCGGTAGTCCTGTCAGATACACCACGTCCTCCAACGTGGGTATCATGTGACCCCAAGGCATGATGAATGCCTTGCAATCCTCCTCCCATCGCTCCCTCAGGGCCTCTAAGTACGGCACATCCACGTGGAATGGACGTACTGACAGGAGGTGCCTGAACCCCATCCTGGCGATCCGGGTCTGCTGGGCCTCTGGCAGTGCCCTGTACCAAGCCCAGCACAGGTCCCATGTGACCCTGCTCCTCATTCGGCCCTTACCCTACAGAAAACACAGAAAAATAAGCGTCAGCATCGACTGCCGTTAATCACAAATTGGCGGCATATGTGTTGCCGTTTACTCAGAATTAGCGTCCAGGGATGGCCGTCAAGTTCCTCTGTCGGCGTCCAACACCTTGCCGTCAAGTTCCCTTAGACGGCAAGAGGTTGGACGTTTATAGGAACTCAACGTCCACCGATGTGGACGTCAAGTTCCTGTCGAACCCGACAGAGTCTCCTCCATTTCCCCCTCTTTCCACGCATTACAAACACACATTCCACAGAGTTTAAAGGTTCATGGGACCTACCTTGGGCCGTCAAGGTGCCTCCTCCTCAGTCTCGTCCCCTCCTCCGTCATCTCTGGCGGTGTCCTCCCCCTCCGGTGCATCGCCGCCCTCCGCCGATCCGGCCTCTTCCTCCTCCGCTGTGTCCATTGCCGCCACAATCGCCTCCTCCTCCTCCTCCGGTTGGCGTCGGGTACGGAGGACGGTGCGCTTACCCTGTGTCCTCATCGGAAGAGGTCCCGAAATCTTGGGTTAATTAAGGGAGAAGAATAGGGGATTAGAGAGAGTGGAAGTATGTGAATCGTGAGTGTGGGAGAAGAGCTCCCTCCAGTGTTTGGAAAGAAGCAAATGGCGCCGGAGAATCGTCGGTTTGAGTAAAAGCTATTTTTCAACTTTGACGTCAAGGTCTGGTCGTCCTCGCTTTTTCTGACGTCACGCTTGTGGCTGTTGACGTACTGTAAACGTCCAGGGTATTGACGCCAATGGCTTATCAGTGTCAGACCTCGAAGTATGGTCAACGGCCAGGTCTAGACGCCAAGTTTGAATTAGACGACTCTCGATGTGGACGTCGATCCCTCTCTCTACTGGTTGGCGACCAGACTTTGGACGTCTATCAGTGATTGACGGCCATCATTGTGGATGCCAACACTTCCGCAGTCAGTCCTCACATCACACTCCATTGAACATATTTGAAGCCCATTCACTCAATTTCAATGCACACATTTCACAACTCAAGCCATTCAACACAATGCGGATCACTTTTATTCATCTAACATTGTGTTACACTTATTAGAAATCAGAAAATACATCATTTCGCCCTGCGGGCCATATAAAAATCACAAGAAATGGGACGAATAGTGTCATTGAATTCTTCATATTTCCAGATATCTTCCCGTTTCTCCTGTACTGCCAATCCCACCTTCCTGCTCACTGTGTACTTTGCCCAAGTCTTCCTGGCTTTCTTTATCAGCTTCTTATTTCACCCGATAACTATCATATCGTGAAAGGTTGCGGAATTCCCTATATAGTAATCTAGAAGGGGGGGGTTGAATAGATTACTGTCTATTAAAATTTAATACTACCCTTTTAATCACAACACAGACTTTCTGAATTTTCAGTAGAATCAAAATAAGACTTAGATGTGTGTTGGTGATGTGTAGATGAAAGAGCAATCTATCTAACGTGTGTAGAGACAACGTGCCTATCAACCATCTAACGTAGAAATGTTCAAACCATGAGACACGAAGATTTACGTGGTTCGGAGTACACAACTTGTGTATCCTACGTCTACGGACCACACACACATGCAGAGCAAACTGCTTACGAGCTAGTTCGGTGACTACAACTCACACACACACGTGTTATCTGATGTGCACCCACGATCAGAACAACACACACGTGAATCAAGCACAAGGGCTGCTTGAGACACACCCACACACACACATATGATAGAAGAAAGAAAGTAGAAAGAGTTCTGAGTGGAAGGGATGAATCCTGATTGAGAACTCTTCTTGGGAACGTCTGGATGGAGTTCAAACTTCGTCTTGATGGCTTCAGATCGATGGAGAAGCTTGAATCCACAACGTTCTATCTTCAGTACTGTTGGATCAATGGATCTTTCTATCTCTGGGCAGCAGGTTGAAGCAGAGCAGCAATAATACCTCTTGGTCTTGGACTTGCTTTAGGGTTTTGGTGGTGGCTGCTTCTGTACGAGATTTGCTTCAAATAGTTGCTTATATAGTGGTGTTTACATATGGAGAGACGTGGGAGTTGGAACCACCATCTTTGGTAACTTGGAAAGTTTCTGTATCTGAAGATTCTCTACGTCTGTTGATAGGCCTTGATCATCTGTCGATAGATAGCAACAGTTTTGCACAAGCACAGAAGTCTGGGATTTAGGTTGGCAGTTTTGTGAGTGCATTTGTCGAAAGCCGACTGGGCATCTATCGACAGATGGTTGTTTCCTGAACTTGGTGTTTTCTGCCTGTTCACATCTGTCGATAGGCACCTTGGAGTCTGTCGACAGGTGACAGATTTCAGTGCTTTTGTGATCTGTTTCTCTTGTTTTGTGATAGCTTGGTTGTATGCCTTCATACCTACATGATCAAACATGTATAGTGAGATATTATGAATACATGAAAGACTAAATATTGCATCAAGTTATTTGTCATGTATCAAACCTCAATTAAGATTGTTCATCATCAAAAACATGTTATTATAAACATTAGAATGAAAATCCAACATTCTCCCCCTTTTTGATGATGATAAAAAATTCAATTAGTGCACAATTGAGGTTCTCCCCCTTTTGACAACATCGAAAAGTACGCACAACAGTCACACATGTAGATAGCAGAGACCTGTGAATTCATTAATATGATATTAAGCATACACAGGACAAAGAGTGTTGACTGAAGAGACATGAAAGGGAAGGAAATTACATGAACATCAAATGAAAGCAACATGACACAAAACAAGACAAGACTCAGACGGAAATAAGATAACAGGACTTGACCCACTCCTAGACACACAAACTAACTAAGCAGCATCATCGGCAGGCGGTGCAGGAGCCCGACGGTTGTCATGAAGCTCAGTAGAGATGTTATCCAAGAGAGTGTCAAGGGCTGCAATACTCGTATCCATTATGTCCATACGTGCATTGAGCGTGTTGAATCCAGTTGCCATCTGAAGCTGGAGCTGAGCAATTAGATCACGTAGCGAGGGCTCAGCAGCAGCATCACTAGCAACATCTCCCGGCACATCAAGAGGTGCAGACTGGGAGTCTTCATCAGCATCGTCTTCATCACCAGGAGCTTCATCTTCTTCAGTGTCTTCATCCATGGCAGCAGCTGGTGCCTTACCCTTTAGTTACCTGGTGACCACTCCATCAACCATCTTATACCCCATGAGATGTGCAACAGTGAGATCGAAGCTATTGCGGGAGGTAAGCGAGACACACTCACTGTCTGGAATAGGGATGCCAATGAATTGCATGAGAGAAGTGAGTAGGAAAGCAAATGGCATGGATCTCCTAGGATTATAGTAGCATTGCCTGATGAGGCCAAGCATCAAGGCAGATAAGTTTATGGGTTCACAGTTTAGGAAAAAGGTGAGCAGTGATTTGTGAACATCAGTGACTAGTTCATGACTGTCGTGCTTAAGTGCAATGAGGGTGGTGAAAATATGATGGATCATGTAGCTCAGAGGAGGGAATGAATTGGCATTGAGTTTAGCAATCTTCTTTGTGCCATCATAGGGTTGGAGAGTGATTAAAGGATAGTAGATAGAAGCATCTGGGTGATGTGCTAGAATTTCAGCCCCAGTGTTAGGAATTTGAAGGGCAGTGCTAAACAGATTGGCGGTGAGTTTGAAGGTAGTGCCCTTTACAGAGGTGTAGAAGTCCCCCTTGTCGGAGAGGCTCAGATTGTTGAAGAACTCAGTAACGGCAGTGGGAGAGTTGGTCGTATGAGCATACAGAAGAACCGTCGAGCCCTGGATGTCGAACAGGGGTTGGAGATTCAGGAAGAGGTCGGCCAGAGAAGGGAAATCCACATTCCGAGGTGGGACAAATGTTGTGAAAGTGCCCTTCACCCTTGTGAGTTTCAGATGGGGTGGGATGATGAGCTCGGGGAGACGATCATCCCGATGTTTCGTCCGGCGCTCATCAGAAGCCCGAGAGTCTTCACCAGCATGAGAGGAGGCGGGACGATGACGAGACATCATCTTCATAGCCCTGGAAGCCATGAAGATGACAGGAGCAAGGTGTATGAAGGGGATGATGGATGTAGATAGTAGAACAGGAGAGAAAGAGCAAGAGAGGAAGGGGGTAGGGTTTCTCGTCTAGAGAAGGGAGGGAGGTGGTTTGAGGAGGAAAGGAGGGTGATTTGGTGGTGGAGGAGGGGAAAGAACTGGGGTTGCCTTTTGAAGAGATTGGAAGGAAGTTTAAAAGGCAAGGGTCCCACCAAATCAGCCCTAAACGGCATGCCCGTTGGACTTCCCAAATTCGGGCTGGCGCCGGCTGTCGACAGACGCCCTGGAGGCTGTCGACAGGTGCCTTCAGAAAATGCGCCAGACTGCTGTTTGTTTGGATTTTGAAGAGAAACTTCTGAGTAGTGTATACACGATGTATATATAAGGTGTAAAATAGGTGAACACACATTGGAACCTATCATATGCACGGATATGAAAGCCATCCCATTGACCTAAATGGTTTAAACATAATGCCCAAGGAGTTTCAAGTTAGAGCATTAAGAGAACATCTTACAGACATTGAGAAAAGACACCATTACTCTTGTTTGATTAAGAACATTGTAGAATAACACTGTCCCTAGTTTATGATGATCAAATGATGATTGAAATGAACGTCTAAATTTCTTGATAACCATAAACATCAATGACCCTGTGATTTGAGACACAGTGGAGGCTTCACTCTATTTCAGTTCTTCTTTGTTTCCAATGAATGAATGCAATGGGAGAATGGGTAATTAAGAGAACTTCACACCTTTTGACGTGAGGATAGACATGACAAGTGTCCGTACCCCCAGTTACTAAGTGGAAGTGTCCATCATACCGTTGTATAGAGTTGAGGATATAGCTTTTTGACGCGAGGGCAGACATTTGTGATGCCCATCTCCCCGGTTACTCAGCAATACACGTCATTGCTCTACCTTTTACCCAATTGTAGATTGACTTTTGTCTAATTTTTGTTGTTTTTCAGAAATAGGTAGCTTTTCTCCAATTTAGATTAAAATTCCAGATCAAAGAATGTATATGATTAGCAGCCAATATTAGACATAAAGTTCAATGACCATAAGACTCTTCAAGTTACTTGAAAATAGTGTTTCCCTACAAGGAAATTATTCAAGAGAGTTAGGTGTTTATCCTCTAAGATAGTTCAATGTTTTCAGAATGATATAACCTAGACTCATTCATGAGTAGTATGTCAAAATCATGGTGGTTTAGGGAATGACATTAATATCATGTGAATATGATGGAGTCAAACATGCATAGGCACCCAATAGACACCTTAGTTGAAAGACATGAACCTGCTCAAGAAGTGTGTGATGAAATAAGCATGAATTTCCTTGATTGAGGGTGTCTGTCGACAGCTAGAAAAAGCCTGTCGACAGCAACACACAGACAGAGTGTTGCCCGGTCAGGGATGTCAGAAACTTTGGTGGTCTGTCGACAGATGAAATTTCGTCTGTCGACAGATGCACACAGACAGAAGATTGGCAGTCGGGGATAACCGAACCTATGCATACCTGTCGACAGATGGATTTTTGTCTGTCGACAGATGCATACAGAGTGCAGAATCTGTGTTCTGTGGGGCCTGAGCTGTCGACAGAGTGAATGAGGACTGTCGACAAATGCCTATGCAAAGCCAGTTTGAGGTTAGAATGAAGAATGAAATGACCATTGCATGTGAGGAAATTGAAGGTACACAAAGGATGAGTGATTTCCTTCACGATGACAACCATCTAACCTGAACTAGCTCCCCCATAGTGTGTGCGCATGTGTACACAAACAGTTAAGAAAATCAAGACACACTTGCACAACTGGACCAATCAAATAAGCACACCAGAGTATGTAGGAAGACAGACCATGAAGATATTCAATCTTTCAAAAAGATTAGAGAATGGGCAAAAATGTAAAGAAACTAATTCCTTATAGAAAGTACATGACCCTTTCATGCAACATAACTATGGATACGTGGCGGAGAATCTTTTCTCACGCATAATGAAAGTTTCCAAACAAGCATGACTTGTTCTTCCACAAATCACCATTTGATATACCTCATAGTGGGTGCACACAAGGGACATATGCTTAGTATATGGATGAGTTTTCATTGCAGTTTGCACAAGCCCAATTCTCTTCTCAGTGTGGTGAATTATCTTCAGCTAGAGGTTTGGTAAAGATATCAGCCAATTTTTTTTCAGTGGGTATGAAGCTTATCTCTAAGGTTCTGTTGGCTACCTCATCTCTCAAGAAATGATGACGAATTTCTATGTGTTTTGTCCTAGAGTGTTGAATGGGATTCTTTGATAGATTGATTGCACTAGTGTTGTCACATAGGATAGGTGTGCATCCAATGTCGATGTTATAGTCACACAATTGACTTTTTATCCACAACACTTGTGCCGCACAACTTCCTGCAGCAACATATTCTGCCTCTGCAGTGGAGAGTGCAACCGAGTGTTGCTTCTTGGATGCCCACGTAACCATGCAACCACCAAGAATTTGGAAATAGCCACTAGTGCTTTTCCTGTCAATTTTACAGCCAGCATAGTCAACATCAGAATATGAAATCAAGTCAAAGCTACTACCTGCTGGATACCAAAGACCCATGTCATACGTACCTGAGAGATATCTGAATATTCTCTTAAATGCAATTAAATGGCTTTCCTTTGGACTAGATTAATATCTAGCACAAAGGCAAATACTGAATTGAATGTCCGGTCTACTTGCAGTAAGATAGAGGAGTGAGCCAATCATACCTCGGAATTGTTTGGCATCTACCAGTTTACCATTCTCATCATTTTCCAGTTTTATACTTGTGCTCATGGGTGTTGAGGCAGGCTTAGTTTGTTCAAACTGAAACCTTTTCAGTAGCTCTTTGACATATTTTTCTTGGTTTATGAAGAACCCATCCTCCAATTGCTTAACCTGCAAACCAAGAAAGAATTGAAGCTCCCCCATTAGACTCATCTCAAATTCACTGTGCATATGTTTGGAAAATTCCTCACACAGTGAAGGGTTAGTAGATCCAAATATGATGTCGTCCACATAAACTTGAACAACAATGATATGAGTGCGAACTTTCTTAGTGAAGAGAGTTTGGTATACTTTACCTCATGAGTAGTTTTTGCTTACCAGAAATGTGCTTAGCCTGTCGTACCAAGCTCAGGGTGCCTGTTTCAATCCATAAAGAGCTTTGTGCAGTTTATATATATGGTTAGGTTTATCATTATCCTCAAAGCCAGGTGGTTGAGTGACATAGACTTCTTCTTTGATGTAACCATTCAAGAAGGCAGTTTTGACATCCATTTGAAACAACTTGAACTTGTTTGAGCATGCATATGCTAGCAATATTCTAACTGCTTCTAGCCTAGCTACAGGTGCAAAGGATTCTTCAAAGTCCACACCAAATTCCTGATTATATCCCTTTGCAACAAGTCTAGCCTTATTTCTCACCAATTTACCCTCTTCATTTAGTTTGTTTCTAAATACCCATCTTGTACCTATGACAGACATTTCAGGGGTTTTAGGAACTAAACTCCAGACGTTGTTTCTCTGAAATTGCCCAAGCTCCTCATGCATAGCATCAATCCATGAATTTTCTTTTAAGGCTTCTTCAACATCTTTTTGTTCCACTTGAGAGACAAAAGCTAAATGGTCATGTTCAACTATTTGATTAACCTGAGATCTAGTTTGAACCGAATCATTTATATCTCCTATCACATTCTCAAGGGGGTGATCTTTAGAGTACCTCACATTAGTGACTGTTGAAGACCCGGGTGGATCTTGCATTTGAGGAGGTTGTTCTGGAGGAGGAAGTGCTTGAGGAGATTCAAGTTGTGGTTCTTCCTCTTGTGGATCTTGGTTAGGTACAACTTCTTGATCTTTGATTAGTATTCCATCATCCTCATCATCATACCTGCGAAGAAATCCACTTTTGGTTTTAGAAACAACTTTAGAGCTTTCTTTTGTTTTTCTATGTAGTTCCCCAAGTGTTGTTCCTTCAGTTTCATCTTCAAACCTGTAATCATTAGAAATGTTAGGCTTGGTTGGAGATTCATTAAAAACAACATGTGGAGTTTCTTCCACTTTGCGAGTTTTAAAATTAAACACCCTCTATGCTCTAGAGTGTTCTGAATATCCAAGAAGAATACCTTGATCACTTTTGGCTTCAAACTTATCCAAATCAACTTTATCATTGTTATGTATGAATACTTTTGAGCCAAAAACTCTAAAATACCCAATACTGGGTTTCTTACCTTTCAGGAGTTCGTAGGGGGTTTTCTTTATGACAGGTCTTACCATGGCTCTATTGAGTATGTAGCAGGATGTGTTCACCGCTTCTGCCCAAAACGTCCTTGAAAGTTGACTTTCAACCAGAAGGGTACGAGCCATCTCCACCAAAGTTCTGTTCTTTCTCTCCACAACCCCATTTTGCTCTGGAGTTCTTGGGAAGGAGAACAAGTGTTCTATCCCTTGGTTCCTGCAGAAATCAGAAAAGGAGTTATTGTCAAACTCTCTCCCATGATCAGTGCGGATGGAGCATATTTTGTTGACATTTCCATGCTCAATCTTATTGAAAAATTCTTCAAATACTTTCATTGCTTCATTCTTGTGAGCCAGAAATTTCACCTAAGTGAACCTAGAAAAATCATCTACAATGACAAAACCATATCGTTTGCCATTGAGACTTAGTGTTCTCGTAGGTCCAAATAGGTCCATGTGCAACAGTTCATAAGATTTAGAAGTACTCACTGGTGCTTTTGATTTGAAGGATTTCCGGGTTTGTTTTCCCTGTGCACATGCATCACAGACATTTTCATTTTTCTTGAACGGGATTTCAGGAAGTCCACTTACCAGTTTGAGCCTCATGATCTTGTGCAACACATTATAACTTGCATGACCAAGCCTACATGCCACAATGTAAGCTCATCCTGTTTGTTTGCTACAAGACACAAATTATCATTTTCTGATCATCTAAATCAACCATATAGATGTTGTTTATTCTTTTTCCAGAAAATTTCAGACTTCCCGTTTCCTTATCAAGAATTTGACATGAATTAGATTCAAAGACAATTTTATGACCCTTATCACACAATTGACTTATGCTAAGCAAATTATGATGAAGGCCATCAACAAGCAATACATTGTCTATTGAGTTAGAGGCATACTTACCAACCTTACCTGAGCCGATAATCTAGCCTTTATTGTTGCCTCCGAAAATGACTTGACCTCCGTCTTTTTCCGTGAGCATACAGAATTTTCCTTTGTCGCCCGTCATGTGCCTCGAGCAGCCACTATCCAAGTACCATTTGTTTTGATTGTGGGCTGCTAGGCATTCCTGCACATGTGGATTAGACAAGAGGTTTTGGTACCCAAATTACTTTGGGTGCCAATGTATCATTCATGCCAAACAGTAAATGCTTCGGAATCCAAACTTGTTTGAATTTTTGTTTATTTGGATTGTTCCAGCATTATTTTTCATTGTGCCCAATCTTTTTACAGATATTGCATGATGATGGTTTATTGACAACAGTGGGCTTGATGTTCTTTGGAGCATGCATAGGCATTTTTCCTTTTTGTTGCCTTGTGAGTCTAGCTTTGGGAGCTTGAAGTTTGTCCTGTCGACAACCCTGTTTGGGGCCTGTGGCAAATTCTTTACTTTGACTTGTAACAAACTTAGTGACTTTAGGTTCCTGTTTCTTAGCCTTGGTTTGATTTTTCCTGTTCTTTGAAGGGTTTTGTTTGCTTGAGCATGGGCTAGGATCAATGAAAGAGGTTACCAGATTTTTGCCAATTTCTTTTTGTTTTACTGGTTGATACCCTATCCCATGCCTTGCAACAAAAACATTGGATCCTAAAATTGCATCTAGATTCTGTTTTCCCTTTACCATGGTAGTAAGAGCTTCAGATTTTCCTTTTATCTCTTTTTCAGCTCTTTCCAATTTTTCCTTTAGCTTTTCATGCTCACTTTGAAGAGACTCAAGGGAGTTCATTAGATCATCTTTTTCCTTTTGAACTTCTTGGAGTTTAAGTTTCATGCTATCCATTTTCTCATTGTGTGTTTGTTCATCAATTTTCATCATTTCAATTTCCTTATTCAAGGATTGAATCTGTTCATTATTGTTAGTTTTATGAACAAGGGAATTGTTTTTCTTCTTGAGTGCTTTATTTTCAGACTCAAATTCACAGAATTTTTCAAATAAGACAGTGTAAGCTTCTTCCCATTCATTAACAGAATAAGCTTCAAAGGAAGAGTTTACCTCATTGGAGTCATCACTTCGTGCCATGAGACACTGAACCTCATCATCTCCCGAGGTAGCTTGACTGTTTTCATCTTCATCTTCATCGCTCCAAGTGGCCATCATTGCCTTGGCTTTCTTGAAGGTGAATTTGTCTTTCTTCAGTCTTTTCTTGAGCTCGGTGCACTCTCCTCTCATGTGCCCTTGCTTCTTGCACTCATAACAAACAACATCAGATTTTTTGTTAGTGGAATCAAATTTATTTGAGAAATCTTTCTTTTGGAAAGTTTTAGAGTTACCTGAACCTCTCCTTTTAAATTTCAGAAATTTTTTGAACTGTCTAGTAAGCATGGCCATCTCATCATTCTCACTATCACTGGAGGTTTCAGACTCTTTGCTTTCTTGTTGAGCATCCTTTTTGGAACCTGAAGAATTTTTCTTGGATGCTTTTAAGGCAATAGACTTTATTGGGTTCTCTTCAGTTTCCTTTCTTTTAACATTGAGTTCATAGGTCATTAGTGAACCAATCAATTCATCCACTTTCATTATAGAGAGATCTTTAGAATCCTCAATGACAGTGGCTTTGGTGTTCCATGAGGATGGAGGAGACCGAAGTATCTTCCTCACCATATCACTCTCTAAGTATTCTTTCTTAAGACCCTTTAGACCATTTATAATAAGCATGAATCTTGCAAACATGTCAGAGATGGTTTCATCATTATTCATTTTAAACATTTCATATTCTAAAACCAACATACTTACCTTGGATTCCCTTACCTGAGATGTACCTTCGTAGATCAACTCAAGTTTGTCCCACATCTCTTTTGCTGAGGTGCACGTGGAGACTCTTGAGTATTCCTTGGGGTGGACCGCGCACTGCATCATGTTGAGGGCGCTCCAATTGAGTGTCCCCTTTGCAATCTGGTCCTTGGTCCAAGTATCTTCGTCCTGAGGTAGGGAGTATGCTCCTTTGCTGACTATTTTCCACAATTCGTAATTTTGTGCTCTCAAAAACACCTGCATACGATTTTTCCAATATGGATAGTTAGTGCCATCAAAGAAGGGTGGCCTGGTCACTGAGTGTCCCTCGGCCATGTACCCCTTGTTAGATTCCATTAGACCGTCAATCTTCTGATCGTAAGATCAAACAAGTAAAATAGTAAATTGGAGAAACTCGGCTCTGATACCAATTGAAATGTTGCGGAATTCCCTATATGGTAATCTAGAAGGGGGGGGTTGAATAGATTACTGTCTATTAAAATTTAATACAACCCTTTTAATCACAGCACAGACTTTCTGAATTTTCAGTAGAATCAAAGTAAGACTTAGATGTGTGTTGGTGATGTGTAGATGAAAGAGCAATCTATCTAACATGTGTAGAGACAACGTGCCTATCAACCATCTAACGTAGAAATGTTCAAACCATGAGACACGAAGATTTACGTGGTTCAGAGTACACAACTTGTATATCCTACGTCCACGGACCACACACACAAGCAGAGCAAACTGCTTATGAGCTAGTTCGGTGACTACAACTCACACACACATGTTATTTGATGTGCACCCACGATCAGAACAACACACATGTGAATCAAGCACAAGGGCTGCTTGAGACACACCCACACACACACATATGATAGAAGAAAGAAAGTAGAAAGAGTTCTGAGTGGAAGGGATGAATCCTGATTGAGAACACTTCTTGGGAACGTCTGGATGGAGTTCAAACTTCATCTTGATGGCTTCAGATCGATGGAGAAGCTTCAATCCACAATGTTCTATCTTCAGTACTGCTGGATCAATGGATCTTTCTATCTCTGAGCAACAGGTTGAAGCAGAGCAGCAACAATACCTCTTGGTCTTGGACTTGCTTTAGGGTTTTGGTGGTGGCTACTTCTGTACGAGATTTGCTTCAAATAGTTGCTTATATAGTGGTGTTTACATATGGATAGACGTGGGAGTTGGAACCACCATCTTTGGTAACTTGGACAGTTTCCGTATCTGAAGATTCTCTACGTCTGTCGATAGGCCTTGATCATCTGTCGACAGATAGCAACAGTTTTGCACAAGCACAGAAGTCTGGGATTTCGGTTGGCAGTTTTCTGAGTGCATCTGTCGACAGCCGACTGGGCATCTGTCGATGGATGGTTGTTTCCTAAACTTGGTGTTTTCTGCCTATTCACATCTGTCGACAGGCACCTTGGAGTCTGTCGACAGGTGACAGATTTCAGTGCTTTTGTGATCTGTTTATCTTGTTTTGTGATAGCTTGGCTGTATGCCTTCATACCTACATGATCAAACATGTATAGTGAGATATTATGAATACATGAAAGACCAAATATTGCATCAAGTTATTTGTCATGTATCAAACCTCAATTAAGATTGTTCATCATCAAAAACATGTTATTATAAACATTAGAATGAAAACCCAACATATCGGTGCAGTTGGATGAAGTAGGAATTCCCCATGGAATCCCAAGCTGACAATGGCACCGGTATGGCTGGTATACCACCATCTAATCAGCCCCAATCAACCACAAATCTCTGTCCTCCCTGGTTCGAGCTTTGAATTCAATAGTCCTCATGAGGAGTGGCCTCACTATGAAATCGTCCATTACCAGATAGGCCAAATAATCTCTCCAAGCATCTCTGCTCTTCAAGTGTGCTGTCACACTTGATCTCATCCTCTGGCTCGTACCATGCCCTGCTGCAGTGCACTGAACTCCGAAGGAAGATTCTGGAGGGGGTAGGTTGCTTGTCAGCAAAATCAAACTTTAAATGATCCTCCATCCATACCTGAAGCAGGAACAAGCTCCCGCATGTGCGTCCGCCTAGGCTCATTGTGGTGAGCGAACTGTACAGGTGTGCCAGCACTGCAGGGGCAAGTGACTGCCCGCGCCACAGAAGAGTCAGCATTCCCACATACTCGTAAAGGATGAAGTCGCCACTCGTAGGGAACAGGAAAACACCAGCCAGGCAGAGTGTTAGTCCTCGAGTCGCCCTCTCTCTACCAATCTCCTTCGCATGCTGGATCAGCCACCAGGCCAGTCGGTCTAGAAAGATCCCGTGTTTGTTCGTCATCCTCAGTACCTCCTTCTTGTCTCGTACGATGTCCGCGAGAATCTCTTCCCACGGGAGGAGAGGAGTTGCTGCATCATACTCCAAACATCGTCTCCACCCCAAGAACAGCTCCACCTCCTCCAGCAGCACACTCGCCTCGAACGCCTAGAACACAAAAGTGTGCGTGTGTGGATGCCACCGCTCCACCAATGCTCCCAGGGCATCAAACCCCCACCACATCTCCTTCATGTTCTTCGCCAGCACCACCATGAAGCTCAGATTCCACACTTCGATGTAGCTTCGCATGTCTAGCGTGATGGCATTCATCAGGTTCACAAGCCAGGAGAAGGCCCATACCTGGCCTTGGCTCGAGAATGAGGGCACCTCCTGCATGAAGGGTACTATAAGAAAGGAGTTTGGGGCGTTTTTAGCCTAGGTTGAAACAGAAGTGAGCATCACTTACCTCCCCATTGGCCAGTCTGGTGCTCAGATGTCCCGGACCCTCGCTTAAGATCCCCGGGTTCATGCTTGTTGACTGTCCGGTCGATGAAGAGGCCATTTCGCTGCTTCAGGTCCTCTCCAAAGTCTCTGGTTCGCAGCAGGAACAGAGAGGGACGGAGGTAGAAGATGGGAGAGTCCCTATGGACTCCTACCACCTATATTTTCGGCCTGATCCACTGGCCTATAGACATCCAGATCGGTTGACGTCAGTGTCTGGTTAACAGCAATATTTGTTGTCGTTAACTGGGGCTCTGGCGGCCATCGATGTGGACGTTTACACCAAGGAAAATTTTAAAGTTCTATTATTCATATGGCCATTATATTTTATCTCGTGCTTCAACTTGTTTTGCAGATATTTAAGCACAAGTTGCACTTCAAAGTTCGGAACACTCATGCGACCTTGAGCGTTACAGGTATGTCTAACGTAGGACCCCACCAGAGGCAAATAATTTGGCGACCGTGAACCCTAAGTTCCCCTTTACCAAAAACCGTGATGGGTTTGCGATCCCTCAGTTATTCGTATGGCCTTTAGAATTTTCCTCTGGTTCTAATTTGCATTTTAGATAGGCAACACACACCAGCATGCATTTAGGCCTTCACTGCTAACATTCTCTCACTGACTCAAAAAAAAAATTTTGTGATTTTCCTCAATTGCTCCATGGCTCCCCGAGCTCAGGTAGCCTACCGAGTCAGCATCTTCTTGATTATCCAAGTTGTTATCAGGTCTTTGTTGCCCATTTTTCCAAGTTGTCCCACCGTGACTTTCACAAACAGTCAAGCAGCCTTATTGAGTTCATTTGAGCCTTCGCAAGTCGCGAGCTTAATTCCGGACTTCAAGCTTTCCGAACGTTTATTCCAGTTAGAATCTTTTGATAATATTTTGAGAGATTAACCAACTCCTTGTCTCCACGACCTCCTAAATTCGGGACAGATGCCCTGATTAGGCCAGCGAGCCCACGAGCTCCGGTTATGAGACTCTCCTGATTCAACCGTCATATTACAACTCCTTTGACTCAAACACACCAGAAACTAGTCAAAGTCCAACACGGCAATGCCAGGGACCCTACCGTTGGGTTGCAGTTGTAGTTACATGGGTGGATCACCCTCCCTCTTATCCACATTTGTCTCTCAGACGATCCGTCACTTGTTTCTAGCCTAACTCATTCGTTTGGCTCGTTAGAATTCCTATCCTCGGAGATGGCCCTTCCATTAAATCTCTGCGTCCTTTGTTTACCGAGACACCAACCTTTCAGTCTGCTCTGCTCCCTTGCAAGATCAGATGTCTCGAAGGGGCATTTGTAGACCTGAGATTTGGACCATCCCCGCATGGCTCTTTGTCCCAATAAAGTCTGTTTGACCATTTGTTGACTTGCCTCGGATGCCATGTAGACGGCAGCATTGACTGCCGCTGACTACATGTTGACGGCAATCCCCCTGGACGTTGACCCATCCTGACGTCCACATCTCTGGATGTCTGCATGTTATTAGCGGCAGGATAGGTTGACGTCAACCTGGTTTACTTGGTCTGCGCAACTACCCCGAGAATCTAGCCCACTTGCGCCATTCTCTCCCCCATGCAGCGCATGGGGCCATTCCCAATAGGCATATGGGCCACCTTGGCACCCTCTTGACCCAATAAAAATCCTACTTGGCCTCTCCCCATTGGTTGGAGCCTTTATGCATGGATTGCCAAGTGTGTGAAGTGTGTTTCTTCACACTAAGCATCCAGAGCTCCCAAGCTCCGACCCCACTGCCTATTTAACTCCCTCTCTGGCCTTCTAAGAGGGGGGGGGGGGGGAGAGGCTGGACGTCCACATGCTGCCCTTTTGAGAGAGGAGAGAGAAATTTACACCCTACCTTCCATCACTCATCCTCTTGCTTCTCTCAACACTTGGGACGTCTAGGAGGGTTCTTGTGGAGCTGGAGGAGCCCTGCAAGGAGTCTACAACGCCTGCAAACGAGGATCAACTCCCCCTTTTTCCTATCTTTCCTTTCTACTTTCTTTAGTATTTGCATGTTGCACACACCTTCCCACACACTCTAGGCACGTAGGCTACTTCTCTACACACCTAGAAAAGGGGTTTCCTAACCAAAAAAAGGAGGGAAGAAGGGTGGTCATAGCACTTGGCCACCCCTCTTCTCAAGTCCACATCCAGTACGGGACTCTCCTTTTGGACAGTTTCTTTCCATTTCTGAGCATTTACCAAGCTTTCTTTAGACTAATAGAGTGTCTTTTTGTGGCAGGAACGATTTTCAGAAGACCGCGGAGCTCTTCTTCTTTGGCCGGCCAAAGGAGGAGAAGTAGAAGCCCCATCTCCATCTGCTGCACGAGGTTGCTACACCGACATGATCACATCACTCCTTGGGCACAGGTAAGGCCCTGGCGATCACAAACTCCCTTCCTCTTTGCTCGTTTTCTTTGTTTCCTCTCTACTCAACCTAGTCAACCGAAAAGTCAACGAAGTCAACCAGCGATCCATCATCGCCAACGAGAGAGCAGTGACGTTCGCGAGCAGTCAGAAAACTCTACAGTCGACTGGGGGTACGGCACGGAAAGCGGATCGTCCACACTACGTCCTCTCACTAAGGGACAAGCAACCTCTCGAAGCCCCGCCCACCATGCCTCCACAAGCCAATCAGCCCTCTACTAGCCGAGAAACTCCTGCTGAAAATCTTCTCCCAGTTTGCACAGATGATGACCCCGAACATATACTCTATATTGGCTCATTGCTTTCGGAAGCCGAACAGCAGCGTTACAAGGCTTTCCTCTTGGCCAATTTAGATGTGTTTGCGTGGTCGGATCACGAGCTTCCGGGCATCCCTCCGGACGTAATGGTGCATCGCCTTCGTCTGGACCCAAAGGTTCCACCATTCCAGCAACGGCGACGATCCGTTAACCGAGAATGGCAGACCACGATCCATGATCACATCGTCAAAAGCCGAACAGTTGGGCTCCTCCGAGAAGCCCACTACCCGAGGTGGATCTCCAATGTGGTCCTCGTATGCAAGGCCAATGGAAAATGGTGCATATGTGTGGACTACAAAGATCTTAACAAAGCCACACCCAAAGACAACTTCCCTCTGCCGCGCATTGACTAGCTGGTAGACGCCACGTCCGGGCACGAGCTCCTCAACTTCTTGGACGCATATTCTAGGTATCACCAGATCAGCATGCATCCCCCAGACCAAGATGCCACTACGTTCGTCACCGACCTGGGCTTATAGTGCTTCACCAGGATGCCCTTTGGTTTGAAGAACGTGGGCGCCACGTACCAGCGGTTGGTCAACAAAATGTTTGAGCAGCAGATCGGGAGTAATATGGAGGTCTATGTCGACGATATGCTGGTCAAAACGCTTCCGAGCACTGACCACATCTCCGACCTCGCAGAGACTTTTGCAACTTTGCAAAGGTATAACATGAAGCTCAACCCCTCTAAGTGCGCATTCAGAGTATGCTCGGGTAAGTTCCTCGATTTCCTTGTATCCAACAGAGGAATAGAGGCCAACCCTGAGAAAATCCAAGCCATACTTGAAATGAGCAATCCCAAGATGGTGCGTGATGTCCAACGTCTAACTGGACGTCTAGCCGCACTCAACCAGTTCACGTCCCGAGCAGCGGAGAGGACCTTCAACTTCTTCAAATTGCTGCGAGGACCCAGAGGCTCCTCATAGCAAGGGGGGCATGTACAGTGGTCCGAGGACTGCGAAGTTTCCTTCGCCGAGCTGAAGGCATATATGGCAGCCCCACATGTTCTCTCGAAACCTGTGCTCGAGGAACCCTTGTTCGTATACCTTTCGGTCACCGAACACTCCATCGGCGCAGTGTTGATCAGAGAAGAGGCAGCGGCCCAGCGTCCCATCTACTACATCAGCAGGGTCCTTCAAGAAGCTGAAAGGAGGTACCCCCGAGCAGAGAAACTTGCCTTGGCTCTGGTCACAGCCGCGCGGAAGCTTAGGCCTTACTTTCAGGCCCACTCCATTACGGTCCTTACCGATCAGCCGTTAAAGCTCATCCTTCAGCGGCCAGAGGCTTTCGGCAGGCTCATCAAATGGGCTATTGAGCTAGGCGAGTTCGACATCAGCTACCATCCAAGGACGGCCATCAAGGCGCAAGCATTGGCAGATTTCATCGCGGAATGCACCCTTCCGGCCGAGCAGGACCCTCCATTGGCCGACGAGCCCCCATGGGAGCTCTACGTGGACGGATCCTCTTGTCTCACAATGAGCGGAGTAGGCTTGGTTCTCACCTCCCCGGAGGGCTTAGAGTTCCAGTATGCTTTGAGGTTCCATTTTTCTGCCTCCAACAACGTTGCCGAGTACGAAGCGCTGCTGTCCGGAATTCGAATGGCTAGGCACCTCGGAGCGCTTTGACTACGGGTCTTTAGTGACTTGCAATTGGTCGCCATCCAGGTAAGCGGACACTTCGAAGCAAGGGATCCCCGCATGGCACAATACCTCCAGCAGGTGAAAAGCCGAACAGAGGGCCTCCTCTACTTCGAAATCATCCATGTCTCATGGGAGCAGAATGCGAGGGCCGATGCACTCGCCAAGTTGGCATCTTCAGGCGACGTCACCCCTTCTCGCTCCGTGTTTATAGAGGAACTCACCTCGCCGAGCATTGAGGTAGATGTAGCCGCCATTGACGCTAGCCCTACAGCTCCGAGCTGGATGGACCCCCTCAAGGCCTACCTACTTCGAAATAAGCTTTCGCCTAATCAAGGCGAAGCCCAGAAGATTAGACTACGTTCCCAGAGGTTCACCCTCATTGAAGGAAAATTATACCGGCGATCCCTCTCAAGGCCTCTCCTACGATGCCTCAGCTCCGAAGAGGCGCCTTTGGCTATTGAAGAGGTTCATGAGGGGTTGTGCGGAAGCCACTTGGGAGGTAGAACGCTAGCATGCAACATCATCTGAGTGGGTTTCTGGTGGCCTTCCCTGCAAAAGTACTGCATGTCCTTCGTCAAGAGGTGTCCAGAGTGTCAGAAGTTTGGGCAGCTTATGAAGCAGCCCACCGAGCAACTTCACACCTTGTTCGAACCTCGCCCTTTTGCCAGATGGGGCATTGACATTTTGGGCCCCTTTCCTGAGGCCCAAGGGCGAAAGAAATTTTTGTTCGTGGCTATTGATTACTTCACCAAATGGGTCGAAGCAGAACTTGTTGCTGCGATCACCGAGCAAGCCGCATGGAAGTTTGTATAGAAGGGCATCCTCTGCCGGTTCGGTGTGCCAAGGGTGATCACTTCTGACAACGGGAAGCAGTTTGACAATGCCTTCTTTAAGCAGAAGTGCTCTGAGCTCGGCATCTACAACCACTTCACTACAGTCGCACATCCCCAAGCCAACGGTTTGGTAGAGAATGCTGACTGGACACTACTGCATGGGATACGCACAAGGGTGGAAGCTCCAAGAGGTTCTTGGATCAACGAGCTCCCTAACATCTTGTGGTGCCACCGAACAACGGCAAGGGTGGCTACCGGTGAAACGCCCTTCCATTTGGCATACGGCTCAGAAGCCGTTGTGCCCTTGGAGGTGGCTCTCCCCACCATCCGGACTACTCACTTTGACGAAGCTGCCAACAATCGAGCACTTCAGGAGAACCTAGACATGCTCGGCGAATGCCAAAGCGACGCCAACATCAGATTGGTCTCTTATCAACAGCGACTTGCACAATACTACAATGCGCGAGTTCGGCAGTGGCGTTCCTTCGAAGGCGACCTAGTCATGCGTCGCTGCTCGGCATCGGATCCCCGAAGAGCAGTTGGCAAACTCGCCCCCAAATGGGAAGGACCTTATCAGGTCACCCAGGTCCTCGGGAAAGGCTCGTACAAGCTAACTACCCCAAGTGGCAGAGCCATACCCAGAACTTGGTATGTATCTAATCTGAAGGCTTACTACATATAAAAGCCTTTTGTTCGGCATCCTACTTCTCTTCCTCCCGTTCTTTCGGTCGGCTTGAGCTGGTATCCGAAGCCATCCCTGTTCAAAGCTTTTCAGCTCAAAAGGATCGAGGCGATACCACCAAGTATAAAGCATTCCACACAACACCCCTGGTCGGAACTTTTTGACAGTCCTAAACGACTTGTGCGGTAATTGTGAACCCTGTAAAACGACCAATGAATTTCTATTCGGAAAGAACAATCGCAAGGGAAGGAGATAGAAAAAGGAAAGCCATTCACATGCCTAAAAGTGGAAAGATCTATTCAGACTTTTTACAAGAGGCTCTTTGGAGCCGAGCTACAAAAAGGTAGATACAGTCAAGGGGCTTGTTCGGAGGGACCAGCTCCCCCAGAAGTCATCCGCCCCGACTGGAAGTGCACAAACTGCACTACATCTAGGCGCGGATCTTGGGTCCGGCGCCGGCACTCCTGAACGGCAGCTTGAAAGGCCTCACGGGCATGCTCGGATGTGGCTAGGCGGCGTCCTCGGTCTTCTCCAGCTTCCTTGAAGTCTGGCCCTTCTTTATATTCAGCCACCCCGCAGGCCTTGGCATCAGTTAAGATAGCGGCAAGTGCCTCCTTTTCCGCCCGAGCAACGACTAAGTTAAGTTCGAAAGTTCGAAGTGCGTTTTGGAGATTTTTTACCTCCTCCTGCAGTTCGGTCTCACGAGCCTTGTACTTTGCCTCAAGCTCCTCGCAGAAGTCAAATTCGGATTCCCACATCTGCTTATGATCCCGGGCATGCGCGGCGAGTCTCTTCAACACCTTCAGCGACTTAGAGATACCATCAACTAGCGCCTCTACGTCTGCGTCCCCATCGCTATCCCGCTCAGCTTGATATCCTGCTCGGCACGCCCCACTCGAGTGCTCGTGGGTCTCCTCCGGGCTGAGCTGCTGACACCGCGCCAGCACTTCTAGTTGGGACGCGGCAGAGCACGGAGGAAGGACCCTCGGGGGTTCTCCTTTGAGGTGCTCTAGGGCTGCTTCTAGCATGGCCTCTGAAGGAAGCGTCGGAGACTTCCGCCCCAACACTTGGGAGAGAGGCCTCCGATCTTCTTCAGAGGCAACTTGGTCTTCGGCAGCCTGGCTCGTCTGCCTTGTGGAAGGGCCTTCTCCAGCCGCCTCAAGGACACTAGCTGTCACCTCCTGGCTCTCCGCGACGATGGGAGATTTCCGGAGTCCCCCCTCCTCGGTCTCGGTGACCTGCTCGGCCTCATCGCCACCCACGCCGACTGTTTGTGCTATCGCCTCAACAGTCGCTTTGGTGGGGGGAATGGGGGGCAAGGTGCCCATCGTCAAAGTCCTCTCCATGGGCAGGGTGGCCATCGTCGTCAGACTCTTCTCCACGACTGCAGGGGCCGCCGTCGCTGAGGGCACGGTCCCCCTTGTGTACTTCAGCGATGTGCGGAGCTTCCTCGCCCCTTTGTGCGAATGTCTCCTCACCAACGAGCGTAGCACTCTGCTCGTCGGCTCCAGTGCTCGAGACCCCCGTCGGAGCCACCTCCTGTGAACGACCCTCAATGGGGCCTTGAGGTGCAAATGTCCTCATCCGCTCCTCGGAAGAGCTCTCTGACTCTTCGCTCACCACGACAAGCCCGAGTTTGGTAGCCATCCTCCTTATGGCTTCAGGTCGTGTCATGGGCGGGCTCTGCAGCGTCCCCTGTTCAGTCGTCTCTATAGACTTACGCTTCTTCAGCGCTGCAAGATGAGGGACTTCTCCATCAATACCTCCCTCGTCGTCCCCTTCCGCCACTTGCGGCGCGGCCTCCTCCAGCTGCCTCTTCCTCTTCTTCCTCATCAGAGGTTGCTGATCCACCTCCTCCTCTTCTGCTCTGTCCTCGGACGTCTGCTGCTCGGTGACCACCGGTCTTTTCTTTATGGTCTGAGGCTGGCTTACTCCTCCTTCCTTGGTAAAGGATGGCAGCACCACCCTTGCAGCAGCCTTCATCATGGCCTTCTTCTTCAACCGGATCTTCTGTGGCCTCTTCTCAGCGACCGATGAACTTCTTGCGGGGCGCCCCTCTACAGGAGCCGGTGCCGCCAAGGTGGTGGTCACCGAAGAAGGAACCCTCACTGCAGTAGGGATCCTTACTACGACAGAAATGTCATCGCCCTCGAACACCAAATAAGGAGTGATGACTATCTGCTCAGTGTAATCCTCATTAGCCTCTTGGTCCCGACCGGCGGCTACCTCTTCGGTGCCTGCAAGCCAAAAAGGAGGAAATCATATAGTCAGAAGACAATTATGCGACAGACATATGACTGCAACATGATCGGGTACTTACTCTATGGTCGACTCAGACCATGCTAGATGAGTTGAAACTCCATCAGGTAACCCTCTCTGTTGCGCACGTATGCTCGGTTCAGGCTATCCGAGGCCTTCGCTTCATCTTGGATCAGGAAGGGATACATATCCTTCCTCGTCCCTTGGTCGGGAACCCCCACTCCGCATCGTCTCGTCGCTTGACGAAGAGGAGCCTCTTCATCCAACCTTTGTTGTTGGAATATTTCTTCGCCAAGTCAATCTGCATCCTGCCAGCCGGTGCTTGGTATAGTAGACACCAGCCCCGGACCCTGGTAAGGAGGTGAGGCAGAATTGCGCCCAGAACACCTCCGCTGAACCCCAGACTTTCCAGAGCTTACAGACGATGCAAAAAATATAGATTGTTCACCACGAGTTTGGCGTTAGCTGGATCAGCACGAGTCCCCATCGGTTCAGCAGTGCCTTCACCACCTCCGGGGGCGGCAGCCAGAATCCAGCCTCCATGTGGTCGAGCGACAGAGTGAGGCACCCTGGCCTGTTCGCCAATTGCGAGTCCTCCTCCCTCGCCATCACGATCTCGTACTCATCGCCAATCCGAAAGCGCTCACGGAGGCCTTCGTAGTGGCGACATCACGGCCCCTGGGCGCCCGCCGGCACCACTGCACTCACTTCGACGACTGCGGCGGCTTTTCCCCTGTTGGCCATCACTGGAAGTTGCAAAGACAAAGGGGGTGGTGGAGCCAAAGATCGCGAGGAGGAAGACGAAGAAGGGATGCTTGAGGGGCAAGCAGGCTCTCCAAAAAATTCTAAAGGCGTGGGCTCCCTGCCTTCACCCCTCCTCTTTCTAATAAGGAAAGGAGGGCGCGAAATTCGAAATATCAAGGCGGTGCTCCCCGCTCCAAAGTGACCGTTCAGATGTACTGCGGAGAGCCCCCGGCTCGACACATCACCCCGCCATCATGGGATTTCCTCCACTATCGAGGAGGCATCGGGAGCGTCGTCGCCCTGCCGCCACTCACGCATCCGAGGTCATCATTGCATTTAATACGAAAGGGACGTTCGAGCAGGCTTCCGCCCTCGAGCGTCCCGGTTTCCGATCTCACTCGATGGCGTGGGGGGCAAGTGTGGTGGCTATTCCTAGCCACCTACATGCGTAGAGCCCATCTTGGCCCATCTCAATCCAGCGGACAAACGTGGCCCTTCCACAAGGCGCCACGTCCCCTCAGGAGCAACTTTAAGGTCTCGAGGATGATCCCTGCATTAAGGTACCAGCGGGACCCAAGGATCGTCTTCGGACGCTTTACAGCCTGTTCGGCCCAGGGCCCTCTTTTTCAAGCAGGCACTGCTCGGTGTGCGTCGTGGCCTCCTCAGCACGAGCAACACTTCTGTGGACCGAACATCCAGCAGCGGGCCTTATCCCCGAGCAACGGGTTCCATTTACCGAACAGGGCACTTGCTCGGTACCTCCGACCAGGAGGATTTAGGCAGCCCTTCGTCTCCTTGTGACAGTTACAACGGCTGCATCATGCATGCCCCACGATTAAGTCTGCAAGGCCCCTCAACGGGCACCTCCCCGCCAAGGGCGCTAACCGGCGCGCCCTTTTCGGCATTGTTCAGGGACATTCCGTCCCTCTCCCTCAGCACTTATGCCTATAAAAGGCTCAGGTAAGCCTCCATGCAGAGGTACGGAATCTTACTCACACTGCCCTCGTGCAGCATACACGAGAACCCCTGCTCCTTTAAGCTTCTCCAGTCCCACACTGACTTAAGCTTCGGAGGGTTCTCCCCGGTTCTTCAACTGGCCCCCCTGATCTGGTTCTAGTTTTGTAGACTTTCATCCGCACCGGTGATCGTCTTCCCTCTTCTAAGTGGAGGTCCGTTTGGCCCCTAGCCCAAACAGGAAAACACCCTCACATAAACCATTTTCCTCATGAGTCCAAATTTCATGGCAATGGCGACCGCAGCAGCTACAACCACATATACCTATCTATAGAGGTCTGATATATATGCACTAGGGGAGCCCCCTCTTACTCAATTGTTGCGGATAACTGACACCAGAACATCATCACTGCTGTGAAAACCTTTTGTTGTCTTGTGCATTGTTTAATTTGTCTTTCCTAGCTAGCTTTGAAATCCTTCGTACTGATATATGAATTGATCACTGTGTTCTAGGCCCTTAACTTCTTATGTGGCTGCACATGTTGCCGTCGCCATTGCCATTACCATGCCTACTCTGAATAGACAAGTTGCTCTGTAATAGTATATGTAGCGGTCATCGTTGCTCAAACCCGTTAACCTAATAATGAGTATGATCTGACTCCACCTCCTGCGAATAGGTCGAAGTCTCGTAAGGGATACCATAACTCAAGTCCGTGAGAACATAAAAGAAACCAATTAAACACCCATAAGATTGCATTTATTATACAATCTCACACATATTTACATGAAGTTTACATAGTCAGTTCCCAACTAAAGTCAAAAGAAAAAGTACAATAGCCTAGAGCATACCTCAAGGTATAACAGAAAGTAAAATTACATTGCTGGAGGTACAGGCCCAACTCCGCTACGATGCAGCTTCGAACTAGACAAGGGATGAGAACCCTTCTTCTCTCCTTCACCTAAAAGGAGTAGGGGTGAGCCTCACAAGTCACTGGCTAAATAGGGAAACTCCCTCAAAAGCCGAAGGAAGACCAATCTCACAAGCTAAAGAAGGGTATCGCCACACTCGGGCTACGAAACCTAGTTTGCGACACCAGTAACTGACCCGGACAAATCACACTTGACTACCTCTCAGTCTCGCAACCATGAACGAAATATCCAATTGTCTCTCCACCTCTATAATGCCAACAAGTTGTGGAGACCAACCAACACGACACCTGCAGCGACACACGCTGCAGACCCATGCCTGACACGCCTCTAAGAGTTTCGGAACTCTTAGAGTGAGGCTATGGAACACGGGACTAGCTAGGGACCAGTACATCTACCAGTGTCCGTCCCCCAACCACGAGTGCGCTACAAGCAACTGAACTGAGAACCAACACACCACAATTCACTGCCCCACTGTCGTCTTTCCCTCAGCTAGACGTACAAGTCGATAGACGAGTGAGGGTGTCCAGGAAGATGATCGACACAAACCTTGATGGTACACACAGTACCCGGACAAACCCCGAGCACCAACGTGACTAGATCATAGAGAACTTGGGGTACCAGACTCAAGAGATAACTATGAAAGGCGTCGTACTACCCAACTTGCCACGTACGCACAAACCATGCAAATACGACTTCCTTTATTTTTGACATGTGCCAATGCACCACTTTCATACTTTAAACACATAAAACAACGCCACATAACACTCACATTAACAGAAACATGCTTTAGCCCTCGGAAGCAAGAAGGCGACAGGGTCTACTGTCACGTTCAGAATGCGACGCCCTAATACGGCGCATTCTAAACCGAAACACCAAGGGTCGAGCTATCGCGTTCAGAACGCGACGCTCCGAGCTGTCGCCTTCATAGACAGATCCCCCAAACTGGGGGTTCCGCCTTCAGAAACCCCACAAAACACATGTAAACGACCATATAAAACTATTATAAGTAATCTAATAGCTACACTAGTATGCCATCTACCGTTCAAAACTCATTCCATGGACCAAACATAACAAATTACCGCATTCACAATGACAAACTAAGTGGAATCTCCCTACCTACATGAAGAACGTGAAGAATGACAACGAATCGGTGTTTCCCACACTCTGAGCAATGTCCTCACATTGAGAGCACGCCAAATCATGCACAAAACATCTGAATCGCCTCAAATCCCACAGCAAAACCCCTTCCTGGCCGAACAGAGCTTCCTCTGCTCTATTTGGACGACCTAAGGTTCTTAACCCCTCACAATTAAGAATACGATGCATCTAGCCATCGTGACAAGAATGTGACGCCCAAGGTCGTCGCCTTGTTTACGCTGATGTCAGGCAGCTGCCCTGCACACACCACGTGCCGGCCATGCGGCCAAACAACCCCAAATGGCAGTAACATGAACGCGACGCCCGGGTCTGTTGCGTTAAGAACGCGACACACACCCCCGTCGCATTCACAGATAGAGAACCAGAGGGCACATTGGGCCCAAATACTCGGCCCACAGCACCCTCACAATCTGCTAAACACACAAACACCATCAATTACCCACACATTGGCCCACAAACCACTCAAACCTCGATCTGAATGGTCACGACGTTACATTATTATCACTTAAAAAGAAATTTCGTACTTGAAATTTAGAAAGAAACCTTAACACCACATTCATAAATAATCATGCATGGAACTATCACCTAAAAAGAATTAAAAATTTACTCAAACAAGTATGGATACGCTTTCATCATTTTTTCCTTTAATTCCCAAGTATCTTCTCCTCCTTGCCTATTTTTCCATCTGATTTTCACAAATTCAATCTCTTTGTTTCACAACTTTTGTGTTCGTCTTCCTATGATCTAAACTAGATATTCTTACATACACATGTCTGACTTCAAATCATCTATGGTGTTATTGGCTATCTGTGAAGGATCTCAGATATATTTCCTCAACATAGAAACATAAAATACATCATGTGCATCTGTAAAATCTGTTGGGAGATCTATCTTGTAAGCTTTTTCTCCAATTCTTTCTAAAATTTGAAATGAACCCACATACCTCGAACTTAATTTACCTTTCTTGCTAAATCTCATAACACCTTTTGTGGGAGAAACCCTCAAGAACACATAGTCCCTGACTTCAAATTGCAATGGCATGCGCCTTGTATCTGTATAACTTTTCTGACGACTTTGAGCTGCTTGAAGCTTTTCTTTTATAAACTTGACCATCTCTAAACATTGCTAAATCAATTCTGGTCCCATAACCTGCCTTTCTCCTACCTCATGCCAATTCAAGGGTGTTCTGCACGGCCTTCCATATAAAGTTTCATATGGTGTCATTCCAATGCTTGCATGATAATTGTTGTTGTAAGAAAACTCCACCATTCCTAAATGATGCTCCCAACTACCTCTCTATGCAAAACAACAAGCTCGTAACATATCTTCTATTGTCTGAATTATTCTTTTTGTTTGCCCATCTGTTTGTGGATGATAAGTTGAACTATATCTTAACTCAGTACCAATTACCCGCTGCAAACTTCTCCAGAAATCAGATGTGAACTTTGGATCTCTATCTGAAACTATAGTCACTGGAATGTTATGCAATGGTACTACTCTATCCATATATATTTTAGCCAATCTATCAACTATCCAAGACATGCTCACTACTAATAACCTACATACCTTTGTCAAGCAGTCTACAAAAACCCAAATTCCATTATGATCTGATGCTATTTTGGGCAATCCTACCACAAAATTCATGACAATATCATCCAATTTCCACTGTGGAATCGGCAATGGCTTCAACAATCCTCTCAGTCTCTGATGCTCTGCTTTCACTTGCTAACAAATAAATTATGCTATTTCCTTCTTCATATTTGGCCACAAAAAGTACTTCTTTAAATCTTGATACATCTTAGTACAACCTAGATGAATTGAATATTTGGAACTGTGTGCTTCCTCCAATACCTTCTGCTTTATCTCGGCTTTTGAGTCAAACTACACAATCATTATTAATACTAACATTCTCCATCTTCACAATCTCAGCTAAGTTCTCATCTATTCTTTGGGCTTCTGCTATCTGCCAATATAATGATGGTTCCAATACATTGTTGGCCATTACCGTTCGCTGCTGATTATTCAGAATAAATAGGGAATTCTTTGTTATGTTCTCGTATAACTTCCACTCCTTTTTCATCATCTGACTCAAAACTACTTTCCTGCTTAGTGCATCTGCAACTACATTAGCTTTATTGTAATCATGAGGAACGTTATCCTCAAAACACACAAGATGATATCATTATGTAATGATGGAAATGCTGCCTAAGATATGAACAAAAGCATAGGGCTAACTTACTAAGAAAAGGAGATGAGAAGGCTACTTACTATTGTCGCAACTAGGGACCCCGTCATGATAAGAAGCATGTTGTCACGACCAGGTAGGCCGATGCCTTCTCAGTAGGGACGCGAGAGTGTAGGCGGACCTCCTTCCCTTCCTCCAGCCAGCCAGAGGAGGAGAGCTCCTCGTCTCCTCTTTTTGGGAAACCTGCCAAAACGATGAAACAAGAAAGAAACCCTTATTAGATAACCTTTTAAGTGAAGTATCTACATAAAGTAAAAGAGAAAAGGAGAAGCATGGAGAGAATGAATCTGGGGGTGTTTTGGAAACCCCTATGGTTGTGGGAAACGTAGGTGTGTGGCAGTGCAACTATTTAAAAGAAATAAACAAAATGCATGAAAGGAAAATAAGAGGAAGAGAGGAAGAAGGCCCCCCCAAAAGGGGTGATTCCCTGGCTGGAAATGAGATCTTCAGGTCGTACAACAACCCTTGTTGATGTTGGAGTTCACCTCTAGGCCGCCATGCTCCAAACATGGAAGAAAATGATGTGACTTGATGAAGAAAATGAGAGGAAATGGGATGAAATGAATGGGCTACGAGCTAAGGAGGAGCTCTGGAGCAAAATGGGCAGCACTTCGTGGCAATATGGGGTCCTTACCTAATTCAGAAGAGAATGGGTTGCTTATATAGAGAGGAAAGAGAGTACCTCATCCTTAAGTGATAATGGCCCATGAAAATGAAGAAAATCCAAGTAAATCCACATGGGAAGAGTCCTGGGAGAGTTTTAAGGTATGATAGAACCACAATCCACTGTTGGGGTCGTTCCAAGGTTGTTGGAGACAAAGATGGAGATTGTTAGGATAGGAGAGAGGTTGTTGCGAAGCCAGCCATGCAGAAAGTATGTCGCGACGGATCGTGGGGACGCAACAAGGATTGTCGTGATGGCCATAGTGGTCACGACCCTGAAGGCGCGTGGATGGATATGCATGGACTGTCACGACGGCCTAGTCAGTCGCGTCAATGATCATCAATCAATTCAAAGCGGGCAACAATAGATTCAAAGGGGATCATTTGATATTAACACAACGCTGAGCTCCGTCGCGACAAGGCTGGTCATCAATCGGTAGCCATGGTCAACAATCGATAGCCACGGTCAGCAGTTGATAGTCATCAATCAATTGTCATTAACGCGTCACCATAGGCCGTTACGCTAAGGGCAATCAATTCCCAATCGATTCTCATGGTCACCAATTGATGCTAACACATCTCCCAAGGCCGTCCGTTAATGCCAATCGATTATCATGGTTGTCAGTCGATGCTAACGCATCGCCCAAGGCCATCACATTAAGGACTAATGGTTGAAACCCTAGAAAATAGATAGAATGAGGACTCTGAAGTGATATTTGGACGAGGTAAATGGGATGAAGAATTGGACAACAAATGGGCTCAAGAGAATGACCAACTTGGGGCACACCAAAAAGAACAAGAAATATGGTTCACCTCATAGGCCAAAATTGGGTGTCTACATTTAACTAGGTGATATGCCAAACTAAAATCATAATCCTTCAAATATTCCATCCATCTGCGCTGCCTGAGATTCAAATCTTTTTGAGAGAAAACATACTTTAGACTCTTATAATCTATGAAAATTTCAAACCTTTATCCAAATAAATAATGCCTCCATAACTTTAAAGCAAATACCACTGTTGCTAACTCCAAATCAGGTGCTAGATAATTCTCGTCATGATGCTTTAACTACCTGGATGCATATGCCACAACTTTCCCATGCTCCATCAACATTACTCTGAGTCCTCTCTTAGAAGCATCCGTATATAACATAAATCCTCTACTGCCTAACAATAACTCCAATATAGGTGCTGAAGTGAGTCTTTTCTTCAATTCCATGAAACTCCATGATAATCTACTGACCACTCAAATGGTACTCCTTTCTTGGTTAACTTTTTCATAGGGGTTGCTATCTTTGAGAAATTCTAAATAAAATGCCTGTAATATCCTGCCAAACCCAGAAAACTTCTAATTTCTGTTACTGTCTTTAGCTCTTCCCATTTCATGACTGCTTCAACTTTGGATGGATCTAGTGCTATTCCTTCTTTAGAAATCACATGACCCAGAAATTGAATTTCTCGAAACCAAAACTCATACTTACTGAACTTAGTATACAATTGATGCTCCCGCAAAGTCTGCAAAGTAATCCTTAAATGTGTTGCATGCTCCTCCTCTGATGCTGAATATACCAATATATCATCTATAAATACCACAATGAACTTGTCTAAATATGGGTGGAATAGTCTATTCATCAAATTCATAAAAGTTGTTGGTGCATTTGTCAACCAAAATGACATAATCACAAATTCATAATGACCATACCTTGTCCTGAAAGTTGTTTTATCAATATCCTCCTCTTTGATTCTCAACTGGTGATACTCTGACCTCAAATCGATCTTGGAGAATACCTTAGCTGACTGCAACTGATCGAACAAATAATCTATTCTTAGAAGTGGATACTTATTCTTAATAGTAACCTTGTTCAACTGACGATAATCTATACACATTATGAAACTGTCATCCTCTTTCTAACACTACACTAGTGCACCTCACGAAAAATGACTACGCCTGATGAAACCTTTCTCCAACAGCTCCTGCAATTGCTTCTTCAATTCGTTTAATTTAGTTGGTGCCATCCTATATGGTGCCTTTGAGATCGGCATATTACCCGGCTGCAATTCCATTGTAAAATCAACCTCTCTGTGTGGAGCTAACCCTGACAAATCCTTTGAAAACACATCTACAAATTCTCTGACCACTGGAACCATCTCCACAGACGTATCTGACCCAACTAAATTTATTGAAGCTCAATATGCTACACACCCTGCATTGATTAACCTTCTAGTTCTAAGTGCAGAAATAATAAATTTGGGAGTGTAAAACGACATACCTTGGAATTCAAATACTGCTCCACTAGGATGGCAAAATCTGACTCTCTTTTTTCTGCAATCCACTATTGCCCTGTAGGCCTCTCACCAATCCATACCCAAAATCATATCATACTCTTCAACTGCAAAGTATGCAATCTAACTGGCAGCTGAATCCCCTGAATTACTATTGGGACCTCATCTAAATAACTAGAAGTAAAAATATAACCACTTGAAGGGACTTCCACAATCAACTCACATTGCTTCTCTTCTAAATGGTGAACCATACTATCCATAAAATCTTTGAAAATAAAAGAATGCGATGCACCTAGATCTACCAACACTCTTGCAGGAAATTCAAAGATAGGTAGTATACCTTCAATTAAATTAGATGCCTCTACCTGTGCTCTGGTGATGGCCATAACTCGTCCTCAACCCCTCTAGAAAGGTGGAC
This sequence comes from Colocasia esculenta, assembly GCA_014218235.1. Lineage (NCBI taxonomy): Eukaryota > Viridiplantae > Streptophyta > Magnoliopsida > Alismatales > Araceae > Colocasia > Colocasia esculenta. The sequence continues at coordinate 58,593,212 of CM024764.1, read as the reverse complement.
CTCTACCTCGATCTGCCAGTGTTGTTGGGGTTGCTGTTGCTGCTGCGGTGTTGCTCTACCATAACTATACTCTCTGTGATAAGGACAATTCCTAATAAATGTCTCGGCTGCCCACAATTATAACACTTGTAACCTAGCGGGATTACGAGTTGTCTAGATGTACTCCACTGGGACTCCTCTGGCTCTGGCCTAAAGCCTCGAGCCTGCTAGAATGCCTACTATCTTCCACCTCCCCGACTTTGAATATTTTCTTTATCTTGGAACCCCACTTAGTAAACCCTGATGAAGATGCTCCTGATGGTGCCTTGCCCTTACTAACACTTGGAGAACGCTAGGGAAGCCGAAAACTGCCCGACTCTTCTGACTACCTGGCCTGCACGGTCCTCTCCAAAATAGCTGCCCACTAAGCCACTTTCTCCATTGTTCTGCACATGAGGGGAATCACTGCATCTTACAACTCTAGTCGCAATCCTCAAATAAAATACTCCACCATCATTGCATTATCTGTAACCACGTACAGTGCATACCTACTCAATGCCATAAACCGCATCCGACACTCCAGAACTGATAGATTCCCTTACTGTAATATTCTAAACTGCTCCCTTTTTGCTTGCTGGATCTGCACTAGAAAGAAAGTATCATTGAACACTCCAAAAAACTCTAGCCAAGTGATGGAATCTTCGGTCCTTCCCGCAAATACCGTTTGCATCTTCAATCTTCATCATTCTTAACTGATATGTAGCCAAGATCACTCTATCTGCCTATGGACACCTCATAGTAATAAAAACCCTCTCTATCTCATGCACCCAATGCTCCACTGTATCTGGATTCAATTCAGACCTCCTGAATAAGTGGGTGGTTGTAACCTCAAGAACCTCTCTACTAACACTGTAGGCTCATCCATACTGATAGGGAGTGTCGGTACTACTGGGGGTATAGGTACAATGACTAGTAGCTAAACTCCTGGTGGAGGTGGGGGTGGTGCCACGGGTACTGCCTCCTCTATAACCTGAGGTGCTACAACTATTGGCTGAATCAGTACTTGCTGGTCCAACCTTGTCTGAATCTCTATAATACTTTCCTACAACCTCTCAATCAACTAATGAGTAGACTCTTCTGGTTCACCTCCTCTACCTCCCCAATCTCTTCTATCGGCCATTTTCTATCTTGCACATACATCATTCCAAATCATACCACACACTAACAAATCAATAAAAAACTAGGGCTAACTACCAGCAGTGAACTATAGTAGAGATCATAGCTATGTAAGTCTCCCTATTCCTTTATATTCACACGGACCTTGCTCTTATACCAATTGTAGCGGTCCGCGTCGCTCAGATAAGTTAACCTAATAACAAGCCTGATCCGGCTCTGCCTCCTACGAACAGGCCAAAGTCTTGCAAGGGATACCAAAACTCAAGTCCGTGAGAACATACAAAAAACCAATTAAACACACATAAGATCGCATTTATTATACAATCTCACACATATTTACATGAAGTTTACATAGTCAGTTCCCAACTAAAGTCAAAAGATAAAGTACAACAGCCTGGAGCATATCACGAGGTACAACAGAAAGTAAAAGTACACTGCTTGAGGTGTAGGCTCAACTCCACTACGGTGCGGCTCCAAACTAGACAAGGGACGGAAACCCTCTTACTCTCCTTCACTTGAAAGGGGTAGAGGTAAGCCTCACAAGTCACTAGCTCAATAGGGAAACTACCTCAAAAGCCGAAGGAACACCAATCTCACGAAAGGGAGTGAAAAACTAAATTAAACAATTAACAAAGTTGTCTAAGCATGATGCTACAACTGTAATTAAATAAACAGTTCTATACTGACAATATACAATAAACATTAATAAATAAACAACAAACCACACTCAAGCGTACAAGCTAAAGAAGGGTATCGTCACACTCGGGCCACGAAACCTGGTTCGCGACACTAGAAACTGACCCAAACAAACCACACAAGACTACCTCTTAGTCTCGTAGCCATGAGCGAATGGTCCAACTGCCGCTCCACCTCTATAGTGCCAACAAGTTGTGGAGACTAACCAACACCATACTTGCAACGACACACACGCTGCAGACCCACCCTTACACACCTCTAAGAGTTCTAGAAGCCTTAGAGTGGGGCTGTGGAATACGGAACTAGTTGGGGACTAGTACGTCTACCGATGTCTGTCCCCCAACCACGAGTGCGCCACAAGCGACCGAACTAAGAACCAACACACCACAAGTCACTGCCCCACTGCCGTCTTTCCCTCAGCCAGATGTACAAGTCAACAGACAAGTGAGGGTGTCCAGAAAGACGACACAAACCTTGACGGTACACATAGTATCGTGACAAATCCTGAGCACTAATGTCCCTGGCTAACAGGGAACCTGGGGTACCCGACTCGAGAGGTAACCATGGAAGGCATCTTACTACCCAACTCGCCACGTACACACAAAGCATGTAAACATGACTTCCTTTATTCTCGACATGCGCCAATGCACTGCTTTCATACTTTAAAAACATAAAATAACGCAACATAAGACTCACATTAACAGAAACATGCTATAACCCTTGGAAGGCAGAAGGCGACAGGGTCTACTGTCACATTCAGAATGCGACGCCCCAATACGATGCGTTCTAAATCGGAACACCATGTGTCGGGCTATCGCATTCAGAATGCGACACCCCAGGCCATCGCCTTCACAGACAGAGCCCCCAAACCAGGGGTTCCACCTCCAGACACCCCACAAAACACTTGTAAACGACCATATAAAACCATTATAAGTAATCTAATAGCTACACTAGCATGCCATCTACCGTTCAAAACTCATTCCATGGATCAAACATAAAAAATACAACATCCACAATGAGAAACTGAGTGGGATCTCCCTACCTATGTGAAGAACGACTACGAATCGACGTTTCCCACGCTCCGAGCAGCATCCTCACATCGAGAGCATGCCGAATCACGCACAAAACATCCGAATCTCCTCAAATCCCAATAGCAAAACCCCTTCCTAGCCGAACAGAGTTTCCTCTGCTCTATTTGGCCGACCTAAGGTTCTTAACCCCTCACAGTTAAGAACGCGACGCACCTGGCCCTCGTGACGAGAACTCGACGCCCTAGGCCGTCACCTTCTTGATGCTGACGTCAGGCAGCTGCCTTGCACGCGCCACGCGTTGAGCATGCGGCCAAATAATGACGATAACAGAAACGCGACACCCTAATCTGTTGCGTTAAGAATGCAACGCACCCCCATCGCGTTACAGAGAACCAGAGGGCACATTGGGCCTAGATACTCGGCCCACAGCACCCTCACAACCTGCTAAACACACAAACACCACCAGTTGGCCACACATTGGCTTACAAACCATTCAAACCATGATCCGAACGGTCACGATGTTACATTATATAAGGGAAATACTAGTTATACAATCGCATAAGTAATTATCTGTACGGATTTCACTTATTAAAATTATTCAACGTTTTTATATACTCTTATATCATCTCATCAAAAAAATTAAATATATTTATATCATTTTCTATAAAATCATTTCTCATTCTTAATCTACTAAAAGAGATAAATAACCTACTAAAAGAGATAAATAACGAGTTAAGAATGATAAGTAATCATCTAAGAAGATAAATAAATATACATCTCAAGCAAGAATATTAAATACTCTTACATCATTCCTCATAAAATTATTTATCATCTTTAATCTATTAAAAATGACAAATACTAAATTAAAAGTGATAAATAACTAACTAAATAGGACAAATATCTATGTATATTTTAAATAACTATTTATGTCAAATAAGAGTATTTAATTTTCATACATCATTCGTAATAAAATTATTTATCACTTTAATTCATTAAAAATGACAAATAACGAGTTAAGTGTGACCAATAGTCACGTAAGAAGGACAAATAGGCTAGTTAAGAGGGACAGATAATTTGTTACATTGAAATGTATCTACATATAAAATAAGAGAGGAAAAAGATTATGAGACACATGCAGCATGACAGTTCCCGAGAAAATATTTTTATCTGAATAAGTATCTCTTCTCAATAATATACAATGGAGAATGCTTAAAATCTGACGCGGTCGGGTAAAGTGCCTGCCCAATCACGTCGTAATTGGTTGGCAAGCGGGGCCCACGTCTACCAAATTTACTTGGCAATCTCCACTCGCCAACCGGTCCCGGCGCGGTCGATCAGACACTTTACTCGGCGTTGCCGGGTAACAAGTGCTTCTCATATGCTATATTTATCGGTCACCTGTTTTCTCACTCTTTTTTGTTCTCTAATAAAAATTGGGGATGACAAAGTTACAATGGCTAACAGATCCCGGCAAAAAATTTAAAGGGTGGCGTTGTATAATCACTTTAGTGAGAGATACATACTTCATCCGTTTGGTTTAGATATAGAGAACCTCGGTTGGAAGAATCTACCGAACTATATATGATCCGGATGAGTACGTAGTTCCTACGTGGACGGTCAGATATTAAGTATATTTTATCATATCTAATATGGAGTCCTGCTAATTATATTGCTTCACCTAACGTTATGCACTTATCTTTGATTCATTAATAGGTCGTACGTCTCATCCAATGGTGTACTTCTTTTACTTTTGAAAATAGCCGATGATCCAACGGTCTAAAAAGATTTAAAAAAAACTCTCAATAAGCCTAAAACGATGAAAATCATGTAGAGACATCAACTATAGAACGTTTGATCGCATGTACAAATTGAGGTCACAATGCAGCTGCAGGCTTCGTAGTATTCCATTTCAAAAGGGTTCAAAAGAGTTTAGGGGTATTTAAATTTTGGTCTAATTCGAAAAGTCGAATCGATCCAACCGATTCAGTTTCGTTCGATTTGAATTGGACATATTTTTAGTTCGATTCGGTTCGATTTCTACAATATAAAATCGAGATAAACTAAATATATATAATATATGTAAATAATATATAATTTTACAAAAGAACACATAACACAATGGTTAGTGTATTGCTTGTCGTTAATTTTTTTTAATTTGAATCGAATCAAAAATTTTGAATCGCTTTGATTTAAAAAAAAATAAGAATGAACCAGACGGTATTCACCCATAAAAGAGTTAACGCTTATGATATCACAGAACCACACACAATCCTATTCAGTCTTCACCCTCTCAAATCTTTTGATATCCCCAACGTGATACAGGGGCAAACAAGAATGATGAAAAGAGGAATAAAGGGAAAACGGTCCCCTGTACACTACATACAACTTTGCCGCTTCTGTGATTTCCGAGCCGTGTCTTTATAACTCTGGCGATGCACTTTACTTGGAACACTGAAGCAAGTGATCATTAAAGTATATGCTATTGGATAAAGAGAATGTGAAATCGACGGTTCTAAACTAATGTGTTTTAAATAATAAAGAATAATAATGTCGCTCTTGAATAATATTGTGAGACATAATTAAAGAGATAAGTCATGAGATTTGACAAGTCATGAGATTTGACATGTCCAACATGTGATGGACAATTAAATTAAAAAGAAATATGATAATCTCTACATATAACTCTAGTTTTGACGTAATAATAATTTGATTTTGATAACTTGAGGTATCAGAATAAGGTTAGAGGTTCAATATCCACAAGTGTCATTGGGATAGATTGTTAATATGGGAATCTTAATTAAAAGATACACTTAGCACATCTCTTGAATAATATTACATCCAACTCGTAATATATTTGATAATCAAGTTAAGGAGGAAGATAATAATTCTTACACATAACTCAAGTTTTAATATAATGTTAGTCTAATCCTGGTTAGAAATATTGATTGGTTAATTTGCATCAGATAACATATACCTATATATGGGTTGGACACATTAAGCAAAAGTGTGAATCTAATTAGAGCCATACACAATCGGTTCATAGATCAAAATATTATATGACGAGATATATAGTCATTTGGGGCGCTTGAACAAACATATCATGGGATAGCCTGTTCGCCGTAATCAAACGTAAACCATCAGAAATTTCTAGGAGTTTAATTTGAACAAGGAAAACCAGAAGAAGATAATTAAAAGAAAAAAGAAAAACTAATCTAAAGAACCTAGTTAGCTAATTACCTCAGACCAAATCAGCCTTCTCCTTCGAGGTGTGTTCAGATGTTACCCTTAGCCTTCCTCTCCCGAAGAGGAGGGTCTTGTTTTATGGGATCGAAGACCATTAATGGATCAAGTTAAATCCATGCCAACTCTCTCTTCTCTCTCGCGCCTCCTCTCGTTTGATGGCCTCCATGACACATCTGACCTTGCGCTTTATATTGCGAGGGTGAAGCTCGACAGGATGAGGACGCAGGCAGCGGCGCCGACCACCAGCACCGCTGCGGACAGATCAATTAAGGCGCCATCCCATGCTGGGGCCGCACTCCCCGTCGCGAGACTCGCAAGCCAGGCATCGTTCTGCAGCATAACATCCCCTGCTCCCATCGTCCTCGGCTGCGTGATGGTGGCAGTGCTGGCGGCGGGATCTTGGATCGACTTCTGACTGCGGGGCAGAGAAAAACGAAAAAGCTCAAAATTTTGATCATAAAGAAATCAATTAGATAGATAGAGAGAGAGAGAGAGGAGCAGTTGATATATATACAAGGGTTTATCTGTTTTTTGGCGTCTAATTTATATGTTTACCTGTCACTGGAGGAGGGGCAGAATGTGATGAAGTAGTCGGCGCCGGAGCATGTGAAGGTGCTTGTGGCGTCATCGTAGGCGTAGCTGTACGCCCGGGGACACGCCGACTTGAACATCTCCGAGTACACCGACGGCTGGCAGGTGCTCGGGTTCGCGAAGTTCCCACTGCAGCAGTACTCGGGACTGCCGAAGGCCTCGCAGGCGCTGCGGCAGCCTTCGCTGTCCCCGCTCCTCAGCTCAGCGGGGCACCGTGCCTCCAGATCCACCGCGCACCCCGTGGGCGAGCACCCGCCCGCGCCGCCGATTGCCTCCACCACGACCGGCAGGTTGTACCCATCCACCAGACTCACGTCATAGAAATCCATGCCCGATGCGCCTGCCAGGGTGAACTCGGCCAGGGTGGCGGGCGGCGCTGCCCCGGCACCCTCGCAGGCCACCTGACCGGAGCCGCACTCACCCGTGGCGCAGGAGCCACGGCCGGACGCATCGAAGGAGCAGTGGGTACGGCCCCAAAAACGGCCGGACCAGCCGGTGGGCGCTTGGAAAGGAAGCGAAGATCCCGGGGGAAGCTCGAAGCCGGTGGTTCCCAACGGAGGGCTGCCGGAGTTGGAGAGCACGCCCGGCCACACGGTGTAGTCACATCTGTTAACGAAGGTGAATATAGTACAATGAACCACTCCACCTCGGTCGCTGAAGGGATCGGCAGAGAGCAGCAGGAGGAAGAAGAGCAGGAAAGCCCGTGTTCCTGCCATGGTTGTTGGAGGCGAAGAGATGAACAGATGATTCATGCCACTACCCTCTCCCGATCTCTCACACACGAGTTGGAAGAGGATGGGTACGTCGACGTTAATGGGATCATGGTCGGAAGCGGGAAGAGGTTGTGGCAGTGGAGACGCTGCATTGGATGAGGAGGCCGTGCAGGGTGCAGAGAAGGGGAGGAATGTTGAGGGAAGAAGTGGAGTGTAGAGCCAAGGGAGGGCTTAGCTAGCTCCTTGGAGTGGTTATTACACATAGCTGAGAGAGGGAGGAGGAATGTAGTATGGACTGGGACCCGTAAATTATTTTGGGATCGAGTTGGTCATGAATGCATTTAGTGTGTTTTGAGGGGCTTCGGGAATCCAGCGATTGGCTCTTCACACCTACATTTATAACTCTTTGGAAGTCATCTTTCTTGGGAAAATGATTTGGTACGTGTCGTTTTGAAATTTCTTTCACGTTAGAGATGTCAAATACATATGTTATAAAATGATGCCATCAAATCACTTTTCTCTTTTATTCTCTCTCTCTCTTCCTTGCCGGTTTCAACACTGCTCATCCGCCATGTTTCTTACATGTATACCCTCGTTCACATATAAATTGCATTACCAAAGTTGCTAGCAAAAAAGGTTTTCTTTATTTGCCTATTGTACTTGGGCATGATATGGTAATGACTTCCGTGGTGTCATGTTAGATGCGATGATCATGTAGGTTGGCGGGAAGCAGTAGACAAACGGCTGTTAGTGACGGATTAGTTCCAAAGTCATTATTTTGAAACCTAAAATGATGATCTATGAGTCCATATGTTATTATTATTAGTCTAATTTATATTTGTAAAATTTAAGAGTAATATTTTAAAGTCTAATATTTGAATTTTTTAGCCCAAGAATAGTCTTCACGAGCTTAAATTACTATTAGAAATTAAGCCAATAATTTTAAATCAGAAGGATAATGTTTTAAAGTTTAAGATTTATATTGTTAAATCTAAATTTTTAATTTTTATATCCACTGTAATTTGTCAATCGAACATTGCCGCCACGCCCGTTACTCGCGACCAATCATCATCACTATTGCTTGCCCATCACCGCCGACGAGTGCTCACTGCTGCCTCTCCTATCAATCAACTTGTATGGAGCTCAACTTAATGTCACATAAACTGCTGTCCAAGTGCAGCAAATGTTCATGGACAATTAAATTCAGTAAACTTTTTCCTATTCTTACATAGATGATAGATGTGAAGGTGCGCCCCCAACACTCTTAAGTCCTCTTACCTATAGTGTCGTCTTTGGCTCTTAATTAAAGATAAGATAATTAAATACCCTTATCGGGACGCTTTAACAAAGCCTGCCAAAAAAGGCTAACGGTACTTGGGATATTAACTATTTTTATGTATCATTTGAGGAGAAGATAATGATGGGTTCCCGTGAATATAGATGGGTATAAATGAGTTTCTTCGAGTTACATGCGTGCAAATTTTATCCTAGGAAGTACATATTGTTCACAAGGTTTTAAAATGCAGCAGTGAGGTCCTTATCGTCTTTAAAGTTTTTCAATCGAGGTTGACATGACAAGGAATGAAAAACCACTTTGGTTATGCACTCCTTTCTCTTTGTCTTTTCGGTTCAGTTTTCCTTCTCACATCGCTTGTCTGATTCCAGAAAACGAAGAATTTTATTGGTACATGGCACAGCAAATATATATCCCTTTAAAGATCTTCTCCCGCCTCGTGTTCTCCCATCTCTCTCTTGTCCCTCCTATTTGGCTATTTCTTAATTTCAGGTTTTGTTCTTCCTATAAATAATTAGCATTGTGGCAAGATGAATGGCAATACTTCGATGCTTAATTTCAAGACAATGAACACTAAGCTCCGCTTCACTTGTCTTCTAATCTACTGAGACACCTGGGTCCAAAGAGACGTGGGAGGAGTACATACTATAAGTTGCCATTATTTCTCCAATATGTACAAATATGTATATATATATATATAGGAGAACCTTTTCTACAAACATGATCCCCTTTGTATCATATATATATAAATGTTGGACATCTATCATCACAAGATTCGCAGGATCACGATAGAAGATCACGCACCGCACTACGAGTGGTGTACATGATCTCATTACTATTAATATATATACTATATACATAGAAAACATTTTCAAAAAAAGTAAGACCGTGTGTATATATGATATGACCAACTTATATGATCACTTGAAATCCCAAATTCTATCATTATCATGATTCATTTCTTTTTTTTTTAGGAAAATTAAGATGGTCACGACATCTATATATATTATTAAAACATATATAATTTAACTCTGTCTAATTAGAGTATACGTGACATTTCTTAAAACCCCCTCTCTCTCCTCCTTCTCGTACACTCTCTCTCCTCTATCCCACTCTTTATTTAGATTTTATATGATTAAATGTTGATGCACTCCTATTATTTTTGGGAATTAGACCCACTGTGATTAAAAGTGTTTTATGGCATCTCTTAAAATCCCCTCTCCCCTTCTTCTCCACACTCTCTTTCCTCTATCCTACTCTCCATCTAGATTTTATATAATTAAATACTGATGACACTCCCGTAAATTTTTAGAATGAGATCCAATGTGATTAAAACTATTTTATCCTCAAATAATATCCAATAAATTATATTATGAGATTGTGTTGTGAACTTGTATAAATATTGTAATTTTAAATACTCAAATACATTAAGTGTTGTGAACTTTTTTTAAATGCTATAAGTTTACATACTCGAATATATTGTGTTGTGAACGTTTTAAAATATTGTAAGTGTAAATACTTGAATACCTTATGTTGTGAATTTTTTTTTTAATTCAATATCTTAAATTCTTCATATTATTCTAACATTCTTCCTGGAGATCTATAATTATAGAGCGTAATTTATTTTAAGCTCAATAAAAATAATTTTACTTTTAGTAATTATAAAATCTATTTATTTAAAATTTTAAAAATTTCGGTGCATCCACTACAAGAAAAGTAACTTTTGCCAATGACTATATGTCAGCGGCTAGCATTAACCGTTGACGTATCACACATTTTTCAGCAGCTTGTAAAAAACATTGACAAATATAAGCTTTGTCAACGGCTTATAAAAGTTGTTGACAAAAAATATACCATATGTCAACGGCTGTATTAAAGCCGTTGACAAAGATTATATTTGTCATCAGCTTTACCCTATCGTTGACAAATAATTAATAACATAAAAAATAAAGAATTATTTTCCCAAATTTAACATTTGTCAACTATTGTCTTATAACCGTTGACAAATATTTTATGTGTCAACGACTTTATTAAGCCGTTGATAAATAATTAATAAAATAATAAAAATATGAATATATTTATTTATATTTATATTCATATTTTATTATGTAATATATATATATATAAATAAAAAATTTAATAAATAATATTATTTAATATTAATGAAACTATAATAAATAAACAAATCAATAATTATGTCATTATTTAAGTTAATGTAATGTCAGCGGTGGTCTAGCCGCTGACATATATATATTTCTTTTTCTTACCCCCGCAGCTTCAAACCTAGCTTTCCCCCACCGGCAGCGATCGCCGATCTCGCCCTAGCTCACGAGCTCCTGCGATCTCCCCACCCGCATCGCCTCCGCCGTCGGCGGCCTCCTCTGTTTCTCCAATCGCCCCCGCGCCGGCCGCCTCCTTCTCCGGCGAGGGATCCGGTCCCCTTCGCGCCGACCTCCTCCTCCTCCGACTAGGGACAAGATGATCCGATCCCCTTCCTGTCTCTCTCTTGCAATCCAGACGTTGGAAGGTGTTTGTTGTACCGATCAGGTGAGTGACGCCCCAGTGGAATCTCCCGTTCGATTCGCCTTCTTTGTCTGTTGTCCTTCTCCTCCTCCCGTGGTCCGAAAGATAGCCATCGAGAGTGAATGATCAGTCACTGTGAATGTTGTGGAAAATACAAGTTAAGAACTAGCCAGAGATGCCATCTGTTATCTTCTTACAAAGCCAGGTGGAACGGGCAACATGGAATCTAAAAGAGCAAATGCTCAATCGATTCTACCTCATCAAAGCAGAGGCCAACGATCATAAATCTCTTTGACATATTTGGATAACAGGCTGTTAGATTGGTCAGATGCTCATTACTCAATCATGCATGCATTTTATGTTCTATCGAACCTTCAATGGAAGTACATTGACTGCACCAATGGAGGCATGTATCCGATATCCGCGGGAGATTTGTCCTATGGGCCAGGTTTCGAACTTGGATTGCAATTTGTAAGGTAGACATTCCCCTCTCCCTGTTTTACTAGACTACTTACCAAATATATATATATATATATAGCACAATTTTTAACCGGGTGTATAGTTGTTGATAATGGAATTGTTTGTGACAGATGTAAGCCACCATGTAGGACTCAAAAGCTCTTACAGACTATTCCAACTATCCAAATATATATTCCTGAGTGCTCTGTGGAAAATACAAGTTAAGAACTAGCCAAAGATGTCATCTGTTATCTTCTTACTGATGCCATATGTTATCTTCTTAGTATACTATATTGATCCAGAGTGAATGATCAGTTAGGCCCACAAAATATTTAAGGAACTCAAATTATTCTATTGTTCTCTGTATGTTCGGAGAAAGAGTGTGGACCTTGGTACGTATGAATGTATGACCATGTATTTTGTGATGCTAGTGTCTAGTTTTTTATTGCATTAGGTTGGACTTCTAGTAAGAACAAAAATGCAGACAATTTCCTTCTTGCTAGTAATGATTGAGGAGTACTTGGCTTTCATGTGATGGCAATGATGCATACCTTGATCATACCTAGAATGGTTTTTTTTCCCCATTAGCATCCTCCCTAGAAGTAAATATACCCTTTGCACATGAATTTTAAAGTTGTGTACAGTCCTTTAACTTATAGTAAATTTCCGTCATGTGATATTTCTTTCTCTTGTTCATCACCTGTTAGGAGCTCGTGTATGTGTTGATTTGTATATGAAGAGTGTGTATATATATTAACAGTGGTGGTGTGTAAAATTTTTCTATTAAATTAATTTGGTTAAAATTTTTTCTGAAAAGAGTGACCCACTAGATGAAATTTTTGGATCCATCTATCTATATATATATATATAATTCAACATTTAACCAGACAACAAGTCTAATAAGGACACAAGACAAGAGAAAGGATATAAATATGATATCTGGAGACATTCCCCTTTATCCTTTAAGAGAGAATAACAATAATCTTGAGGAACGTGGAAGAAAAACATCTCTAGAGTTCTTTGTTCCACCAAAGACAAGTTAATATGTAAATACACGATTCCAGTTCCCAGCTATTAATATGAATTTTCTGAACAAGTGCTGAACAGTCAACTGTGATTGGAAGCAAACATCAAAATTGAATTTGTTCATGTTTCTGTTTCATCTTCTGAGGACAACAAAATGCATGAGCAAACATACAAGAGAAACATGAACATATTCTCCAAGAAATGTTTTACCTCTGCAAGTATATGGATACGAATGTGTGATTTTTTGCAGGATGTGATTGTCTTCATATATTTTAATGCAGGATGCAAGTATATAGATATGAATGTGTGGATGTGGTATGTGAATGTATGGATTAATCACATGACAACGACACCAACATTTCTTTACAAATAACTACATCTTTAGGGATGAGAAAAATATGTGCAAAAGCAAAACCCGTCAAAACACTGCAACTGCTACACTTTTGTTTCTCAAGTTCAAACATTTCGTGAATGAGTTATGAATTCCACTACCCTTCATTAATTAAGCCATCAACTGTTTTAGGAATGGGGCCAGTAAAAGAGTTAACAGGATTGAGGGGGTCTAATTTACCAGGGATCCATCTATCAGTCCATAGGTTGATGCTAAACCCATTCTTGACCACCAACAAACAACCTCTCTTCAGATCATCCCAGATTGCAAGAATGCTTAGCCAAGTTGGAGATAAATTCCTACCTATCATAATCTGCCTAAAAGATTGAGATCTACATTACTTGGCTCTGAGCAGAGAACCCCACAAGCCAGGGGGGTCATTAATGAATCTCCAAGCCAATTTCATGAGAGCAGCTTTATTGAATAGGTGGAGATCTCTAAAGCCCAACCCCCCTACCATTTTAGGTTGTTGTAGTCAGTGCTAGGCTACAAGAGGATTTTTAGGGGATCCATCCCTTTTTCCCCACCAAAAATCTCTTTGATATCTCATGAGATTCTGAATGACCCTCTTGGGGATCAATAAGGCTAGTATTCATAATATGCACAGGTAAAGCATTAAGGGTTGATTTAATGAGGATAATCTTATATGTTAGAGATAGTGTATTAGCTTCCACATGCAAAGTCTGAATTTATATTTCTCCTCCACAAATTTCCAGTGGTAAATTCTCCTTCTCCCCATTAATATAAGAACGACAAGATAAAGAGCATTGTTAAGTAATTCAGCAAAACCTAAAACTAACTCTGACCTGAATCAACTAGAATCATCACTGTCACTGCTGGAGGAGCAAGGGCACCCCCCTCAATTTTGAGCAATGTGAATTTGAAAACCCCATCTCATACATAATTATTGTCTGCTGTGCTGCATCAAGTGCAAAAGCTGCCTTCCACAACTCTTTGTTTGCTTGGAGATATTTTGCTGCTCTTTTCACAATAACATCAGCTCTACATTCCAGCATCAAAGTTCTTATTCTCAAAAACTATTTTGTTTCTTTCCTTCCAAATAAACTCGAAGGCAAATGCAACTACAGCTTTATAATTATATATATGCAAGAAATTTTTACTCCGTTGTTCCATACAATTGTTCCAAATGCATGTCCAAGAGTTTAGTTGAAGCCTTGGCCCAGTCCAGCTAATGTTTCCCATAATGGCATGACCTTCTGACATTTGAGTGGGATATGCACAGCATCAATCCTCTTCTTCCTGCTTGCACAGTTCACATCTTGACTTCCAATAGAATATGTCTTATTTACAAGCACATTTATTTTCACTACTTTTAATTTGGAACTAAAAAAATTGTCTCTATACAGCATTATACAGGCAACTCTTTCGAGAATGCCATTGCCTCAGTTGATTAGTGAATTTATTGCTCCTTATTGGCATCAGTTGTTTTTGACCTTGCCAATTTGTAGCTTCTGCGGATAAGTTTCGGGCTCTTGTTCTAGTGGAGTCAACAATGTCCATTCTTGGAGAGAACTGGCTACTGGATTGCACGAATTTACCTGATGATCAAAATCCGTTGTCGGTTGACAAGTAAGGCTCATGGTATCATATCATACCTAACTAAGTTTCTCTTTGCTTTTGTTCTCATTGTCTCAGTTTCTCCACTCTCTCACAGGTCATTGTTACTTATTCTTGAATCTGCAAGGGTTGAAGTTGCAGTTCTGCTCGATGAACTTGCTTATTTGAAGTATGAGGCTTCCAAGAATACTTCCTCTACCATGGAATCTATTATAGACAAACAAATGAATCTAGTTGTAGTGTTTTCGTTACTGGAGCAGATCATCAAACTAATATCAAATATCTCTGGCACTCATGGTACGACAGGTAATAACTTGGTGGCTGAGGAGTTATTAGAATGTGTTTGTGTACTACATTCTAATCGATTGCGTGTGATATTCTCATGTTCTTTTATGAGAATATGCTTTTCTGTATTCCAATTATAGTTTTTCCTCCAACATGCATTTTTATTTCTTTAACCATTGTAGAACTTAAATAAGGGCTTGCACTGATTTGTTACAAAGTCTCTGTTGTAGGGTGGTTGTGCCAGGATTTTGCCTGAATGAGCGTGTGCCCAGGCTTAATACCCCAGTGAGCATGAAATGTATGAACTGGAAAGATGGCCTCTAAAAGGCAGTTTTGCATGCCCCAATACCTTATGTGTCAACAAAATGAGGAGGTGCAAGAGGGGTTATCTGATCTTCGGTGTCAGAAAAGTTTGGCAACTAGAGCCTTTTTTTGGCAATAGCACTTGATCTAGTTAACCTGGTGATTAATATACAGTTTCTCTAAAAAGAGGTTGGATATACCAGTTCTACATTCTAACCATTTTCTAAATAATTTGCGTAAGGAAAACTATTCTTCCCATACTTCATCAATTGCCAAATGGGTGCCAGGCATCTTATCCTACCCTTAGGGATGTGGTTGGCTGCAAATTAAAAGTAAGTTTGCAGAATAGGAAACCTTTGAGGAATGTAAATCATTAGATTTAGATTGTTGGTGTGGTTATTTAAGATGTAAAACATGGACAGTCTCTGGTTATTTATACATGAAAATTGCAGAGAAGCCATTAAAACACATGACAAATTAGAGTGCATTACATTCTACAGACTGTCGTAGGTACCCAGGCGTGAACAAGAGATGTGGCTTGGGTGCCACAAATTCCCCAAGATGATTAATATTGAGATTTCAATCACTTAGATGTTTTTGTTTGGAGACAATTTTAGTGTTTTGGTGGTCTTGTCCTAGTGCCATGTATTTTTTGCTGCACTCCTTAGTATTGCAAGTTCTCTGCAGAAACAACAGCAGTATATAATCTTACTTGATCTGTCAAGTATTTTTGGCACAAGAAGTGAGTGGTTGGCATTGAACTGATGCCTGCTGGAACATTTTATTTAAATGCTTGGTCCTGTCTTCCAAAATTCTAAGTGAACATATAGGCCCTTTTATAAAATCTTACTGCATTATGTTACACTTTCGCTGACAAACTACGAATGGGATGAAGCAGCATAAATTGCTCCTTATTGGCATCAGCACAAACTAAGAATGGGATGAAGTGTAAGAATTAATCTTAGGTATTTTTATATAAATAGAAAGTTAGATTTTTTAAAATAATTTATATATATAAAAATATACAAATATTTGTCAGCAGTTGAAGCCGTTGACAAAAAACAAAGTTATTATTTGTCAACAGCTAAAGGTACCGCTGACATAAATAATTTTTGTCAGCGGTTTATTGGCCGCTGACATAAAAATTATTTGTCAGCGGTTTATCGATCGATGGCATAATTTTTTTTTGTCAACGGGCATAAGCCGCTGACGTAAATTTTTTTTGTCAGCAACTTTAAGCCGTTGACATAAATTTTTTTTTGTCAACGGCCCAGTCTTCCCCTGACATATGATAAGTCGACGACAAAAATGTCGACGGCTTTGTCTACGGACTGTGACCGTTGACATATATTTTTGTCAACGGATTTTTTAGCTTTGTCAACGGCTCATAGCCGCTGACAAATGTTGTCTGTCTTGTAGTGATCTCACGGGTGGTCGTCTAGTTAACATATAAGCGCCTTGAGGGCCTTGTCGTTGGACTATATAATTTTCGCCTTAAGAATTACAACATATAATAATTATCTATATCTCATTTATTGAATCCGTTGTAATAGTACTTATCCATCACATGATCAGTTATGAAGTTAATTTGATTCCATATGAATGTACGTACGTGTAAACATTACTTCGACGTTATCGTGCTAGAATACGTAATTGATATATCAGAAAACACAACAAAAATGGAGAAGCAAAGGTGGGGGGAAAAGGGCTTCATCTCTCATTTTAGGATGAAAATTAAGGTTATTTCGACCAAACTTTCTTCTCTTTGTACATTAAGAGAAAGACTTATTATACTTATACAAATACAACAATTATTTGAAATTTGACAAGATCATAATGACTAGAATGTAAAATATTCACCTTACTTTGTATATCGAACAAATAAATATACTCTTTGGCAACTCTCCATATTTGAGATGAATAAGTGAGTAAAACACTGTATATGGCCTCCAATTCTAATAGAAAATTAATAAAGATTTGAGTATTCGTTCTTTTGGCATGTTAGAATATAAATTCAGAGAAATGCTTCCATACGTCCTGAAAGGATCAAGATTATGATTAGTCTTAAAAAGGGGTGAATAAGGCTATTAAAACTTGTCAAGAGAGGCTAGTAAAAATTAAGGCGGAAATGAAACACGGTGTAAAACAGAGAGAGTGAGAGGGAAGAAGGAGACAATCACAAAAAGAGACACAAATTTATCCAGATTCGGTAAAACCTCATTTGGTCTACCTACGTCCAGTCCCCATTAGTAAGGTGAGATTTATCCTCACAAAGAGTGAAACTACACCCGATGGTTAATATGGTGTCCAACTAACCAAATAAATCGCTGGTTGATGCGATAACCAACTCACCAAACAACCCGCTAGTTGATGCGGTGTAGAGCTCACCAAAAACACATAAGATTAGATTTGAGAACCCAAATCAACCTTCAACCAAAAAGATAAAAGTACAAAGCAAGAATCACAATATAAAAAATGATAGGGTAAATAATAGCATATGAAAAGCTTATGAGAATGATCCCCAGATATTGAAGAAGCACTAGATCAGAAGAGAACACTTCCAAAATCTCCCTTCTTCAAAGATCTAGTAGGTTGAAAACTGAAGGAGAGAAAGTTTGAAAAGAAGAACAGTAGATGAATCTTTTGAGGGTGGCTCTCTTTTCCATGAAATTCTCTACTTAGGGTTTCCCCCAAGTGACCTTTTTATAGCCTCTTCAAAGAAGTATCCGTTTTGGGTAGGTAAAAAACATACTTGGTTAAAAAAGTGTTCAAAGACTACTTTTTGAGTAGATCTGGAAGTCAGACTCGACTTCCCTTTTTACTCAGGTCGACCTCACTTGAACCTGAGGTCGACTCCGCTTCAGCATGTTGGCAGAACATTGGTGAAGAGGCTGACTCCCTAATAACCTTAGGGTCGACTTCGTTTCCCAGAACATAAGTGAGGTTGACTCCTTTAGAAAGTTGAGGTCGACTATGTAAGGAATCGATCAGAGCGCAGCGGAAACGCGATTCCCTCAGGTAGATATCGTTGCCGACGGTCGGAATCGAACAAAAATGGAGAACCCGCGTGCAGGAAGATCCGATCTTTACCTTTGCGGGGTTGCGAAACTCCCGAATCTGGGAGGAGGTAGCGCTGGAGGCGCTGGTGCTTCAAGCCGTTCTGGTGTCCGACCTCTAGACGTATCCACGCGAGCTCCAGACGCGGACGGGATCTCCTCGGTCTCCACGCGTCTCCCGGATCTCAACTCCACCATGTGCCAGAGGGAGGAGAGAGAGAAGGTGGGGGCGCCCAGGGAGAGAGAGAGGAGGTGGCGGCCAGGGAGAGAGCCTGGAGCTTGGGCTAGGGTTTAACTCTCCACGAGTATATATAGACTCTGCGATTTTTCACAAAAACCCAGTTAATGTCTATATCGGTCATCCTGCCCAATCTGCTCGGAACTCTATTGTGTGTGACCCTCTAGGCCCAAGTGCTAGTCCAGTTTTCAGCCCATTAAGCCCAATAACTCTTTATTGACTTATTACAATTAATTAATTACACAATCAATTATCGTCTCACGATAATTGACCGGGCTTCCAATCAAGTTGGGTGCCAAACAACACCACTTGATCCTGGAAAGCATTGGGGTTCAGCAACCCATTCAAGGAACCTTTTGTGTCAACAGATACCACGTGACTATAATCCTTCGCTCGTACAATGCTCCCGAGTGCACTTAGGGTATGGTCAACTGTCAAACCCTTATACGCGCACTCACTTGGATTAGATGCCGCATAACAATATCAGAAAACTCCTTTTCTGATAAGTAGTCATGCCCTGGCCAGGGACTATTAGGCATCTTTCCCTAGAGCATTCACTCTCTTATTACCGAGAGCGAGCGATCCCATGTTGACCACACAATCACCTTCGAAGGTATTCCGCTAGATCCGAACACTTAACTGATTAAGACCCCATGGCTAGAGATCTACAAGTTAAGGTCAAAATCCAGAAGTCCACCGACAAGGTGTCCTTGGTGTCTCAGGTCTAAGGACCAATCACGCCACTGTGACAATGAATCTAGCTGGTTGACAGTTAGGTAATATTACCATCCAGCGATTCATAACGGATCAGTTCAGTGAAGTCATTCTCCAATGAGCACCTACAGATTCACCTTAGTGTCTCCACACAAGTGACTATGAGACCAGTCACCCTCATCATATGAGCAGGTGCAACCTATACTAGCCTAACCGGATATCCGATGTCCTTCTCGAATATCCTCCGACTAGGAACAATTAAGAATATACGTTTAAATGATATTAATCTCATTGTTATGATCTCATCATAATTAATATCATTGCGTATATTCATGGACTTCATAATGAAACGATAAACAAATTACACATAATGAATATAAAAGTCTTATTATTATTATCAAAGAACAAGATTGTACAAGTTATGATTGGCTTGAGGACACCCATAACTAATAATCTCCCACTTGGACTAAAGCCAATCACCTTTATGTCTTAAACCCATAGACTCTAGGTGGTGCTCAAACACAATTTGAGTCAGAGGCTTCGTCAGTGGATCTGCAATGTTGTCAACTAAAAGAACTCTTTCCACCAGTACATCTCCTCTAGTGATAATCTCCCTGATCAGGTGAAATCAGCTCAGAATGTGCTTCGACTTCTGATGAGACCGCGGCTCTTTCGCTTGCGCAATGGCTCCATTGTTGTCACACAGCAATGGATCAGATCTGAGTCACTCGGCACCACACCGAGGTCGGTGATGAATTTCTTCATCCACACTGCCTCCTTGGCGGCTTCAGCTGCAGTAATGTACTCAGCTTCTGTCGTCGAGTCTGTAGTGGTTTCTTGCTTGGAACTCTTCCAGCTCACTGCCCCTCCGTTTAAGATGAACGCAAACCCAGATGTAGACTTTCTATCATCTGGATCTGACTGGAAACTCGAGTCAGTGTATGCCCGAAGTTTCAAGTGCCCTTCTCCATAAACCAGAAACATATCCTTAGTCCTTCTCAAGTACTTAAGGATACATTTCACTACCATCCAGTGTGTTTCACCTGGATTTGCCTGATATCTGCTCGTAACACTTAGAGCAAATACTACATCAGGCCTTGTACATAGCATTGCATACATGATAGACCCTATGGCCGAGGCATAGGGGACTCTATCCATGACTGCCCTCTCTTCAAGAGTCTTAGGAGACTGCTCCTTAGAGAGATAAATTCCATGTCTCATTGGTATGAGACCTCTCTTGGAATTTTCCATGCCAAACCTTTTGACAATGGTATCTATGTACATGGATTGGGTCAAGCCAAGCATCCTGTTAGATCTATCTCTATAGATACGTATTCCTAATACGTAGGATGCTTCTCCCAAATCCTTCATGGAGAAGTTCTTTGACAACCAAACCTTTACTGATGATAACATCCCTACGTCATTCCCAATGAGCAAGATGTCATCAACGTAAAGTATGAGAAAAGTGATAGCACTCCCACTGATTTTCTTATACACACATGGTTCATCTTCATTCTTAATGAAGTTATAAGATTTGATAGCCTCATCAAACCTTATGTTCCAACTACGAGAAGCTTGCTTCAATCCATAGATGGATCTTTGAAGCTTGCATACTTTATCTGGACACTCTTTGGATGTAAAACCCTCAGGCTGTACCATATACACTCCTTCCTCAATGTTTCCATTGAGGAAAGCAGTTTTTATATCCATTTGCCAGATCTCGTAATCAAAGTATGCAGCAATGGTGAGAAGAATTCTGATCGACTTTATCATGGCAACTGGTGAGAAAGTTTCGTCATAGTCAATTCCTTGCCTTTGACGATACCCCTTTGCCACCTACCTTGCCTTATAAGTGTCGATCTGTCCATCCACACCGATCTTTCTCTTAAAGATCCACTTGCACCCAATAGGTACAATACCTTCAGGCAAGTCTACCAAGTTCCAAACTTGGTTGGTGTACATGGTCTGCATCTCAGAATTCATGGCATCTCGCCAATTCCCTGACTGAGGACTATCAATAGCCTCTTGGTAGGTATTTGGATCATCATCCTCATTATAAGACATGCCTTCACTGATATGTCCAACATATCTTTCAGGCTAGGTACTCTACCAGACCTACTCTGAATGTGTGTATAATCCTGAACAGGTTCCAGAACCGATGTATCATCCGGTGGACTTTGCACAGTTTGTGGATTTAGAACCTCTTCTAGATCTACCTTACTCCCACTATCCTCCTGGGTAAGGTACTCCTCTTCCAAGAAGACAGCTCTCCTGGCGACAAACACTCTTTGTTCACCAGGATGGTAAAAGTAGTACCTAAACGTTTCTTTTGGGTATCCAACAAACCTGCACTTATCGGTTCTGGATTCTAGTTTATCTGGGTCGTGTCTCTTCACGTGGGCAGGACAGCCCCAGATTTTAACATGTTTAAAATCAGGCTTTCTACCCTTCCATATCTCATATGGAGTAGAAGACATAGATTTACTAGGAACCCTGTTCAATAGATATGCCGCTGACTCTAGCGCATATCCCCATAGGGAAACTGGTAACTGTGAGCGGCTCATCATGGATCGTACCATGTCCAACAAGGTGCGATTTCTCCTTTCCGATACACCATTCAACTGTGGTGTATAGGGAGGAGTCCATTGAGAAAGGATACCATTGTCCTTTAAGAATTGTGTGAACTCTATACATAAGTATTCACCTCCTCGGTCTGACCGTAGGATTTTAATACTCTTTCCAGTTTGCTTCTCAACTTCATTCTTAAATTTTTGGAGTTTCCCAAAGGCTTCAGATTTGTACTTCATTAAGTAAACAAATCCGAACCTTGAGTAGTAATCCGTGAATGTAATGAAGTATGAGTAGCCACCCTTGGCTTGGGTAGACATTGGACCACATACATCCGAGTGTATTAGTTCCAATATGTCCTTGGCCCTATCTCCATGTCCACTAAATGGAGATTTGGTCAACTTACCCATTAAGAAGGATTCGCAAGTTGCATATGATTCATAATCAAATGGATCCAAGTATCTATTCTTATGCAACTTTTGAAGCCTATTCTCGCCAATGTGACCAAGCCTACAATGCCACAAGTAGGCAGTGTTCACACTATTCTTACTTCTCTTAGGAGAAACATCAGCATGGAGATTTGCATAAGAAACATCAAGTAGATACAAACCATTTACTAAATTTGCTAAAGCAACTAGTTTATTTCTCAAATAAACTGAACAACTATTGTTCTCAATGGTAAACTTGTATCAATTTCTGTCTAAACAAGAAACAGAAACAATGTTCTTAATAATGCTAGGCACAAAGTAGCAATCATCTAATGAAAGTAAATCTCCTTAGGGTAACTTGAGTTTCACTGTCCCCACAGTATGTGCAACAACACTTGCGCCGTTTACAAGCCTCAAGTTCACCTCGCCCTTGCTCAGCTTCCTTCTACTTGTCAACATCTGCACATCATTGCAGACATGAGAAGCACATCCAGTGTCTAAAACCCAAGATGTGGAATCTCTAATAGACAAGTGAAGGTCTATCATATAGATACCTGAAGCTTCGCCAAGCTTCTGCTTCTCCTGAGCCTTCAATGCAAGGTAGTCCTTGCAATTTCTTTTCCAGTGCCCCTTCTTCTTGCGGTGGAAGCACTCGCCCTTTTCTACTCCTTTTCTTATATCCTTCTTTTATTTTTTCTTGGATTGCTTCTTTGCATTGCCTTTCTTAAAGGCTTGCACTGCTCTCCTCTTCTTGTTGGACTTTCCAATCATGAGAACAGTGGGCTTTTCCTTCTTAAGGTTGCCCTCAGCAGTCTTCAGCATGTTCAGCATCTCAGCTAAACTCACCTTCCAAGACATAGGCAATGCGCTCAGACCTAAGGACAATCTTCAGGTTCCTGAGCCAATCCAAGTAGTTCGGGCCTGTCAATTTGTTGGCATCCAGTATGCCTCAGAGTGGGTTACTCGATGACATTTTTTGCCAATAAAGGAAATGTAAACACAACTAGCAGATGTTAATAATAATAATTAAATCTAGATTAGGACTTTAATCAAGATTAGCTCCCACTATTTTTCGACAGACTGTATAACCCTCAGATATATAGAATGGGAGACTCCGACGGTCTCCTAGTGGGGATCGGAATCTTATAGACTCATAGCATGACCTTGTGGATAGCACAACAAATCATACTATGATCTGAAAGCGGTCAACTCTTGACACTTGCAACTCTTGCAATATCCGATCTTATTTTGGCCCCTGAATTTTAATGACCTTGTGGATAGCACAACAAGTCATTAAATCTAGTCTAAGCAGTACCATCATTACGTAACGAGCATAGATTTGGATGTAGCCCTTGTGGATAGCACAACAAAGCTACACCATTCCTGTACCCCGTTTAAGGCATCACCATGCCATAGTTTTAGTCTGTCATCAGATTTGGCAAGCCTTGTGGATAGCACAATAAACTTGCTTGATCTAATGGCAATCCTAAAACTATAATGATGGAGGGCCACGTAATTTATTCTTAATGATTACGCTACGGCTTAAAATTTAAGCGATGAGGGATTTTGACATATTTTGTCTTGGTCTCTATATCTGCGTGCTATTGATATATAGAATTTGGAATATCATATATTTAATTATATATAACATAGCACATTCCACATATATCATATATATGAAGAAAAATAATGGATGATCATGGACTTTAACCTAGAGTGGCATTACCAGAGCCAGTTGGTAATCCACAAACATGGCAAACATATGGCAGCCCCGCATCGAATGCTTTTGCTTGATGTAACTCTATCTCCAAGAAGGCCTTGCATGGTACTCTCCTCCATCTCCGCCAATCCGCTTCTTAAAATTACAAGTAATATTTAAATTGAACACACAGGCCCATAAATATACATCAGATAATAATAAGAAACCTTGAACAAGTCAAGGGGAGTACATAACAGGAGGGAGATAGAATGTACAACCCGGATTTAATAGAGGGAGAGAGGGAGGCACGCATTCCTCATAAATTACATCACATGCCATAAACCATAAACATCATCACATGAAATCTAGGTCCATGATCATCCATTCATACATCAACACATCACATGCATCAATAAGCAATTATCACATAATTACTTCTGTAATAACTTTTATTTCAAAAATATAATAATTATATTTTGAAAACCATTTAACTAAACAATTTAGCTAACATGGATAACATCTAATCAACATTAGATAAACGCCATTCACCTTTGTTGTATGAATCTACCAAAATTTACTGTTAATTAATTTAACAAGAATCACATTCTCAAATTAATTAACATGCATTAATTAGATGGTAGGAAATAACTAAAACAATTTTAGAATTCCCTTAAACTAATTAAAAATTGGGTCAAACATCTGAAAATTAATTTACAGAGAGCGAAAACAATTTTAAAAGCTCTTAAAACTAATTTCAGAATTTTCTGGGATTTAAAAAATATTTTTCTGATTTTTAAAAAAAAATTTAAAAAAAAATATGGGGGAAAGTGGGGCCGGTCCGGATCCGTGCGGGGCGGATCCGGTTGCCGATCCGCTTAGAGGCGGACCGACGCGGGCACCCGCGTGGGTGCCCCGGGCCCAGTCCCAGGTCCGGGTAAGTTGACCCGGACGGGGGGGGGGGGGGGGGGGCCCGCGGGGCGACCCGCGAGGGTTGCCCCTCCCGCCCGACAGGGGCTGCGGCCAGGGTGAAACCCTGGCCGCCGCCCCTCCACGGCGCAGTGCCAGAGCGGCGCGGCCTCGCCGCCCTCAGCGCCGCCTCCGGCGGCCGCGGAAGGCGCCGGCGGCGCCTGAAACCGCCTGCCACCGCCCCCCAAACGCCCAGAAAACTCCGAAAAAACCCCAAAAATGTAGAAAAATGCCCCTTTCTTGGACTGTCCAAGATGCATGGCGGCAGCATCTTGCAAGGGGTCATGTAGCCTCTATAGAGGGCCAAACGACACCACGAAGGGTTCTTCGCGAAGCCCTTGGTACCAGGAACAACTTTCATGTACCAAATAGGAAGTGCACATCTCATGTGCGACCCAAGAACGAGGTAAAAATTAGGGATTCATGCAGAACGCGAATCGACGAAAACGCATAAAATGACATTCATATGACGCCAATTCCGACCGAGCCAGCAACCTGGCTCTGATACCACTGTAAGGAATCGATCAGAGCGCAGCGGAAACACGATTCCCTCAGGTAGATATCGTTGCCGACGGTAGGAATCGAACAAAAACGGAGAACCCGTGTGCAGGAAGATCCGATCTTTACCTTTGCGGGGTTGCGAAACTCCCGAATCCTGGAGGAGGTAGCGCTGGAGGCGCTGGTGCTTCAAGCCGTTCAGGTGTCCGGCCTCTAGACGTATCTACGCGAGCTCCAGACGCAGACGGGATCTCCTCGGTCTCCACGCGTGTCCCGGATCTCAACTCCACCATGTGCCAGAGAGAGGAGAGAGAGAAGGTGGGGGCACCCAGGGAGAGAGAGAGAGGAGGTGGCGGCCAGGGAGAGAGCCTGGAGCTTGGGCCAGGGTTTAACTCTCCACGAGTATATATAGACTCTGCGATTTTTCCCAAAAACCCAGTTAATGTCTATATCGGTCATCCTGTCCAGTCTGCTCGGAACTCTATTACGTGTGACCCTCTAGGCCCAAGTGCTAGTTCAGTTTTCAGCCCAATAACTCTTTATTGACTTATTACAATTAATTAATATCTCATATTAATTAATTACACAATCAATTATCGTCTCACGATAATTGACCGGGCTTCCAATCAAGTTGGGTGCCAAACAACACCACTTGATCCTGGAAAGTATTGGGGTTCAGCAACCCATTCAAGGAACCTTTTGTGTCAACAGATACCACGTGACTATAATCCTTCGCTCGTACAATGCTTCCGAGTACACTTAGGGTATGGTCAACTGTCAAATCCTTATACGCGCACTCACTTGGATTAGATACCGCATAACAATATCAGAAAACTCCTTTTATGATAAGTAGTCATGCCCTGGCCAAGGACTATTAGGCATCTTTCCCTAGAGCATTCACTCTCTTATTACCGAGAGCGAGCGATCCCATGTTGACCACATAATCACCTTCGAAGGTATTCCGCTAGATCCGAACACTTAATTGATTAAGACCCCATGGCTAGAGATCTATAAGTTAAGGTCAACATCCAGAAGTCCACCGACAAGGTGTCCTTGGTGTCTCAGGTCTAAGGACCAATCACGCCACTGTGACAATAAATCTAGCTAGTTGACAGTTAGGTAATATTACCATCCAGCGATTCATAACGGATCAGTTCAGTGAACTCATTCTCTAATGAGCACCTACAGATTCACCTTAGTGTCTCCACACAAGTGATTATGAGACCAGTCACCCTCATTATATGAGCAGGTGCAACCTATACTAGCCTAACCGGATATCCAATGTCCTTCTCGAATATCCTCCGACTAGGAACAATTAAGAATATACGTTTAAATGATATTAATCTCATTGTTATGATCTCATCATAATTAATATCCATTGCGTATATTCATGGACTTCATAATGAAACGATAAACAAATTACACATAATGAATATAAAAGCCTTATTATTATTATCAAAGAACAAGATTGTACAAGTTATGATTGGCTTGAGGACACCCATAACTAACAGACTCCGCTTTAGTAGAACTTGCAGAGCATTTAAATGGAGGTCGACTCCTTTAGAAGATTAAGGTCGACTCTATTTCCCAGAGCAGAAGTGGGGTCGACTCCTTTAGAAGGTTGAGGTCGACTCCGCTTCAGTAGAACTTCCAAAGCATTTGAATGGAAGTCAAC
This sequence comes from Colocasia esculenta, assembly GCA_014218235.1. Taxonomy (NCBI): domain Eukaryota; kingdom Viridiplantae; phylum Streptophyta; class Magnoliopsida; order Alismatales; family Araceae; genus Colocasia; species Colocasia esculenta. The sequence goes on along the minus strand of CM024764.1, from coordinate 58,566,082 downwards.
TTCATTTTCCAAAGCAAAATTGGGGTCGAGTCCTCTTCAGCCAATTGAACTTCTTTCTTAACCTTTGCAATCTTGATGTTGACTCTGTATGCCAAAGCTAAAATGGGGTCGACTTCTTCATTGAACTGAGGTCGACTCCTTAAGTCAAGAGTTTTACAAACCTCTTTTGGAGGTCCAATTACTCTTGAAAAATGTCATGCTTGCTGCATACAATTCAAGAACTTGTTATCCAACACAATAAGTGCTTTGTGATCATCAAAACTCTAAGGGATCTAACACGTCCGTATAAACACAGCGACAAGTGTGGACTCCACAAGTCATGCCCGTTGTCACATTTGCAAATGAATAACGCTTTGCTCTTGTTCATAAGAGAGTTTTTGTCATGTTGAAATAGTCAGGTGGTCTCTGATTGGTTGTCTTAGGGTGCAACGTACAAGTCCCCACAAAAAATAATATTTAATGATTCTCAAAACCCAATAAAATATATAAGTGGAACAAATAAATACATAAGTAGAACAAATAGATAATTAAGTGGAACAAATTTATTTTGTTCTACTTATCCACCTATTTGTTCCACTTATTCACCTATTTGTTCCACTTATAAGTGGATCAAACAGATAGACTAAGCATATAAGTGGAACAAATAAATATGTAAGTGAAACAAATAATTTTGTTCTACGTATTTATCCATTTGTTCCACTTATTCACCTATTTATTTCACTTATCAAGGGATCAAATAGACAGGTAAGTGGAACAAATAAGTATATAAATTGACTAAATAAGTATGTAAGTGGAATAAATAAATTTGTTCAACTTAATTATCTATTTATTTCACTTATGCACTAATTTTTTATATTTATTTTTTTATTAGGTTCTGACAAATATTTAATATAAATTTTTGTGGGGACTTATGCTGCACCCAATAATAGCCAATCAAAATCTATCTGACTATTTCAACATGGCAAAAACTCTCTCATAAACGGGAGAATAACGTTTCTCTTTGCAAACAAGTGAGCTTCCTACACATCCGATAACTAGGAAACATTTCTCATGAATTTCGCCCCTATCCAATCTATAGTCTAAGTTGTATTTAAGGAGTGGTTTAGTAGTTAGCTCTCTAAAAACGGAAATGCTAAGTGGCCGGGCAAACTGGACAAATGATTTGCCTGACCACTTAGCGATTGGCTAGCACACAGGAGGGGCCCACGCGCAACCAATGACACGGCTGGCCGGGAAAATGATTTGCTCGGCCAACCGTGCACCTAGCAAGACTCCTCTATATATATCAAGATTGTCAAGTTTGAGGTTCAAATTTTATTGGAAGCAGATTTATAAAGAATTTCTTAAGGAAAACGTAATATGCTAATTTTTCAAATTTAAAAACCTCCCGGTGTAAGCTAAAAGTAAGGGATTTGGATTCACCCCTACATCTTATCCAAATTTAGGACAACAACTAGAGTACTTGTGTTAGAAGAACCTTTAGTTTTAACAAACTTAGTACTACTGCACAAATTTTTTATGGTCATTATCCAGTCAGTTAGGGCATGATTGGTATTTGAATAGATTTGGAATAAAGTGAAGATATCTTCAAATGTTTGGTATTTGAATAGATCGGGAATATCTTCACTTTATTCCCGATCTATCCAAATACCAAACATACTCTCGTAGCTTGATCAATTGGGTGCCAGCGTTACGGCGAATATTTCTTTTGGTTTGCTTTTGTTAAGTGATTTGGATTAAGTACTCATGAGGCCCCATTTTACGTTTGGCCCAATCGGCAATCTCGTCGGCACTACAGGACAAACCTGATATGTCAGCGGCTGTTAGCCGCTGACAAATGATTGAAAATTGTTGACAAAAGTTTATGTCAGCGGCTACTGTGCCGCTGACAACACCGCAGACAAAAGACCCGTCGACTAATGATATGTCAACGGCTATCCTCAAACCGGTGATATAAGAGAGATATGTCAACGGCTATGAAACCGCTGACATATATGCTTATGTCAGCAGCTTGATCAGCCGCTGACAATTACTGTGGAATGGAAAAAAAAAATTTAATGTCTCCGCACAGAACGTAGACATTTTTTTGAATTCAAAACTTCATGCGCAACCATTTTCTATCCTTTTTAATTAGAACATTAAAATAAGCTTACTTGCGGCATTTGGAAGGACAGTGATCCGACTATTCCTCATTGGTTTTACACTACCAAAATCAGCAATTTTGATATGTCCATCCGTAGTAAGCAATAAGTTCTCTGGCTGGCATATGCAGGAAAGTTAGCTTGACTCATGCTGGTGAATCAAAGTATGCACCAGTTCCCAACAAGTACCTTAATATCCCAATGTATTAATCCTACACTATGAATGTACTCGAGAGCATCAACTACTTCTGCTGCATAGAAGCGAGCTTTATCCTCTGATAAATGGCCTTTCTGCAGGTAAACAAGACTAAGTAAAAATGAAGTTGAGATTCTATCACATGGAAAAATTGGATTATGACTTGCGCTCACCCTTGTAATTTGATCAAATAGCTCTCCACCTTCACAGGACTTCAGTGCCATGTCTACAAAGATAGAATAAACATGACCATTTTAATCAAACCAACTTTTAAATAAAATGCTAAACTGCCAAAAGAGAGAGACTAACAGTTCACTTCTTCAGATAGGTAATGCTAAAATAAGATTGTCTGAAAGTGATGAGTGAAAGTAATGGTTGACGAGGTACTTACAAAGGGAATAGGTGTCTTGAAAGGTGAAAAACAGGCGAATTATACCAGGGTGTTCTAGTTGATCAAGTACAATGCGCTGCAGCTTTACATAGGTTCTCTTAATTTCTTTTGTGATAAACATTTTATCCATGATCTTCAAAGCATAGACATTTCCTGTGTCCTTCTTCTTTGCCCATACAACCTGATGAAAAGAGTGGGATAGCGATAAAGAATGCCAGTCAAATGTATTAATAAGGTAAGAAGCAAAAAATAGGCTACTTCAGAAATTCAATAAAAAGGAGAAACAAGCAGGACTATCTTCATTACTAGTTTATTCCTATATCAGAATCTCAATGTATTGCACACATAGAACTCAATTGGGAGGTGTTAAATCCTTCCTTTTCTTTTCTGTTTGACTGAAAGTCCAAAGTACTTTTAAACAGTGGCAAGGAGATACAAACCCTGTTCCCCCCCACCCAAGAAAAAAGGAAAAGGAGAAGAAGAAGAAGAAGAAGAAGAAGAAGAAGAAGAAGAAGAAGAGTAAAGAAGGCCTCATTAATCTGATTGATGTCTACCCATGCTTTTGTGCTATATTGTAGTGTGAATTTCTAAATCTTGAGGATCAACATCAAGATTTCCCTTTCAAGGATATATGGGAGAACTGAAGTTTCTGGAGGTTATTCTTGAAGAATTTTCAGAATTCACTTTTGGACAACACACGAGACCGAGGGCCTCAATTCTATTATCCTGTTGTGTGTAGTATGGTTTGCAATGTGTTTTGCCCCACATATAAGGAATAAGAAACTCTTTACCCACACTTCATACATGAAATACAACAAAGTAACTTATAATTTGCAAATTGTACAATAGTCACCACCCCTATTATTTTACATAATCCTTCTTAGCAAATATTCAAATATTTTCAATTAAGATGGTGCATGAACCAAATTCCTACATCTTAATTGAAAGCAATATTTCAGGTTAATAATTCAAAGCATGGTTAACCATATCTCCTGTTTTGCCTGAAATAATTCACATGCAATACTAATTCATGTATACACTCTTCTCTAATCTTTTTGGGCAGAGGGATGCGACTAGCACCAATTTATCAACCAAAATGTGGTGTCCAAGGAAATGGCGAGAAAATATGTGAGGGAACAAACAAAAAATAACATATCAAAAGGATAAAAGAGAAGTAAGAACGCCAACTCTACCCACTCATTAGATGGATTGAAAAGTTCAATGTCAAAGATATAACCTCCAAAATCTGTTTCGTGAATATTAATTGATATTTTAGAGTATATTTATTCACTATTCACCACATCAAGCAGCAAGCAACATGAAAAGTATGTATGCATTCCCAATTTCTCTCCTTTTTCTTCTTTATTGAAATTATTTCAACATTCACAAGGTGAGAAGATTACAATGCCAGAACAGAATTTACAAGCTATTTCCCCTCCAAACCTCTCTGCACAGGCTAAGTCTGTCAAACGGAAGCACACCTTTAGCAATTGCATACCCACACATCAGCTACATGTTCACGGCAACATTAACAATCAATAAATTTTGATGAAGATGGAGCTTACAAGAAACTTCTTGCCAGAAGTCAGCATCTGGTAGAAAGCTTGAATTTGGAGTGCATGGCTTATGTGGTACATTCAACTTTGTGCAGAATGATAAAAGTGAAAGTCATCCTGGAAATAAAAAACTTGGAGGGCATGCCCTCTGTTTTGTAGGAATTATGGCAACAGAGTTTTATTCATAGGTGATTCTTTAGAACACAAAAGGAAATCCTCAATTCACGACCAAAACTGCAAAATCAAACTTCCAAACAGATGAGTCTACCCACTCATGGGTGTTCAATGGAAGTCCAGCCATTGATATCACACACCCAACGACGATATGTTATATGAATAGGACTATAAAAGATTGTTAAGATAGACAGTGGAAGATCAACATAGTTGAAGATTTCCTCCTCCAGGTATGGATATAAACCAAGTGTTATACCAAACCATGGATCTAGAAGAAACTAGAGAACTTATCTCATGCCAGTTCTTAAGTTGCTCTCTTTATTAGTTTCTCTAACCACTTCACAAACACAAACGGAAGCACACAATTGATTTAACCTCGTTGTTTCATGTGTGCCTGAATGCACATATCCAGTTATCCATGTCGGTAACATATTGAATATGGATATGAATCTGAGTTTAATCCCGCAATACTCCAAGTCTGCTTCTTCTGGGGGCTGATACAAAGTGGACTGGACGCAATGTCTGGATGGTCAGATCATAGGCACTCTGTTTGTAACCTTACCCTATGCCTCACTTTCCACGTTTTATATGCGATTCGCATTTGTGAGAGAAGTGCTCGAAAGTTATCGGTAGGTCCTTCACCATCGACCGTGCAACATGCTCCGAGTGCGGTGAGCAAGGAGAAGCACATATTGCTGCTACACAGATCCATAATTTTGACAAACGAACTGATAAGATTCGCAGCATCTTCTCCGAAGAAGATTTTCTGCCCCCCAAAAATTCCCCTCCAATCAAAGTGATCCGCGAACCACGGGGGTGATAGACAGAGCATGCAAATGCCACATCGGCCCAGCACGTTTCCACGGTGGAAATCAGAGCCATGCAAACTAGGCTTTCCAGAGTAAATTCAGGATTCTCCATCGTGAGGCATGGAGTCTCCTCTCTCTGTGTTCTTCCTCACATAACAGCGTCGATCTCCGCATTCTATCCTAGAATTACTTTCCTGATCGACGTGTTGTCAACGACGATCTAGAACTAATATCCCGACTAGTGTATCGTCAAATCTCCTTCGCACATACACGCCAGGCGCGCCGTTCTATTGTCCATTCCCCTGGCCTCGATCAAATTTCCATCGGCAGATTAGGGAAACGCAAACACGACGCAGAGAGGACGACCAGACAGGGGACTCTCATCAACGACGGAAGAGGAGGAGAGAGAGAGAGAGAGAGAGAGAGAGAGAGAGAGAGAGAGAGAGAGAGAGAGAGAGAGAGAGAGAGAGAGAGAGAGAGAGAGAGAGAGAACGCGTGGCAAGGCGGAGGGGATCCGGGGCCGCACCTTCGAGTATGATCCGACGCCGTAGATCTTGCCGAGCTCGAAGTCGTGGATGGTGAACTGCTCCTGCGGCACCCTGAAGGAGATGCTGTTCGTCCTCTGCACCGCTGCCGGCCCCGCCCCGAGCGCGCCGTTTCCGTGCCCCCCGCCGCCGCAGGAGGGGTGGGGGTGGCCTCCGGTGACATGCGTCGATGGGGAAGGGAGAGTGGAAGTGGTCAAAGGGAAGAAGAGTCTGGAGACGATGACGAGGCTGCTCAGTGGGGGAGGAGGGGTGAGTTAGGGATTTGCCACGAGGGGAGGCGGTGTGGCGGTGCGAAGAAGATACGTCAGCGACTTCAAGGAAGCGGTTGACGAATGTTAACATATGTCAGCGGCTTTTTTAAGCCGCTGACATATATTATATTTATCAACTAACTTTTTTAACTGTTGACATATCTTTGTTGACATATGTTAGTTTTTTTGTAGTGCGGGACGCTGCGCCACAAGGGCCAAGATTGCCAAATGTGTGGATAAACTCCGTTTGGCCCACTAAGAGGACAAGGTCAGCCCATACAATTTACCGGGCCCTTCGCATGCCCATTCTTTTAAATCCTGCCATGTGTTACTCTCGTGCGAGTGGGACTCGAACAACAAGTATGCCAAACCTCAGGAAGTTGCTGCATCATCTACGTACCCGAGAGGATGTTACCAGGAGATCTATAAAACGTACTCCTTTTTCTTTTTCTGTTCTTTCTTAGGTTTAGTTATGTCTTGTAATTTTTTTTAAATTAGTTGTTAATTTCCACTATTGCATTATTAGTCCGGACTCTAAACAATACTTAATTCGAGAGTAATACTTGGTGCTGTGCCAAGTATTAGCTCTCGCCAGTGCGGATATATATTCCATACGCAGTATATATAATACGTATCATCATGTAGATAAAGGAGTCTCATTCCACTCAATCTACTCTCTTGCCAAACAGTACTCAAAACTCGGAGAAACCAGGCAACGCCCACAAATTAAGATCATAAGAAGCAAGGTAAAATGATTGGGTTAGATGGATAGCCTGGCGATGCTGCTTTGTTAAAAGGGGGGGGGGGGGGGGGGGGGGAAGGGAAGAACATCAGAGATCGAAAACCCTGCATTCTCAGGTAATATATATAGCATATGAACACCATCCACTAGCCTATCTTGGATAACGCTCAAAGCATGCATGGTGCCTCAATATTCTAGCAGTACTCGCCTCCTTTTAGGATGAGGATAGAACAGTACCTTAAAGAAGCACCTCTAGGGCAAGAATAACATTATCCTTTTTCTTTTTCTTCAATATCTTTACAAACCTCATGTGCAGAGAGAGATAGAGACGTACATCCTAAAAGTTGCCATGACACTATGCATTGCCTTTCACATATCCTCAACTGCGAGCCTTTTATCAGTGTCATTCCACTCCTGAACAACCCGGTTAAGTAATTAAATGGCAGATATCATCAAGAGATATCTACTTGTCTCCAATCATGTGGCGCATGTCCCAGAAGGTTATCCATTTCCTTTACGTGAGACGTAAGCTTCTTCCACATGAAAGGCCATGTCCCCAACATGCTGTTTCCCATCTTTTGTTGGAGAAGGTGACGCAGAGGCTTTAAAGAAGACCAGCGTTCTCTCATACAAAGCTGCATGGATAAGTTGTGCAGATAAGGTCTTCTGCACCCCCCAACCTCGCCGTCTCTCTCCTTCATTGCCCGCCGTTATTTGTTCTTCTTTTTGATGTCATCTTCCACGTTCCATTATTGCCTGTGGCTCTTCTGCATTTCCCACTCAGTTTTTGACGACGAGCTCGTGTCTGTGCATGGCGCTAAATTATATAACCAGTCGGTCTAAGACGACGGCTGGTCAGGATATTAATTGACTAAACACCATCACCCATGCTCATGCAGCTTGGTTAAGTGAAGGTGCTTCTGGGCAGGTAGTTAAAAGCGCAGGGCTTATCCATACTTTCCGTGACTCTTCACACTACTGTGATCAGAGTTTCGTAACACAGCAGGCTTTCCTACTCGATTAACACCCAAAACATGCATGAGCCCAACTGTGAGCTAATTTATAATTACAGTCGTCTATGAAGATTAGCAGATAGATAGTGCATGAGGTCAATAATATCATTTCTAATTAACATTAGCCAAATTGCCTGGCTCTCCTTCATTAACACGTATGAAACAGCAGAGATTTCCAACTGCAAGGATATTATGTCTTTTGACTTTAGTGTTGGACATATGTTGATGGGCGCTGCTGCATGTGTAAAGTTTCATCTTTGTGGTGATGTTTAATTAAGATCCAATGATAATTAGCATCACTTTCAAACATTCTGCAAAAAAGCATCACTTTCAGCAGTTTTTTCATTCTTTTTTGCAACTTTGCGCAAAGCTGCCTGTCACTCTTCACTAATACCCAACGAGAAGGGCCAGAAGAATCTAAGAAAAGTTTGGGAGATGCTCTTCCCCCCTCCGCTGTGATTTCCTTTTATCCCTTGAGACATGAGTGACATCAACAGACAGGGATATGCACCAAGTGGTGTCTCATTAAACTATTAATGACAATGTGTATACGGGGTAAGAGAGATTGACGTATGAAGAGAAGTTGCTTTAGATTTAGATCAGACCAATGTGACACTAGGTGACATTAGTTGGATTGCATCCACTTTGATGAGTCAAAACATATATATCCTTGTTTCAATAAAAATGTATTCAGATTACTTTAGACTTGAACCAAGTTTTCGATCTTAAACCTCCCCCACACCAAGCCCACCCTTGATATAAGGGGTAATACATTATACGTATTGGTGGTCCAAGGGGCTTACTCCAAATATTGCAGATTATCCGCATGAAAAAGTGTCGGTCAGCCTGATGGCAAATGCTAAATTAAGCAGAATGACATCAAGTTAAGAGAGATTAAAATGCGTGTCAAAGGGTAATGTCATGAAGTGGGTGCTCAAATAAGATAGTGATGTTTGATTAAAGTTCTTGCCAGCTGAATAAATTAAGCCGTTCATTGGTTAGCTTTAGCATCAAATGGATAACGGGCCTCAGTGAAGAGGAACTTCACAATTAGGTGCTTCCTTGGGCTCCATTGAGGAGGCGAGAACCTACTCCAATTTGTCCATGGGCCAAGCTTTTAAGACTAACCAATGTCGAATTTGGGGCCCACTGTATTGGTTCGACTAGACTTGATACTTGTATTAAGGTGACGTGGTGCCAACTAAAGGTGTATTGATATGTCAGCATCATCACATGAGTGTGTTCCCCTTTTATTAGCCTCGGTGTGCATCTTAATTTTATGGGGATGGCCCATATTGTCCTCCTCGTTTAGTGCCTCTGATATTTTTATTTGTCAAAACACAAACAACTCTCCAATGAGGATTAACGTTGTTTTACACTACAAAAAACGTATGATATGTAGACGGCTGGAAAACTCAGCCGTCTACATATATATCATTTGTAGACGGCTTATCCTAGCCGTCTACGTACGTATGATATGTAGACGGTTACATAAAGCCGTCTATGTATGTTACATTCGTAGATGGCTAAAGAAGCCGTCTACATACATATTTAAATGTAAATTATTCTATATATAATTATACTCATCAAATAAATATAATAACTTAAGATTCAAATTTGAATGTAATAATAATAATAATTTAAATGTAAATTATTCTATAAGATTCAAATATTCTTATAATCAAATTAGGAAAATGATTAATAAGATAATTACTTAATATGTAGTTGATTATGAATACTATAAGAAAATTATACATTATAATGCTAACATTTTTAAATTGATGGCTATACTCATAGCATTAAATATATAGATATATAGTTATATATGAAATATTATATATATATAGATAATATATATATATATTAATATATAATATGTATATATATATAGATATTTATATAATATATATAGACATAAATATCTATGTTGGTATATATCTATATGTATATATGTATATATCTATGTATTTATCTACACGCATATATCTATATGTAAATATTACTAGATTTGTACCTCTTTATTTATAAATGAATATCTAAAATAATACTTAATTTTTTATTTATATTAATACATTAAAATTAATATTCTGATATATATTTAATATTAATAGTTTTTATTTATGAATTTACATATTTTAAGATCTTAATTTTCAAAATTTCCAGCGGGGCGCCAAATCCCTTCAAATTTTCCACCCGGGCGCCAAATCCCAAAGTTTCCCCCCCCCCCCACAGGCTCGTCCATCTGTTCACCTAGCCTCCTCCGCCTTTGCCCTCCAGTAGAACCACACCGGGGCACACGCAGAGCTACCCGGACTTCGCCCCCGCCACCGCCACCTCGCTTCGCCTCAAAGCTACCCGGACTTCGCCCCCGCCACCGCCGCTGCCGCCGCTGCCGGCAACACCTTCAGCTGCTCCGCTGAGTCGACATCGGGGCGGCCACGGACCACGAGTTGGTGGAGGCCCGGTAGGAGACCAGCGTTTGCAGCTGCGTCTGGGTGTCCGACCGCATGCCCCCCAGCACGAACAGCTCCCCGCGGTGCGGGACAGCGGCGCAGGCGACGGCCGGGGGGCACAGCGGGCGCCCCGTCCCTGCAGCCGGCGGCGTCCAGGGGCATGGGCGGGAGCGTGAACCAGCCCCGGGACTGGGGGTCAAAGGCCTGCCACTGCAGGCGGAAGGTGGAGCGGTGGAAGGCGAAGACGAAGAGGTAGGGAGGTGAGAGGAGAGCGGAGACGGGAGCGTGTTCTTGGCGAGGTGGAACGAGGGGCTGGAGATGGCGCGCTTCCAGGAGGAGGACACCGACCTGGCCTTGGACTGGTAGGGGAAGGGGAGGAGAGAGGCAGTACTCCGCCACCTCGTCAGGGAGCCCGAGGATGAGCTGCTCGGCGTCGCCGCCGCCGCGCGGGCCTCCTCGGCGCTGGGGATCGCCATCACCGTGGCAGAAGGGGAAGCGTGGGAGGAGGAGAAGGAGAGGAGGAAGACGCCGCCGCCACCACCACCTCCTCTGCCACCGCTGTTCGGGTTTTTCTAGGAGGAGAAGGAGGAAGGGGTGGGTGGGGTGGAGAAGGAGGGCTCCGGCGGGGGGGGGGGGGAAGGGGTGGCCTGGGTGGGCTACGGAGCAGCGCCTGGGCGGAGATGGCGGGCTCCGGCGGGGGCAGGGGGGAATTAGATTTTTTTTTTTTAAGCCAAAAAAATATATGTAGACGGCTTGTAAGCTGTCTACATATATTTTTGTAGACACTTATAAATAACCGCTCACATATATACCTTTCTAGACGGTTTCTCTTTAGCCGTCTACTTATCTTTTGTAGACGGTTCTTCCTAGACGGCGTTTAAAAGCCGTCTACAAAAACATTTATAGACGGTCTTAATAGTTTTGTAGACGGTTTTAAGCCGTCTACGTATGCCCCTTTTTAGTAGTGTACCATGGCAACTTTATTAATCATCATGTGATTATAATGGTTTTTTAAACCTGTTGACCTGTAAAAAAAAAAGGGTTTATGGGGTTTTAACAACCTTGAGCTCAAGGTCAAGTTTACAAGTGCTTTCTTGGTGCAACTTTAACCAATTAAGTCATAACTAAAAGTGTCAAAAGTTCATGTAATCTAGTAACTGCGTGTTTTATCTTGTGGTGGTTTAGTTTTCTTAATATGAGGACGTTTACCAAAAGGGATCACCAGCTAATACTTGGTTTGTTTGGTGGGAGACATCTGGTCAAATAATTATAACGCTAAATGATGAAGAGAACAAAAGTATTTTAATTGTAACATTATCTACTAAAATGGCATTCTCCAAAGGATGTCTATTTGTTAACACCACGATTGTACGTCAAATTAATTTTTTACATATATTAAAACATAGAATAACTTATAACATCATATTTCAGCTTTTTTACAAGAGAAAAATATCAAGAGCGGACATGAATATAGGGTAAGGGTGTCATTCCATGCAGCTAATTACGGGCCACAACTAACCATCGGGAAGAACGCAGGACAACTACCAATTGGGCCAGTGTGTGGTCTGAACACTTTCCCAACAATTCTGCGTCATCATCATTCCATTAATTGACAAATGGAAGAGGATAATTTAAAAGACTTTTTACATATTAGTCTTTACAACCATCGTCAGTCGCTAAAATTCAACTACTGTCATAAAAACCCTTTAAGATGTTATCATTAAATATATTAGTCCCTATTATTTCTTCGTGTCAACAACGAAACTAATTTCAACCAAGATTAAGTTGATCATAATTTGTGAAAAGATGAAAATAACCTTTAGATAGTCGGCGTCTTCCGCTCCTTCGTCCAACATGGTGACCGACTCAGGAAGCATCCCAACGACTCCCATAGAACCTTTCACTGTCATCTTGCCGAGAGCAAGGTCAACCTCGGCCTCTTACCTTTCAAGTCGTCAAGAGTAGTGCAAGGAGGGCAGCTTTCAAGGTCTCCTCCCCTTGCAACTCCACCAGAACCCTGACCACCATGTCCTATAGCAGGAGACTTTTCACCATGGACATGCTCGCGTGGTGCACCAGCTGGTCAAGGTCACTTAACACGTCCATCAAACTCGCCTAGGAATGGTGTAGGTTAAAGTTGCAAATGGAATCCAAAAACTCGATATCTGATTTGATTTTGGTAAGAATTGTCGGTTTCAAATTGAAAAATAATATCGATAACTTTTCAAATTGGTATTAATTATTTCGATATATCATTGGAATCGGAATTGAAAAATAATCAAAAATGATAATTTTGATAAATTATCTATACACTCAAAAGATAAAGTCACGGTAAGTAACTAGGCTTATCGAAATTTCAATTTTAGTAATGTGATCAGAATTGGATTGAAATCGAAAATGACTATTCCAATTATATCAAAATCGAAGTCGGAAGTTTTAAATGGGTATTAGAATTAATACAAAAAACTCATATTTTTATACCGAATCAGACCCAGTTGCAGCTCTAGTGTAGGCTTTCACACATTGCCCCGGCCAATGTGTCTACCCCCATCATCCTTAGCTCCAACTTCATACTGTTTGCTCCTCATCCAACTCTATTGCTAATGTCAGAGGTGACGGTGGTGGTAGTGATGGAGGAAGTGGTCGCTCTGATGGTGCCCTCCTAGGCTTCGATATTCAGCGTGCCCAGCACCTCCACCCTATCATGCAACTCCTTAATGTAGGTGACCACATTAGCTAGTAGTAACGCCTTGTCCATCCTGAAGACGTAGAGGACGATATAGCGGAGGGCGTAGAATCAGTGGTTCAGCTTCTCCCTCCTCTGTCTCTCCACCTCAATAGGGTTCAGTAGGTTTGGCAACCCATTCTCATTGGTGAGAAGGTTACTGACCTTCCTGTACACCCTGGTGATCAGAATGGTGATGCATCTACTACTGCTCAACCAGTGCTCAATGAAATGCCTCCTCAACAACCGCTTTGGTCCCTGAGGTGGATCCTCCAGTTTTCTGCCCACATCAGTACTACAGATGCCAAGTTGACAAGCAGTAATGGCAATTTTGGTGGTGTTACCCCTGCAGCTAATTCTGTGAGGAATGATGATCCGTCAACTGCTGTCTGGTCTCCGTCGTATCAAGTGGACCCGGTGCGTGCAACATCCCCTATTAACCCAGTCGTATCTACTGCTCCTGTTCAGTTTGTGTTTGAGACACCTGTGGATGTCCCAGAGGTTTCTATTTTCGATGTTGCTCCAAATGCTACTGATGCTCCTGATATTCATGCAGTTGCTTCATTGACTTCTATTAGTGCAACAGTTGCAGCTTTTCTTGTCAAGGACCCATCACTTGCTGCTGCCCCTGTGGAGTTGGTACAACCCCAATTGTCTCCGGCACTGAATGTTGCTACCCCTGCATAGTTTCCTACTGCTACTACCACTGCACAGTAGGTTGTAGTTGTTGCCCCTCTTGTTTCAGATCTACACAAACCTGAGCTCTCACCATCTGGTTCTCCAACGGGAGTGGAACCTTCACCATCTTATGTCAAGGCCCCTCCATCAATCCCCCATATGTCTTTCGCCGACGCTCTGTGCAAAAGACTAGGAGATCAGATATTCACATGTTCGAAACTAGTCCTTAGAAGAGTCTGCCCCCTCGTCAACCTCCTATTGTGCACAGTGTTGCTCTTGCTCAGCCTCACTCAGAGGCAACTTTAGATGGTACCGTTATTTGCCTCCTTGTCCAGTACAAGGTCAGAAGTCTTCTGGATGGTGAAAAGGTTGTTGGCCCTTTGTCTTCTGATGATCTGTGCCGACTTCACAACAATTGGGCAGGTTCGTATGTTCCACTATATACGCCATCGTGCCAACCTCGAGTTAGGACTCACAACTCACTTCGACGAGTAAATTCAGCTGATGAGTTAGAGGACTGATCCTATTTGTTTTCCCTCGTTTTCTTGGTCCAGTATATGCTCAAATCTGCTCCACTACGTAGGGTGCTTTGCTTGTGCACGGGTTCACTTGTAATCTTTTCCTTTATGTTGTCTCATATATATATATATATATATATATATATATATATATATATATTGATATATAGATATATAGATATATATATCACACGATATCAGAGCTACGACATTATCATTTCTGCTAGGTATAGCTGTACTTAAAAAAAAAAAATAGGGTTCAGTAGCACCTCGTGGTCCCTCCTGGGCCTCCTCCTCTGCTTCTTTAACTATTGTCGTCTGGGCAGAAGGGTCCCCTCGATGTCCAAGTGCCTTGACCCAATCCTTTGCCACTAAGCCCTCCCCTCTACCCTTCGCAGGTACCCATCATCTCCTAGCAGCTTTCAAAGCTGACTTTAGATGATGGAGTGCTCTGGTTGGGTGTCAAGCCACAGAAGGCAATTTTTGTGGGGTTTTACCAATATAAGTGGACCGATAGGGATCTCCGGTGGGAGATGAGGCACCATAGGCCCAACATTGAGGGCGTCAAGGGTCTCGCCCTCTAGCGCCTCCCAAGTGTACTTGATGATGACGTTGCAGTGGAGGGGAAGGTAGTGTAGAGTAGTTTGGAATGTCGGCAACCCTGATAATAGGAACAAAGGCAAAGAAGATGGGGATGTTGATGACAATGGCAGATAGGACTAGGAAGCCAATGGCCATGGTGAGGCAGGCGGTGGTGGAAGGAGAAGAATGAAAGAGCTACTGGGGGATGGTAGCACAGGAGTGCGACACCTATAGGGGGCGCCAGTGCTGCTCCTTTGCATGACCGACTCAGCCTGGATGCCTGAGGTCTGTGAGCAGGCCTCGGCCATTGTCACTTAAAAGGCTAACGCTATCGCCCCCCTGTGTCGCTTGTGCCGTCGACATCCACTTTGTCGACCCCCTTGCACACCGCAATGAGAATGAGCCTATTGTCCCCATCTTCGAGCCCCCAGTCAGGGTCAAGCCCCATGGAGGGGATGCCACGGACCCCCTATTGAAGACCTCCAATGATGAGAATGAAGGCAACGACTGTGACAATTGCCTAGGCGAGCACCAACTACAGACATACACCTAATCACTACAAGTGGTAGAGGCACTCAACAAGTTTGCGCCATAGGTGGGGAGGATAGAGGGGACGACCCACTACAAGGAAAAGCGGATTGATCGACGGAAAGTTTCCATCGGTAAAACCGTCAGACTTTTCGATGGATATGTTTCCGTCGAAAATATCAGTCTAAATTTCCAACGGAATGTATTCGGTCATAAATTCAGTCGGTATTTCTGACAGAAATATATCGATCAAAAATTCCGTCGGTAATACCAATGGCATTTCCAACGGAAATCATTCCATCAGAAAATTTCAAAATTTCCCCCACCTCCTGTTCCCAAATCCCACATGCTCTCTCTCTCTCTCTCTCTCTCTCTCTCTCTCTCTCTCTCTCTCTCTCTCTCTCTCTCTCGCGTGGAGCACCGCCGCCACTGTGACCCCGCGCCACTGCCTCCGCTGCGACCTTGCGCCGCCACCTCCGCCATTGTAGGTGAGTTTGGGGACCCCTTCCCCCTCTCATCAAACCCCACCTCCACCCCCACCCTCTCCCACTCCCACTGCTAGCTCCCTCCCCTTCCCCGTGACCCCCACCCACTCCCACTTTCAGCCCCCACCCCTGCCATCCTTCCCCCCTCCTGCGACCACCACTCCCTCCCACTCTGACCCCCCCCCTTGCCAACCCCTGGCCCCTCCCCCTCCCGACAGACCCCACCTCCACCCCCCACCCCCTTCCACTCCCACTCTCGGCCCTCTCCTGACAAACCCCACCCCACCCTCTCCCCCTCCCGACGATCGCCCCCCCCCCCCCTCCCCTACACAGAGTTTCCCTCCCCCTGCACATTCCCCCCCCCCCCTCCCCTCCCCCTCCTGATGACTGCCCCCCCCTCTCCCCTACACAATCCCCCCTCCCAACAATCCTCCCCCAGCACAGTTCCCCCCTCCCCCTCTCGACGACCCTCCCCCCCTCCCCCTACACAGTCCCCCCTCCCCCTACACAGTGGCTCCCCCTCTTAGTGAATGTTACTGCATTGTTATTAAATGAATGCTATTGCTATTGACTGGACTGAATGAATGAAGAAATGTTCATTGTTATTGTTACTGCTCATAGTCTATTTGTCCTTGAAATTTGAAATGCTACAATGTTTATTGAATGAGTGATTGCATTGATCTCTTAATTTGATAGGAAATCATGTACTTGTGTAGGATTTGATTCCCTTGCATTGATCCAGATTTTCTAGTGTCCAAGTAGTGATTTAGAAGAAAGAACAGGGTTTTGTAATATAATCATCATAAAAAATAAACACATCATAATGCTCATTCCCAATTTTGCTTGCAATGAGAAAATAACTGACATGTAAGATGACATGTCTTCATCAAGAGAATAAGATCTTCATGCTCACATGAAATTTATACACTTCGAGAGTTATTTATACAATCCATAGGTCTAGAAGTATAAACAATAGTTTACATTAAATAGTAATGAAAATATAAATGTATTTATAACTAATAGAGTATTTTCCACTCATTATTTAAATTTGAGTTAAGTGATCTATATATATATATATATATATATATATATCAAAATTGTCTTTTCTTTTTATCCATATAAGATTTCCTCAACTCAATGTATAAATTTTGAGTTGGAGTTTAAATTTTTAATACATAAAGAAATGTCCATCTTCAATAGCACATTTTTTTGAACCTTTTTATTGTCCCTCGGCATATAGCACATTTTTTTATTTGGTCAAATGATGATATATTTTGTGGAGAAATGTGGTATGCAGTTAGGATCAATTGTTTTTGCATTGAGTCATTGTCTTTTGATATCTTTTGCCCTATGACATCCTTGCTTGATTTCTTCTTCTAAAGGAGGAGGTGTTTTTCTTTTAAATTGTGAACAAAACTAATGAGCATATTAAGCCATGAGAGCCTCCATACATCTCCAAATAGATGTATCCACCCAATGTTTGTAAATTATATATCTTTAAAAGGGTCCTAAATAGGGCTGTTAAAATCTCTTTTCTCATATGAGAAAAGCAAAGCAAATGGGGCTTTGACTCCAAGCATGATGATAAGAAACCCCATGTACCTATGCATTGTAAGATGGGGTATAAATAAGTCAATGCAAACCCTGATGAAATATGCATCTCAATTCAAATGGGATATGTGCGCTCCATGGCATAGCAATGCAAATGGGCCTTTAACCCCAACAACTCCTATAAACTGAAATCACATATGCTTACATATTGAAACATGGGATGTAAAGAAGCCAAATGGAAATACCAATGAGGTTTATATTCCAATTTAGGAAAAAAATGTTTAGTACAAACTCTTTCTTCTAGACATTAAATCTTTGATTCGAACTTAATTCAATAGGACTCTATTATATGTATTGCTTTTAATTATTTATTTTTTAGTTTAGTGATTAGTATTGCACTTCTTACTTTAATGTAATTCATTTACATGTATGTGTGAATTTGGTTTAATATTACACTTATTCACACGTAATATTTTGTTTTCATTTTCCTTCAATATTTATGTGGTTTTTAAATTTTATATATGCATGTATAGTAATTTATCACTGCGCACAACTCACGAGAGCATGTTAAGTTTGTGTCAATGAACCTTCCCGTTCAAGACTTTCGGATTGATGTGCACAAGTCTTATTTTCAATGATGAGAATGTGTATATCTAACTCAAAGTCTTGAATTGTCACGTTTTGGACAGTCTGTGAATGTTAGATAGCAGTTAGGTGATTATTTACTATATATGTTTGTACAGTTGTTGAAATTTTTGGTTGCGTCTTCTCACTCCTCTCTGGTATGCCTTTTGATTTTGAATATTTTCTTAGCTACTTAGAAATAAGTGTTTAAGAAAACTCCTTAATCAATAAATATTTTTTCTATATCGGAGAGGTGTAGGGAGATGCTACCGAAATTTTCAGAAAAATGTACAAACATATAGTAAATGACCATCTGAGTGCGATGAAATATTCATGGATGGGTAAAAAGTGATAATCTAATTAATATGCCTTACCTATTCATTTTGACTTACTCGAACGATGTGAGGGTGGGTTGGGTTTTAACTCAACAAATGGCCAACAAAGGATTTTATGGTGAATCTCTTAAGTTGTTATACAATTTTTGGTGATGCTCGTGAGATGACATGTAATCTGTGTAGGAAAAATGTCGTATGAGAATCGGTCATAGATGTACTGTGGAATAGTTAATGGAGTTATGACAGAGGAGTTTAAAGACGCAGTTGACAGTTTCATTCGGTTTGCATTGAGGAATTCATCAGTAGCAGTTGATCCGATGGGTAACATCTGATGTTCCTGTTCGGCTTGTAAGAATAGAAAGTGGATATCGACATGGGATTTGCAGCATCATTTGTATACGAGAGGATTTGTTGCCCATTATGAGTTATGGTCGTCTCATGGTGAGTTTAATATCCAGTCGTATGAACCGGCCAACTTTGCCTCCACAAGTACGTACGTAGACATGGTTGTCTATGCTGTTTGTCTGGAGTTCAATATTCACGATGACCAATACAATGAAGAAGTTCTGAATAATATAGCTCAAAGATTTTATCAGTTACTTGGAGATGCTGATGAGCCATTATGGGATGGTTGTGAGAAGCATATACAGTTGTCTACAGTGTCGTAGCTAATCAATTTGAAGTCTGAATTTCATATGAGTGAGAGTTGTTTTGATCGACTTTTATTACTCGTCAAGAGTATGCTTCCTCAATCAAAGAGGTTGCCCGATGATTGTTACTGTGCGAAGAAGATGGTGAATGATCTGGGGCTTGGATATATGAAAATTGATGCATGTCCTAATTATTGTATGTTGTACTACAAAGATGTTGTAGATAAGACATCATGTTGTATCTGTAAGCATGATAGATTCAAGCACAAGAGAGGAGACAAGTCAAAGTAGAAGGGTGTTCCATATAAGTCACTGCTGTACTTTTCGATCACACTCAAATTGCAGCGGTTGTTCATGTCCCCAAAGACAGCTGGACATATGACTTGTCATGCGGAAAGAGTCCATCGTGATCATGCTAAAATCAGTCATCTTGTTGATGGCGAAGCTTCGGCTCATTTTAGCCGTACTCATCCTTCCTTCTCAAGGGATCCACAACGTGTGGCTAGGTTTGTGAATGGACGACTTCAATCCATTCGGAGGCATGATGGCATCTTACTCATGTTGGCCAGTATTTTTAACACCGTACAACCTTCCGCTAGGCATGTGCATGAAGTGTGAGAATCTCTTCCTTTCATTGTTGATTCTTGGTCCAAAAAGTCCAGGAAAAAATTTAGACATATTTCTCAGACCGTTGATTGATGAGCTGAAATTGTTATGGTCAAATAAGGTTCTCACTTATGATGCATCTAGAAAATCGAATTTCAATTTGAAGGCTGCATTAATGTGGACAATAAGTTACTTTCCAGTATATGACATGCTATCTGGCTGGAGCACACATGGGAGGTTGGCATGTCCTTATTGTATGGAGGATTCAAAATCATTCGTGTTGAAATCTGGGGGGAAAGCATATTGGTTTGATTGTCATTGTCAGTTTCTACCAAGTGACCATCCTTTCCGAAAGCAGAAGGATTCATTTATGAAAAATACATTTGAATTGGATGAGGTAGATGTGGAACGGGTGTCTGGTGGAAACATGGCGATGCCAGTCCAGAACTTACCGACTGTATCACAACTGGCTGGTAGTATCCGACAAATCCCAAGGTTTGGGAAGGATCACAATTAGGTGAAGTAAAGTATCTTTTGGGAATTGACTTATTGGTCAACACTTTTGATACGACATAACCTAGACGTCATGCATATAGAGAAGAATATTTTTGATAATGTGTTCAACAAAATTATGGACGTCAAAGACCAAACAAAGGATAACGTCAAGGAATGAATGGATTTGAAAGTACTTTGCAGACGTCTAGAACTAGAACTGTACAATGTTAGAGGAAAATTTGTTCAACCTAAAGCTTCATACGTGCTTAGGGCCAGACAGATTAAGGAAGTGTGTCAATGGCTAAAGCAATTGAGATTTCCAGATGGATATCTCTCGAATATTGCCCATTGTGTAAATGTCAACGAGGGAAAAATATACGGAATGAATGGTCATGACTGTCACATTTTTCATGCAAAGATTGATTCCAACTGCTTTTTATGAGCTGTTGCCGAAGCAGATATGGGGAGCATTGACCGAGCTGAGTCAATTCTTCAGGATTTTATGTGCATCAGAACTCAAACTTCATGAATTGTAAAATATCAAGCAAAATATAGTACAGACAGTCTGTAAATTAGAGAAGATATTTCCTCCAACATTCTTCGATTCAATGGAGCACCTGATCATCCATTTGCCATATATTTCAAGGGATGTATCCGTTTGAGAGGTATATTCCTGTGTCTTAATTTATTCACATTTCGATGATCTTTTATATTTCCTACGTATTCATTTGAATTGTTGTCATAGGTGCATGCACGATCTTAAGATGAAGGTCCGCAACAAAGCACAAGTTGAGGGCTCCATTACCCAGGCGTACCTTATTGAAGAGATATAGAACTTTTGTTCGATGTACTTTGACACAGAAATACAAACTCGACACACTCAACTTCCACATAATGGTGATGGTAGAGATTCTATTGTGTTTAACCGAATCTCTATATTCAAGTGTCCCGAACGAGCGTTCGGATATTCTTCTACTCGCGCACTCGAAAACAGAGAGTTGGTAGTTGTGAAGATCTACATCTTCAAGAATTGTGCAAAACTAGACCCTTACATTGAGTAATCCCTTAACGCTAATGTCTTTATGTATGTACCTCATTTGTTTGCAAATCGCAGAACTTAGAGGTTGTGTTGCATTTTCATTGTAGAGAGTTTGACTCAGTCATACTGCAACGGAATCCACATCTGACTGATGTGTAGGTTGAAAAGGAACGGGAGAAGTCTTTTGCTACTTGGTTAAGATATCGAGTAAGTGTCTAAATATTTTGATGCATAAGTGTTATGTTCTTATACATAAGTTGTTCATAGTTGTCATTGTCTGTCCCTTTTTTTTTTATATAAGTTGAATAAGGCTTTATTACTGATTCAAGAGTACAAGAGATTAGTTATGGGCCCTCAAAGATTGTACGTGTCTATCTAGGCTACATTGTGAATGGATACCAATTTCACACGACAGATTATGGACGGAATTAGTCTACGATGAACAACAGCGTATGTGTGAAGGGAAGTGCCTACAATGAAAATGAAGTAGACTATTATGTCAATCTTGAAGAAGTCATGGAACTGTAATTTTTGGGACAAGGCAACCATGTATTTCTCTTCAATTGTCATTGGTTTGATCCGACCTCTATTCGTAATGACATAACATATGAGATCGTCGAAGTCAAACATAAGTCAAAGTTGAGTACGTATGAGCCATTCATTCTGGCGGCACGAGCTCAACAAGTTTATTATTCGAACTATTCATCTCTCAAATTGAGAGATTGGTCAGCTGCTTGTAGAGTGAAAACAAGGTTATTCCCTGAGTATGAGGTTCTTCTGGTTGATATAGAACTTGAAGATGTTAATGACAATTTTTTCCAATCAGACTGGAGTGACAAACGAGAGTTGGCTCCTTCTACGCAGTTCAGTGTAAATGATATAAATGAACCAATTTGCTTATATAAGGATAACGAAGAGGAAGAGGTTGACCCAAATGCCCTAGACGATCATGTTGTTAAGCAGGAGGTGGAGTATGATGAGGTGGAAGAGTGGACCGATGATGAGGACGAAGAGGATGACAAAGATGACGTTGAATTAGACATATCTTCATTATCTAATGATGAATATAGGTAATATTACAAAAGTTTGCAAGAACTGAGTGTTGTTGCTAGTTATATGTTATTGAATAGCTACTTTAAATTTCACTGCTGATGACATGTTATATCTTTATTGTTCTCAATAGAGATATGGTGCGCAGAGGACGCGCAGTGGGAGGGGGTCCACCTCGTCCGGTGCACCCTCTACTTTTGTAGGTCGACGGTCTACGTCGATAGGTATATATGTACTCAACTCAATTCTTTTAGTTTACTGTGTATATTAACTTTATATTTTGTAATATGCATATAATTTTGTAGGGTCCGCCTCTCTGACTACACCGGTTGTTCCGGTGACAGGTATATATATATGTACCCAAACACAAAACTCTATGTATTACTGTTCATATTAACTTTATATTTTCCTACGTGCATATAATTTTGTAAGATCCGCATCACGCCCTGTAGCATCACCTGTCCCATCCCATTCAACAACAAGTACATGCATGTTTCTATACTTTAGTACGTTTCTTATCTTCCAATTTTTTTAAGAATAGTGTACTTAATTTTTACAACAGAGGTAGAGAGCCATCATCCAACGGTGGGGGAGGTGGCTCAGCCAACTAGACACCAGCCATGCTAGATTTCTGGGTAAACTTACTCACTTCAAACTTATTGTATTTGTTATTTACGTTATATGGTTTATGTAGAAAATTAATGTGCAATTGCAGGGGGAAGATAGATCCAGGATCTGCTTCCCGCCATATTACATCGTTGTTGCATGCACACGTTCCAGGACCAATGGACTCATCGAAAGAGTTCCCCCTGTCCGTCCGGGAACTGTTATTTAACATGTTCACGGTATTATTTTTTTTTACTCATTTGAAGTCATTTCTTTAATTACTATCTCTCTCTATTAGTGCACTAACTTGAGTAATTTAATTTCAAATAGCGGACGTATATGTTCACGAGAGAGGAGGATCTCCCTCGAGCACGAGCCGTCTGGGAGTCTACTGCCCAGACTAATTTTAGAAAGTCATTGTGGGAGGCCCGGGACAGGGCGGCGAAGATCACAGGCAGCCAGGATCCCACAGTTTGGATGGATTATGGCCCAATGTGGATGAGGATAGACTATTAGGAGTCCTTTGTCATTGTTGGGCCACTGGACCATGGCAGAAGAGGTCACAGGCGGCATCGGGCAGTTAATCTGGAAAAGAATGTGCATACTAGTGGATCGGTGTCTTATGCGACCCATAGCCAGAAATTGGTAAGTATATTTAGTTTCAATTGCTTAATACATTAATTATTATTGTGAAACTAACTACTTTTGTTGAATTGTAAGTGTCACGAGCTCGAGCGTGCCCCTACATTTCGTGGGTTATTTGATCAGACTCATAAGCAGAAGTGGACAGATGACTATGTCAGCGAGAGTGCTTGCACAATTGTCGTAAGTCAAAATATAATTTTTTTATTCAATTTAGATATTAAATAAATATTCAATAAATAATATATTTTTAATTTATTCTATTAGAGACCTAGGATAGAACGATGGCGGATCGCAGCGGGAGGGCCAAGAAAGGGCCGAGTGTACAGCTTGGATAATACTCCAGTGTTTTCCTCATATGCGAGTTTAGTGGGTCCTCCGGCCTACGAGAGTTCGTCTGCCACGACACCTGACAGTGGTGGAGACGACATCAGAACCCTCATCCAGGAAGAGCTGTCAAAGCAGCTGCTGCTACACCTTGGCGCCATTTATATAGTTTGAATGAATTCAAACCACTAATCTAAACTCTTAGAACATGTAAACCATAAATCTAAAAAAAACTCAAATGTAAAGTGTTAGAACACGCAAATCGGGGGTCCAAATTTTGAAATAGGGATCCGATCAGCATGCTATTTGCTCCAACACGATCGGATGGGTGAGAGTGACGTGTCGGAACTGACAGAATTCTAATCAGATTCTCGGTTTGGGTTCGGTGCTCAAACCATTAATCTTAACAAAACTCAAATGAAAAGGGTTAGAACACGCAAGCTGGGGGTCCAAAATGTGAAATAGGTATTCAATTGACGTGTCGTTCACTCTGACATGACCGGGTGGGTGAGAGTGACGTGTGGGAACTGACAGAATCCTAATCAGATTCCCAGTTTGTGTTCGGCGCTCAAACCACTAATCTTAAAAAAACCCAAATGAAAAGGGTTAGAACACGTAAGCCGGGGGTCCAAAATCTGAAATAGGGATTTGATCAACTTGCTATTCACTCCGACATGACCGAGTGGGTGAGAGTGACGTGTGGAAACTGACGGAATCCTAATTAGATTCCCGATTTAGGTTTGGCACTCAAACTACTAATCTTAAAAAAATCCAAATCAAAAGGGTTAGAACACACAAGCCAGGGGTCCAAAATCTGAAATAGGGATCCGATCAGCATTCCATTCACTCCGACACGACCGGGTGGGTGAGAGTGACGTGTGGGAACTGTCGGAATCCAAATCGGATTCCTGGTTTGGGTTCGGCACTCAAACCACTAATCTTACAAAAAAAATACAAATGAAAAGGGTTAGAACATGCAAGCCGGGGTTCCAAAATGTAAAATAGGGATCCGATTGACGTGTCGTCCACTCTGACACAACTGGGTGGGTGAGAGTGATGTGTGGGAACTGACGGAATGTTAATCGGATTCCCGATTTGGGTTTGGCGCTCAAACCACTAATCATAAAAAAAAAAATCTAAAGAAAAAGGGTAAGAACATGCAAGCCGGGGGTCCAAAATTTGAAATAGGGATCCGATCGGTGTGTCATTTGCTTCAACACAACCGAGTGTGTGTGAGTGACGTGTGGAAACTAAAGGAATCCTAATCGGATTCGCGGTTTGGGTTCGGTGCTCAAACCACTAATCTTAAGAAAACTCAAATGAAAATGGTTAGAACACGCAAGCCGGAGGTCCAAAATTTGAAATATAGATCCGATTGACGTGCCGTTCACTCCGACATGACTGGGTGGGTGAGAGTGACGTGTGGGAACTGACAGAATCCTAATCGGATTCTCAGCTTAAGTTCAGCGCACAAACCACTAATCTTAAAAAAACCCAAATGAAAAGGGTTAGAACATGCAAGTCGGTGGTCCAAAATGTATAATATGGATCCGATCGATGTGATGTATGCTCCAACATGACTGGGTGGGTAAGAGTGACGTGTGGGAACTGACAAAATCTTAATCGGATTCCTGATTTGGGTTCAGCACTCAAACCACTAATCATAGAAAATCCAAATGAAAAGGGTTAGAACACACAAGCCGGGGGTCCAAAATCTGAAATAAGAATCCGATTGGCTTGCCATTCACTCCGACATGACCAAGTAGGTGAGACTGACGTGTGGGAACTAACAGAATCCTAATTGGATTCCCGGTTTGGGTTCGGCGCTCAAACCACTAATATTTTAAAAAAAACCAATTGAAAAAGGGTTAGAACATGCAAGCTGGGGGTCCAAAATGTGAAATAGTGATCCGATCGACGTGTCGTTCACTCCAACACAACCGGGTGGGTGAGAGTGACGTGTGGAAACTAACGGAATCCTAATTGGATTCCTGGTTTGGGTTCGTCGCTCAAACCACTAATCTTAAAAAAACCCAAATGAAGAGTGTTAGAACACGCAAACCGAGGGTCCAAAATGTTAAATAGGGATCCGATCGATGTGTTGTTCACTCTGACACGACCGGGTGGGTGAGACTGTCGTGTGAGAACTGACAGAATCCTAATCAGATTCCCTGTTTGGGTTCGGTGCTCAAACCACTAATCCTAAAAAAACCCAAATGAAAAGGTTAGAACATGCAAGCCGGGGGTCCAAAATCTGAATTAGGGATCCGATCGGTGTCCCGTTCGCTCCGGCACGACCCGGTGGGTGAGAGTGACTTGTGGGAGCTGACGGAATCCTAATCGGATTCCTGGTTTGGGTTCAGCGCTCAAACCAGTAATCTTTAAAAAAAATTCAAGTGTAAAGGATCAAAAATATTTTCTAATTACACTTAGTGAATATTCATATATTATGAATTTAAAATTTGAAAAATAATTTGTGTGTATACTATTTTATTTATGTTTCTAATGTTTATTTTTATAATATAGGATCCTTCAACACCTGACGATCATGAGGCGGGGAGAGAGGATGATCCAACAGATCTTTCTTGATTTTTTATTTGTTATTATTGTGGATGTTCCATATTTGTTGTAATTGATGATTTTATGTTAATTCTTATTTATTGTGGATGTTTCTATGAATATTATTTTTAGTAGGTTTTTTAATTTATCTTTGTTATCTAATTTTATTAAAAAAACAATAAAAACATTATTTTCGAAGGATTTACTGACGAAATATTTTCGTCGGAAAAAAAACATCGGCAGATGCTCTTTCCGACGGAACGTATCCGTCGGTAAAAATGTCGAATTTTTCGACAAATACCTGACAGATATTTTCCGTGAGAAGTATCCTACTTTCGACGCTCTTGTCTGTCGGCCAAAGTATTGGAAGTTCCGACATATATTCTGACCGAATATTCTGTCGGAATTTGCCGATGACTTTTTCCCGTCTATAAATTAGTCGGAAGATTTATTTTCTGACGGATTTTTTCGACGATTACTTCTGTCAGAAATGCCGATGAATTTACCGACAAATTTTGTTTCTGTCGGTAATTTCTGACGCTTCTTTTCCGACGGATTGTTTCCGATAGGCTATCGTCGGAAAGTGGTCAAAAAAGTACTTTTCCCCCTTTTTCTTGTAGCGGTCGGTACATGGGGTGGTGGCAAGTGGTGGGGGAGGAGGGGGGAGGGGTAGTTTAAGAATTTCACAATTATTTCTAATGGAAGAGTAAAATATTTTATTGAATATCTATTTTTTCAACGTTTTCGAAGCAGATGAATTTTTTAACAAGAGTTAAACCACGTTTGAAAATGAGGTTGGAGAGATTTTGAGGTGCAAAATCTCTGACAGTGTCACAATTATTGTCAAATGTTTCGGAGAATCCTCGATTTTCGCATGTGCGTTGATTTCAAGAGAAGAGAGAGAGAGAGAGAGAGAGAGAGAGAGAGAGAGAGAGAGAGAGAGAGAGAGAGAGAGAGAGAAGAAAACGCGATAGGCGCTTTTGCCGAAGGGACATGAGAGCCGCTTTCACAGACACAACACCGGCGATGAGGTGAAAAATCTTTTAAAATTTTTTTGAATTGACATGTTCCCCTTGTCCCCTTCCCATTCAGAAACCCCCTTAAATAAGAGAAATATGTTTTACGAAACTAATCTTAATTATAATAATGATGACGTGGTTTTCTAGAAAATAATTTTATTGATAAAAAATAAAATTTCCTCTCTTTTTCAACTAATAGAATTAATTTCTTATAATTTAATTTCATTTTTATTATAAATTAAATAATCTAGTAATAATAGTATTTCTCATTAAATAAACTTTGTTTACCTTGTTTCCACACCGACAAGTATTCGTGTAGTTCTTCTCAGCAGACCACTCATGTGTAGTTCTTCCAGCAGCTTGGACTCTTATTAGTATAGAAAACCTCTCTCCACCTTATCTGGGGATTGGATATTACTGTTCAAAACTAATGCATGGTTAACTCGTCATCAATTGATCTAGGCGTCGTTTCTTACGTCATAGAAGTGTAGTTCTATGGTTTCAAATTTTCTGATTTGGGGAACAGTGTGCTCTCCCATTTTAAAACATGGTATTTGGGTCGGATGACCAAAAGATATGATCAAAATTTTGTTAGTTAATAATTTTAAGGTATTCTTCTCCGATTGTGAATTCGGATAAGTATAGAGGTACCGTGAATCAAAATAGAAAATCATAGGATGTGACACAATCTCATTTACGTTAATTTTATGATAAGTCAAATAAAGAAGCCATTATTAATTTTCCCTAACTCGATCGGTGCTTTCGAGTGCATGGAAAACAGCTCGGAGTTGATCATGCTTGATTGTCCTAATCACAGACGGCCAATAACCCTTGCTAGATCTATGGGGGGTCCAACAAGAAACAACTCATCAGGGTGAAGGAACAAATGGCCTCTTATCTTTTGACCTTTTTCTTAATTTGTTGAGAAACTCCACTCATTCGGAGCCAATTTTTTTGACAAAAAAGAATGTTATGATATCACTATCTCAAATAAAATAAAGCAAAATAGGAGGAGCACAACGCTGCAAGGTCGAAGAAAATAAAGGGAATGCAAAGTGATCGACAACAAAAGAGAGGGAGACGAAGAAGGAAAATACTAAACTCATATATAATAAGGGGGGCCGGCTATCCTTTGTGAGACTGAGCTGGCAGTACTGTTTGGCACTATGCCAAAGCATCAAGAAGATACCCATAACGTGATATAAAAATAAGAGGATCAAAGAAAGTTTGATGGAACTTGGGAGCCAGTTAAATCAAGATATATGACACTTAGCCAGCTCAGACAGGGATACTTTCCATCAAAGACTTGCAACATAATAGGAAAGGAAGTTCGAAAACAAACAGTGTCTAGAAGTGTGTAGATCGATGCTAGAATATGAGCTATCTCATAACCTCCAAGTTAATTTCTAGATTAGGATTATCTTAAAAGTTTTACAACCACAGGAAATCTAAAAAGTCAGTCTTACCAGAGGTGCCAACTAATAGTAGCAACACATGGCAAAATTGCTTATCCTAGATGCAAGAAATGACATCCAAGGAGGAGAAGGAGAATAAGAATTAAGCATAGGGAAGAAATAGAGATCAGAAGAAAACACGCATAAGAAGTTGGAGAGAACAAGGATGAGGAACCAATATCTGCAATAGCGTGTGCCGAGGTCGCTGAAATCACTATTAAGATCGCTGAAAGAAGAAGACAAACTCTAGGGAGAGCCTAGATCAAGAGAAGACCTAATCTTTCATGATAAAATGATTAACTTTGGAGAAGAGAAGGTGGGGCACAATTGTAAGAATAGTTTACAAGTAGAAATATCAAGTTATAGCAATAGCCGGGGGGGGGGGGGGGAGGAAACAAAGCATAGAAAAGAAATTAAGAAAAGCATTTTTAAGTACAAAGGATTGCCAGGGTGAAAGGGCCAAACGATCATCTCTAGGGCCACTTTTTAAATCGACATCCAACCTTACCGGTGGTTAGAAATGAGCACACTGACGTCAGCTTAAACCAACAACAAGACTCCTCATATCCATATAGTAATAAAAGAATCCACACCAACTTTTTTAGTTGACATCAGTTAATGTAATCTCCTTGGTCCTGTCACATCATCTATTAGGAAGGATGAAAACACAACCATGCAATGTTATATATCTAATAGAAACATAACAAATGATGATGTAACATATTTGTTGTGATCCTTCCACGTTCTAGTGATAACAAAATCTATTCATTGTAAATTAATCAAGGTTTCAAATGTACGAATCTAAGTATGGAAGTGTGTGAAAGCCTAGCTTTAATATATAGAAGAATTAATTGAGATTTATTTTGAATTTGGAGCAGAATGCTTGAGATGATTTGTAGTGTTTAATTTGATCTTTGCAATTAGCTTGAGATCATATTGTTTTAGTTATGTATTGTAGAAGCTATAGCTCTTCAAAGTTAGCAATATTGTGCTACTGTAGGTGTAGCTAAAAGTGTCAATCACCATGCGGTGAACCTACAAACTAACTATAGTCTGGACAAAATCGGTCGATTTGTCAACGACTACATATGTGTATATGGGCATGCGAATAGGCGATTTGGTACCTTGAAGTATGTGGTGTGTATAGTTAATAGAGTTCAAATAGTTAGACTCAAGTATTGTTATAACACTACAAGAAAAAGCGTCGATAGCGACCGACCAAATCGGTTGCAATTCAATCGCAATAGAGTTTAGCAACCGAATTACAACTGATTAGCGATCGAGATCATCAGTCGCTATATTCTGGTCGTTATTATGCGACTGATATCAATCGGCCACTGAATCGGTCGCAAACAGCGACTGATAACAGTCGGTCGCTTAGCGACCGATATCCAACAACCGCTAGTCGGTCACATTAATTGCGACCGATTACATCCGTCGCTAAATCGGTCTCTGATTTAGAGACCGATTAGCGACCAATATAATTTCGGTCGCTACCTGTGTAGCGACCAACAATAGTGACTGTATTGTGACCGATATAGTCGGTCGCTAATCGGTTGCTATTATTACAATTTTTTTATAATTAAACGTAAATGATAATAAATCATTTGATAAATGATAATAAAATAAAACCACAATACATCTACTACACAAATCACAATATCTCCTCACATAAACCACAACAAACATGTACAAAAACCTATCATACATTCATCATAAAATTACAACATCCACATAACTAACATGAAATCTCAAACCACAATATACACCCATCAGAAAATCATAAATCCTCTACGTATGTGCCATCCTGGTCCTCGTCTCCCCCAACGTCTCGCGATGGATGATCATGTATATCATTTATAAAAAATTAAAATCAAATACTTAATAAATAAACTATTTTTTCTTTAAAATTGAAAGCAATATATATTTTCATTTAAATTAATTTGATGAATGATAGTTTGGAGCATTTTGCTCAAACCGGGAGTCCAATTTGGACTCTGTCAGTTTCTATAAGTCACTCTCACATTCCCAGTCGTGTTGGAATCATTGACAAATTAATCGAACCTATATTTTTAATTTTGACCCTCTTAAATCCGTGTTTATTGACTTTAAACTAAGTTCTTTTAGAAAATGTAAATTTGAGCATCGAGCTCAAACCTGGAGTCCAATTTGGAGTCCGTCAGTTTCTACGGGTTATTTTCACCCCCCAAGTCATGTTGGAGCAGTCGATAGACTGAATGGACCTATATTTTAAATTTTGGACCCTCAAACCCAAGTTCACATATTTTAAACAAAATTAGTTAAAAAAATGAGAAATTGATTGTCCAGTCCAAATCGAGAGTCCAATTTGGACTCCGTCAGTTTCTACAAGTCACTCTCATTTTTTCGGTCATGTTGGAATCATTGACAAATTAATCAAACCTATATTTTAATTTTGACTCTCTTAAGCTTGTGTTTATTGAATTTAAGCTTTGTTCTTTTAGAATATGTAAATTTGAGCATCGAGCTCAAACATGGAGTCCAATTTGAACTCCGTCAATTTCTACGGGTTACTCACTACAGGAAAATCGAGGTTTGCTTACGTCCAAACACCGTAAGTAGAGAACCGAAAATCGCAAGCATAGCCTTCACTTACGGTGTTACCCTAGGATAGGGTTTCGTCAGCTAAGGTCCGACGCCAAAGGCCTAGGGCTACGGTGTTTTAAACTCCGTAAGTATAGAACTATATTGACGGTGTTAGTAGTATTGCCCAGCTAGCTAGCCCAGAGGGGGGGTGAATGGGTTATTAAAAAATTGATCTTTGATTAAAACATGTTCACTAAAAGGATTACACAACAACTTAAACAAACGTTAGAGTTGGACAAAATAAGACAGCAAACGCACATAAGCATAACCACAAGACACAAGGGTTTTTATCCTGGTTCGGAACTCCTCTCCACAGGAGACCTACGTCCAGTCCCTGAGCAATGCCTCAGGATTTCACTAATTAGGGTACTATCCCCTTCACGGATCCTTACACCCAGCCTCAACTGGTCTTCCTTCAACCTGAAGGGAAAAACAACCACCCTGGATACCACCAGGTCTTCCTTCGCCCAGAAGGGAACAACACCCTGGATACCACCAGGTCTTCCTTCACAGAAGGGTACAAACCACAGAAAAGAAGTTTAAGAACAAGCTTCAGACACTAGCTTAATCAGCTGCAAGCTGAAGCAAACAAGCCTCAAGAGAGAAAGAGAATTTGACACTGGTTTCTCTCCAAAGACTACACAGGCTCTCACAGGAATTTGTTGTTTGAACACTGAGAGCTAAAGAGCTAAGAGGACAATTAGAATGGACGCTTCGCTCTTTCTTGGAACTCAGAAAACTAGAAGAATTGGTGTTGCTCACTTTTTCTGTCTATCGCTCTTCTCAGTCTTGAGTCTCGTATTTAAGCTTCTTCTTGAAATTTGAACGTTAAGAGAACCGTTGTCTCTCATCCAGGTGTACGTTAGACTGGTCACCAAGGAAGCTTCTGATCTTCAGTCTTTTATCCTTTAGTACACGCCAGAAAAAATGTTTTAGAATCTTGTATCTTGTATCCAACGTTGTACAGATGAGTCTTGTCAGATATCTGCGAGCATATCAACAATAAATAGAGGACAGCTGGGACTGCCGTCGATTGTTAGTTGCAGATGGAACAGATATTGCAATATATAGCAAAGCTCCCTTCTGTCTAAAAAGTACGTAGACAGAGTAGCATAAAAATGGAAGATATTGTCTGCATGCATGGGAGATACGATCAGAGAGCATTTAATGCGTAACAGTCAACAAACGGGATATGACTTTGACTTTTCAACGCTATTAAAAATCATTTTATTGATACAGTAAGAAAGTTGATATGAACACTCCCGATGACTTATGAAATTGTTATACGATAACAGACAAATCGTTATGACAGAGCATTATCAAATTATAATGATGAAATCGTTATGAGAACTGAAGAAATCGTTACAACAATCAAGTCCTTACGAGTTTCAAAGAAATCGTTACGAGAACTGAAGAAATCGTTACAGCAATCAAGTCGTTACGAGTTTCAAAGAAATCGTTACGAGAACTGAAGAAATCGTTACAGCAATCAAGTCGTTACGAGTTTCAAAGAAATCGTTACGAAAACTCTTAACAAATCGTTGCACAAAGCAAATCGTTATGAGATCTGAAGAAATCGTTACGCCTTAGAAAGTCGTTGCGAGTTCTAAAGAAATCGTTACGAGGTCTAAAGAAATCGTTACGGCTAAAGAGTCGTTGCGAGTTCTAAAGAAATCGTTACGAGGTCTAAAGAAATCGTTACGGCTAAAGAGTCGTTGCGAGTTCTAAAGAAATCGTTACGAGGTCTAAAGAAATCGTTACGGCTAAAGAGTCGTTGCGAGTTCTAAAGAAATCGTTACGAGGTCTAAAGAAATCGTTACGGCTAAAGAGTCGTTGCGAGTTCTAAAGAAATTGTTACGAGGTCTAAAGAAATCGTTACGGCTAAAGAGTCGTTGCGAGTTCTAAAGAAATCGTTGCGATATCGATTTGTTTTGATCTTTTTCGGTCAGAGAGGAAATCGTTCTGCTTATCAAAGAAGTCGATACAAAGACTTGGATAGAATGTGAGATGAGACTTACCTGATTGTCTAGAACTTTCATTTTTCTTTTATTTCCTGTTCTTAAAGCTCAAGTAATTTATTAGTACTATTTTGTTAATCATCAAAATTAATATATAAATAAATGAATTATTTATTATGGGGACAGTTTGGTCATCAATCTCCCCCTTTTTGATGATGACAAAATATACTAAACATCATACAAAAAATAAACATGTTTTTCAGAATGACTTTAGTTTTCTCCCCCATTTTGTCAATAAGCAAAAAGATAGGTTGTGAGACAAAGAGGAGAGATATCCTTGTATTAATTGGGAGAAAGATAGTACAAGGGAGATAACAAGGAGGCATGCTGTGAGATGACAGCCCACGCCTTGATCTCAAGGTCTTCAAACGTCTGTTGGAAAACCCCAGAAGCAACTGAGAAATTGGGACCCATGGAGGGGGTGGCCCTTTGAATGTACAGAGTCCGTTGCTGATCCAAGAACTCTGCATACTGATCTGGGTCCAGGATGAATCTGAAGTAAGTGCTTTTTCCGAAGCTGGCACGATGGAGAAATCTATCCAAGGAGATTGGATAGAAGATCTTCTGATCTATCAGATCCTGCTTCAAAGCATAGAAAGCTGTATATCTAGCTGCCCACTGAACATAGATCTCTTGAATAGGATTTATGGAGTTGAGATCCATGAAGGCTTCGGCTGAGAGAGAGGGCTTATCTTGATGAAACAAGGAACTGTTGATGGCCTCTAACTGAAGGTTGGTTTCCTTGTAGATGATTGCCCATAAGGGGGGAGTAAGCCTTTCACACTCAGAAATGAGTGGAGCCAAAACCTGAGAGGAGATGCGGCCAGAGTGGTATTCTCTGAAGATAAACCGCAGGAAGGAGGGCAGTCTGCTCTGCTTGGCTGACATTCTACCCATCTGCTTGGCAAACATGTCAAATGCATGGGATCCTGCATCTGAATCAAACACTAGGGAGTGCAGCTTTGGCAGAAGGACTAGAGAGTCAACTCGGATATCAGCAAAATTCACTGTGAGGGGAATATTCACTGGACGTTCTGATCTTAACATCACTATAGCTGAGTGGAATTGAGAGAACTGAACTTCTGGCAGTTTATTCAAGAAGCAGAAGTCACTGTACTGCTGGAAGCTTTTGGCAATTCTGATCTCTTTCAAGATGAAAGGACCCCACAAGTTCTTATGCTTGAGAAAGAACCACTCAGAAAGAGTGAGAGAGTGAGCTCCATGGGTAATAGATTCTGCCCTGGCAGTCAAGTACTTGCTGTATTGAGCTTTGTTGCCCTTGACATTGGCCCACTGATCTTCAGTCTTGAACTCAGTCCCCTCAAAGATTTTGGATTTTTGAGAGAGGGATAACTGGGTAAGAGGAAGAACAATATTTAGGTGCTCAGAAAGGTTGAGGAAGGGAATACCATAAATGGTGGAGAGGATGCACTTTTGAATATATTCCTTATAAAGGAATCTTTTGTGAGGTTCAAGGGTAAGAGAGTACCAAAGAGGAGGAAATAGTGAGGAGGAGATGCTAACTGAGGATGATTGTTTCCTCTTTTTCTTGGCAGGACTGGGAGGATCAGTCCTGTGGATATGAGTGGCAGTGAAGAGAATGGTGGAAAGGGTATTTCTCTCAAAGTCATCCGGCAGATTTGTGTCAAAGACACCAAGTAGAGAAGGTTTGTCCGGAATGAAAGTAACAGAGGAAGGAGGAGTAGGAGGATAGAAGAGGTGTTTGGGATTGAAGGAAGAAGGTGGGTGAACTTGAGTGGGTTGAGTGAGAGGTGATGAGGGTGAAAATGATGATGGTCCTGAGGTGTGAGAGGGAGTAGGAGAGAAAGAAGGTTGAGATGTAGTGAGAGAGGAAGATGGTTGAGTGCGAGGCACAGGGTGTTTTATGGTTGGTGGTGCAGGAGGAGCTGTAGAAGGAGATGAAGGTGAGGAGAGGGTTGGAGTTGCAAGATTAGAAGTTTCAGGGGCCTTAGCTGCTGACATGGGCTCTTTCCCTTTGGCTTGATCTTCTCTGACTGCAGATGATGGTCCTGCTGACCCTGAAGCTGATGGCCCTGCTGGCCCTGAAGCTGGAGGCCCTGGTGGCCGAGGAACATCTGCGGGTCTGCTCTGAGTAGCTCCAAGAGAAACTCCACTAGACCTTGAAGGAGCTGCTAGCAAAGACTTGATATCAGACATTTCTTTATTGAACCACCTCATTGCATTTCGGATTGAAGATAAGTCTGAGGAGGTTGAAGCTTGACTAGCAACAATGCCTTGAATACTTGTCTGAGCTGATGACAAGATATCTCCCTGAGCCTTTAGTAATGCCATAATTGGCTTCAGATTTACCTTTCTATGGCCCTTTCTTGGCCTTCTGAAAACAATTCTCTTCTGCTTCCCTTGCTGAGTGACAGGCTCCTCAAGATTAATATTGCTTGCACTTGGGCCTTCACTAACAGGAACACTAGCAGGAGGTGGAATTTCCTCAATGCCACTTGCTCCCCCTGAATAGGAGCAGGGAGTTCAACACTTTCTTGCTCCCCCTGGGCAGGAGCATCCTCCAAAACAACTTTTTCAAAGTGGCCTTCTGCCACGGATTCAGACACTTCAGGTTCAATGATACTTTGCTCCCCTTGGCTAGGAGCTTCTTCCATGACCACATCTTGTTGAGTACCTGCTTGTATCTCAACATTAGCAATTGGTTCAGACTGAATTTCTGTATGGCCTGGTGCCATAACTTCTTCTTCAACACGTCCACCTTCTTTAGAAGTAGCTGAGGTGGAGGGAATGGAATCCAATACCTCTCTTAAAATAGAGGCGACTAAGGTGGTGGGCAAAGAGTCTGCCACACTAGCTGCACCTTCTTCCATCTGAACTTCTGGAGAATGAGAGTCAATCTCCACAACAGGTGATTCTGAAACTTCTGGCTGGCTTGCCACAACTGGTACTACTGCTGCTTGCTCTGCTGCTGCTGCTTGCTCTGCTGCTGCTGCTTGCTCTCCTCCTGCTGCTTGCTCTCCTGCTGCTGTTTCTTCTTGAACTTCTGGGATATCTCCAATAATCGCTTCTCCTTCTGCCACAGAGGTCTTTGACCAAATTCCATCTTGCACTGAAAAGCCACTTTTCTTCAAATTTCTGGACCTTATAGACTGGCCCATCTTCTCTACTACAGCTCCAGACACATCTACTCCGAAATGCTTGAAAATCTTGGTGAGTAGATGAGCATAAGGCAAGGAAACATTCAGTTTGCTCTTTGTTTCCCAGATTTGAGTACTGGCAAACTTCATTCTCTCAATCATAACTGCGGCCAAGTTGATCTCCTTGTTCTGGATTGCCCAGAACATTATGTCCGAGTCTGCCCTAGTGCATGAAGAAAACGTAGCACTACGAGGTACTATAATTTGGCAGACAATAAAGTGAAGCAACCGATTAAATGCGGACATCTGATTAATATCTAGCTTTCCATCTTTCAGCTTAAACCCTGGACCAATGATTCCGAGACCCTTTACTTCATCATTCACAGAGTGAATGCCACTATACCCGGAGGTCTTTACTCCAAACAACTCATGCAATAGTTCATGATCTATCTTGATCTGGGTGCCCTTCACTGAGGAGACAAGGGACCCATCTGCCTCTGACTTCAAACAAATGAAAAAGGCTTTCACCAGGTCCGGATAGCTTACCTCGGTGAAAGTAGCAACATCCATCCACTGCAATCTTCTCAAAGCTTCGACTAGACTGGACATGCCACTCTTCTCAAGGTTCTGAACATCCACTGCCTTATTTCCGCAGATCTTCGACTTCACGAAGGTAAACCTTTCTTGCTCCTTTGGGGACAGAAACTCAGCACTGTAGCCCCCTACGCTTCCGGAGATCATCGGAGCGGCCATAGGTAGAGGAGAAAGGTTCTGGAGGAGGAGGAAGATGGAAGAGATGGAACCTCTCGAAGGATTCTTCGCGGGAAGAAGAGAAAGCTTCGAAAGTTGCAGAGAGTCGATCCCAAAATCGTTAGGGCATCGGCTTTGGGTGAACAGATAAAAGATAAAAGGGTAAAGGTAGAAGACAAGTCGTTCTCAGAACGATTTGAATAATTTAATATTACTTTACCGAAAAGTGAAACGCCAAAGAGGTGGTAAAGGCAGAAGGCGACAAAAAGGTTTGACGAGTCAAACAACTTTTAACACGATAGCGGTCAAGGAATGTAGATAACTGAGTTTTGCTTATCTTTAAGGAGGGAGAATTCCATTTCTATCTGAAAATTTTTTATGCCAATAAAATTACAGAAATCTTTTCACATTGCACATCCCTAATTCCCTTCTAAGAGATGTAAATCTCTCTTCAGGTAGGGCTTTTGTGAAGATATCTGCTAATTGACCATTTGTATCTATAAAAGAAATTTCTAAATTACCACTAGCTACATGGTCTCGAATAAAATGATATCTTACCTCAATGTGCTTAGTCCTTGAGTGCTGTACTGGATTTTTGGTGAGGTTGATGGCACTTGTATTATCACACAATAGTGGAATTGATTTGATATGAATTCCGAAATCCTCAAGTTGTTGCTTTATCCAAAGAAGTTGTGTACAACAACTTCCAGCAGCAACATATTCTGCCTCAGCTGTTGATAAAGCTACTGAATTTTGTTTCTTGGATGACCATGATATTAAACATCCTGCAAGAAACTGACAACACCCACTGGTGCTTTTTCTATCTACTTTGCATCCAGCATAATCAGCATCTGAATATCCTACTAATTCTATTTCACAAGATCTAGGATACCAGAGACCTAAATCATGAGTTCTAGCCAGATATCTAAATATTCTTTTTACTGAAATTAAATGAGACTCTCTAGGGTCTGCCTGATATCTAGCACACATGCATACACTGAACAAAATGTCTGGTCTACTTGCAGTTAAGTAAAGTAGTGACCCTATCATACCTCTATAATTCTTTTGATCTACCTTTTTACCTTTTTGATCACTGTCCATTCTGGTTGATGTGCTCATTGGAGTTGATAGTGGCTTTGCACCTTCAAATCCAAATTTCTTTAACAGCTCTTTGGTGTACTTGGCTTGACAGATATGAGTGCCATCCTTCCCTTGCTTGATTTGCAATCCAAGGAAGTAGCTTAGCTCCCCCATCAAGCTCATTTCGAATTCTCCCTGCATAAGCTTTTCAAAGTACTTGCAAAGAGATTCATCAGTAGATCCAAAAATAATATCATCTACATATATTTGCACAAGAAGTATATGTTTAACCTTAGATTTTATAAATAATGTACTATCTACTTTACCTCTAGTGAAACCATGATCTAATAAGAAAGTACTGAGCCTTTCATACCAGGCTCTAGGTGCTTGCTTTAAACCATATAAAGCCTTATGCAGTTTAAATACATGATTTGGAAATTCGGTATCATCAAAACCTGGAGGTTGTTCAACATAAACTTCCTCCTTGATAAAACCATTTAAAAAGGCTGATTTGACATCCATTTGAAATAGTTTTAAATCAAATGCAGATGCATAAGCAAGTAAAATCCTAATAGCCTCAAGTCTAGCTACAGGTGCATAGGTTTCATCGAAATCTATGCCTTCCTCTTGGGAGTAGCCTTGAGCTACCAGTCTGGCCTTGTTCCTTAAGATTATTCCAGACTCATCCAGTTTATTTCTGAACACCCACTTGGTGCCAATAACTGAATGATTGGATGGTCTAGGAACAAGTGACCATACTTGGTTTCTCTTGAACTGATTTAGTTCATCTTGCATGGCTAATATCCAAGATTCATCAGATAAAGCTTCATTGACTGTCTTAGGCTCTTTTGAGAAACAAAGGCTAAATAATCACAAGGAATTACATTACCTCTTGTTCTTACCCCTACAGATGGATCACCAATAATGTTTTCAGGAGGGTGATCTTTCTGATGTCTCCATTCTTTTGGAAGATTTTCATGTTGAATTTCAGTTTGCTGCAGTTCTTCCAGAGGAGGATCTTCCTTGTCCTTAATTGAGGTATTCTTTAATTTTTCAGACAAGTCATCTGCATCATCAATGTCACTAATTTCTTCCTTTTTCAAGGAAGGGTTAGATTCATCAAAGATAACATGTACAGATTGTTCAATTAATAAGGAACGTTTATTGAAAACTCTATAACCTTTGGGTTTAGAAGAGTACCCCATAAAGATGCCTTCATCTGATTTGGCATCCAACTTACCAATGTCCCTTTTTCCATTGTTGTGGATGAAGCAAGGACATCCAAATATTCTGAAATGGCTGATCTTTGGTTTCTTTCCTTTGTAGAGTTCATAAGCAGTCTTCTTCAGAATCGGCCTGATCATCACTCTATTAATGATATAACATGCAGTGTTGATGGCTTCGGCCCAGAAGTATCTTGGCAAATCATATTCTGATAACATGGTTCTTGCCATATCCAAAAGAGTTCTATTTTTCCTCTCAGCAATTCCATTCTGTTGAGGTGTCCTTGGGGCTGAGAAGTTGTGCTCAATTCCTTGATCATCACAAAACTTGTAAACTTTTCATTCTGAAACTCACCACCATGATCTGATCGGATAGAGATAATTGTGAACTTCTGATCTTTCTGAACTTTCTTACTGAAGCTGACAAAATTGTCAAATGTGTCATCTTTGTGCTCTAGAAAGGATACCCAAGTGAATCTTTCTGAACTGAAGTTCATCTTGTATGGCTAATATCTAAGATTCATCAGATAAAGCTTCATTGACTGTCTTAGCTCTGAGAAATAAAGGCTAAATAATCACAAGGAACATTACCTCTTGTTCTTACCCCTACAGATGGATCACCAATAATGTCAATGATCTTTCTGATGTCTCCATTCAATGTATTACAAATCCAAATTCTTTCCTCCTAGACTGGTAGTCCTCATTGGCCCAAATAGATCCATATGAAGTAGTTCTAAGGGCTTTGAGGTGGTTACTACAGTCTTTGATTTGAAAGAGCTCTTGGTGTGCTTTCCTCTTGCACAAGGTTTGCAAATGCTATCCAATCTAGAATTGACCTTTGGCAGTCCTTCCACTAGCTTTCTCTTTCTGAGCTTGTTCAAACCGTCCAAGCTGCAGTGACCCAATCTTCTGTGCCACAGCTCTGTTGATTGATCTTTGCTGGCTGCCAAACAGACATCTTGATTCTTGAGTTCCTCGAGATAGAGAACATACAAGTTTCTTTCTCTGTAGGCTTCAAATATGACTGCACCATCCTTTAATATACTGCACTTTGATTCTTGGAACTGAATCTGATGGCCTTTGTCACACAACTGGCTGATGCTGATAAGATTGTGCTTTAATCCTTTGACCAACATTACGTCTTCAATAACTGATTTTCCTTTGATGTTCACGGACCCACTTCCTATCACAGTGCCTTTTCCATTATCTCCATAGGTGACTGTACCTTCTTCAGCTTTGAGATCAACGAAAAACTTCTTGTTGCCTGACATGTGCCTTGAGCATCCACTGTCCAAGTACCATTTGGATGCTCTTGAATTTCCCTGAAATTTAAACACTAAGTTTTAGGTACCCAAGTTCTTTTGGGTCCTGATGGGTTAGTATCATTGATTTTTCCTTTTATTATCCACTTTTTGTTCTTGTTAGGACAGGTTGCTTTGTTATGTCCTAGTTTGTTACAATGAGTACAGCAAGTTGTTCTAGTTACTCTTTCAACTGGATTGTATTTAAATTTTTTATGTTCTTTACTCTTTTCGGATATAAATTCAGGAGTTGGATAAGTGTTAGGAAAGACTTTTGTTTCTTCATTTTCCGAGGGAGTATAACCAAAACCATGTTTCTTCTTGGTTGATCTTTTAGCTCCACTCATCATTAGAAGAGGTTTATTATTTGTGAACTTGTTTATGGTGCTTGTTAAATGTTCATTTTCTTTATTTAATCTTTCTATTTCTGTTTTAAGTCCACTTAAGTCTTCTTGTTTTTCTAAATGAATTATTTTCTTATTTTTCTCTTTTAAATCTTCACATAATAATTCATTCCTTCTTTATGTTCAGTTATTTGTTTTTCAAGTTCTTCATTTTCGGTTTTTAGATCTGAGTTTGTATTTTCTAAACAGATTAAATTCTTCTTACTAATTTTAAGTAATTTAGATACTTCTTTATATTTTTCATAGAGTTC
The DNA here is from genome assembly GCA_014218235.1 of Colocasia esculenta. Classification (NCBI taxonomy): domain Eukaryota; kingdom Viridiplantae; phylum Streptophyta; class Magnoliopsida; order Alismatales; family Araceae; genus Colocasia; species Colocasia esculenta. The sequence continues at coordinate 58,524,567 of CM024764.1, read as the reverse complement.
ATTAAAAGCACTTTCTAAGTTATCAGAATCTGAATCATTGCATGAATCAAAAGAAGAGTCAGAAGTTACCTTATCTTCGGTATTGGCCATGAGGGCCAAGTTTGCTTCTTCACCTTCACTGCTCGAGCTTGACTCACTATCTGAGTCACTGCTGTTCTCCCAAGCAGCTGCCATTGCTTTCTTTTTATACTTCTTGAATCTTCTGAAGTTGTCCTTCTTCTTATGATCATTCTTTTTGAGCATTGGACAATCTGCCTTGATGTGTCCAGGCTTCTTGCATTCATAGCATATTACTTCTCCTTTCTTTGGATCCTTTACTTCTGGTTTTCTGAAGTCTTTGTTCTTCTTGAAAAATCTTCTTCCGGACTGATACTTCTTCTTCTTTGCTAATATTCTCTGAAGTCTTCGAGACAGCATGGCTTCTTCATCATCACTGTCTTTGCTACCTTCACTGTTATCCAAAGATTCTTCTGATATCTCATCATTCGCTTTGAGAGCATTTGATTGCTTCCTTCTGCTGGAGGATTCTCCTAATCTCTCCATATTTATCTCATGAGCCATGAGAGATCCTATTAGCTTTTCCAATGACATTAATTTCAGATCATTGGCTTCCTCAATGGCTGTTACTTTTGGAGTCCATGAGGATGGCAGAGATCTAAGTATCTTCCTGACCATGTCTGGTACACCATAGACTTTACCTAATCCAGCTAATCCATTTGTGATATCTGTGAATCTGCTAAACATCTGAGTTATGGATTCACTTGACTGCATCTGGAACCTTTCATATTGGGCTACAAGAATATCGATTCTTGTCTCCTTTACTTTGTCTGTCCCTTCATAAGTGATCCTGAGCTTTTCCCACATTTCATTGCGGATTTGCAGGCTGAAACTCTGTTGAATTCTTTCTTGCTGGGGCACAGCAAAGGATGCTCTTGGCTTTGCAGTTTAGGGATATTCTTCTTCTGTCGTCATCTGTCCACTGAGCCTTAGCATTTGTGACTAGAAGATCACCTTCTTCTACAATGGACCATATTGTATAATCGTGGCCTTGTAGAAAGTACTCCATTCTTGTCTTCCAATAGGTGTAATCTTCTCCATCGAACAAGGGAGGCCTGTTGACTGACTGACCTTCGAAGTTGCTTTGGGCTGCCATTGATCTTTGCTCTTCAGATCGTTGGATCTTCTTCTTTGTCGAAGAGACGGGCTCTGATACCACTTGTTGCCCAGCTAGCTAGCCCAGAGGGGGGGTGAATGGGTTATTAAAAAATTGATCTTTGATTAAAACCTGTTCACTAAAAGGATTACACAACAACTTAAACAAACGTTAGAGTTGGACAAAATAAGACAGCAAACGCACATAAGCATAACCACAAGACACAAGGGTTTTTATCCTGGTTCGGAACTCCTCTCCACAGGAGACCTACGTCCAGTCCCTGAGCAATGCCTCAGGATTTCACTAATTAGGGTACTATCCCCTTCACGGATCCTTACACCTAGCCTCAACTGGTCTTCCTTCAACCTGAAGGGAAAAACAACCACCCTGGATACCACCAAGTCTTCCTTCGCCCAGAAGGGAACAACACCCTGGATACCACCAGGTCTTCCTTCACAGAAGGGTACAAACCACAGAAAAGAAGTTTAAGAACAAGCTTCAGACACTAGCTTAATCAGCTGCAAGCTGAAGCAAACAAGCCTCAAGAGAGAAAGAGAATTTGACACTGGTTTCTCTCCAAAGACTACACAGGCTCTCACAGGAATTTGTTGTTTGAACACTGAGAGCTAAAGAGCTAAGAGGACAATTAGAATGGACGCTTCGCTCTTTCTTGGAACTCAGAAGACTAGAAGAATTGGTGTTGCTCACTTTTTCTGTCTATCGCTCTTCTCAGTCTTGAGTCTCGTATTTAAGCTTCTTCTTGAAATTTGAACGTTAAGAGAACCGTTGTCTCTCATCCAGGTGTACGTTAGACTGGTCACCAAGGAAGCTTCTGATCTTCAGTCTTTTATCCTTTAGTACACGCCAGAAAAAATGTTTTAGAATCTTGTATCTTGTATCCAACGTTGTACAAATGAGTCTTGTCAGATATCTGCGAGCATATCAACAATAAATAGAGGACAGCTAGGACTGCCGTCGATTGTTAGTTGCAGATGGAACAGATATTGCAATATATAGCAAAGCTCCCTTCTGTCTAAAAAGTACGTAGACAGAGTAGCATAAAAATGGAAGATATTGTCTGCATGCATGGGAGATACGATCAGAGAGCATTTAATGCGTAACAGTCAACAAATGGGATATGACTTTGACTTTTCAACGCTATTAAAAAGCATTTTATTGATACAGTAAGAAAGTTGATATGAACACTCCCGATGACTTATGAAATCGTTATACGATAACAGACAAATCGTTATGACAGAGCATTATCAAATTATAATGATGAAATCGTTATGAGAACTGAAGAAATCGTTACAGCAATCAAGTCCTTACGAGTTTCAAAGAAATCGTTACGAGAACTGAAGAAATCGTTACAGCAATCAATTCGTTACGAGTTTCAAAGAAATCGTTACGAGAACTGAAGAAATCGTTACAGCAATCAAGTCGTTACGAGTTTCAAAGAAATCGTTACGAGAACTGAAGAAATCGTTACGAGAACTGAAGAAGTCGTTACGAGTTTCAAAGAAATCGTTACGAAAACTCTTAACAAATCGTTGCACAAAGCAAATCGTTATGAGATCTGAAGAAATCGTTACGCCTTAGAAAGTCATTGCGAGTTCTAAAGAAATCGTTACGAGGTCTAAAGAAATCGTTACGGCTAAAGAGTCGTTGCGAGTTCTAAAGAAATCGTTACGAGGTCTAAAGAGATCGTTACGACTAAAGAGTCGTTGCGAGTTCTAAAGAAATCGTTACGAGGTCTAAAGAAATCGTTACGGCTAAAGAGTCGTTGCGAGTTCTAAAGAAATCGTTACGAGGTCTAAAGAAATCGTTACGGCTAAAGAGTCGTTGCGAGTTCTAAAGAAATCGTTGCAATATCGATTTGTTTTGATCTTTTCGGTCAGAGAGGAAATCGTTCTGCTTATCAAAGAAGTCGATACAAAGACTTGGACAGAATGTGAGATGAGACTTACCTGATTGTCTTGAACTTTCATTTTTCTTTTATTTCCTGTTCTCAAAGCTCAAGTAATTCATTAGTACTATTTTGTTAATCATCAAAATTAATATATAAATAAATGAATTATTTATTATGGGGACAGTTTGGTCATCAGGTAGCCGTAAGTAACACCATAAGCATATCCTCTTTCCGCTACGGCGATGTTAACCGTAGTCATATTTTTTGTAATGATAGACTCAGTTACGGATGCGTACATCCCTACGACTATGTAAACCATAAGCATGTTTCCCTACGGCTACGTACACCATAAGCAGTTTCATTTCAGCAAAAAAAAATAGTAAATGTATTCAAATGGATCCACATTCACCTACATTTAGAGATACACATTCACATACTGGTAGGATACACATTACATATAATTGGATCCACATTCACAAGCATTTGGATCAACAAATACACATCCACATTTAGATCCACACATTCACATTGTATCCATAGTCCACCTTCACATAACATTCAGATCCATATTCACATTGACATTCACATCTCACATCCACACACACATTCACACCCACTCATTTACAATACACAACACATTAATAATATAAAACACATTAAAGTTTAACAAACAATAATGTTAATGAAAGTAAATCATTACATCAAACATCATTGTTCACATTCACATACTGGTGCTATACATCATTGTTCACATTCATTATAAAACATCATTGTTCAGAAGAGGAAGTTAATTGTTAGTAAATTAAATTGTTCACATGGTGGGAGGAGATTTGTGATTTGTCCAAATCAGCTTGCTTTCTCCTTGGACAAAGATAGGTTGCAGTAGACGAACTGCAAGAGCAACACTAAATGAGGTAAGAAAATTGAATTAAGGGACATTGAGAAACAATATGCTTTATGTGGTCAATAAGTACTGTGTGAGGATATGTATAACAAAAGAAACAATATGCGTAATAAACAAGTTAAGCTCTATCACAGTAAAGCATGACTCAATTAAAAGAGAACAAAGAGAATAATATGAAGACAGGGGCTAAGTGGTTGCACATGTCTTCATAAGGCAAACATTACTTCCATCTCCATGGTTTGGATTATTGGTAGCCCCTTTAAATCTTATGGTCTGGAATCTTCACATATGTAGGTCATCTAATCTTATGGGCTGTGAATTGGCTGTGATGAAGTATGCTTCTTATGACACCTCTTGTATGAGAAGGATTTACTATTTAGTCCTTCCTTGAGTAGAGATGCAACGGACTGAGCCATCAATTTCACTTCAGGTCTCCAATTTTTTTAGAAGGGAACTTCACAGTAAACATACCCTTGTCTATTTTGCAATGTGTTTTGGCCTTTGGGTGAGTGGGAAGGGGGTGGATAAATGAATACTGTGTGTACCTATGTCCATGCCACTTCTACCATGTGGAATATTGACACAAAGTTCTTTAATTTCCTCCCTCATTGTGCAATTCTCCCACAAATCAGCCAGATGTCTAGACTAGGGGGGTGAGGGGCCAGTCAAGAATATATAGTTGTAGCTGCAATCCACAAGTGATGTAGTTTCTCACAAACCACCAAGGCATTAATTTGTTGTATCCTCTTGTACTAGCTTTCCCACATGCTTCACCATTCTTCATGTACTTGAAAGTTACAATGCCGGAGGTACATTTTGGTTGACAGCCTTCCCCAAGCTATATATCTACCAAATTAAAAGCATAGGTATATATGGTTGGTAATTTCCAAATAATGTTCTAGTAGCTCTCTTCCTCCTATGGCCTATAGTGTCTCTCTCACACACATTTATGTACTAAGAACACATGATGTAGACTCATTTACAAACTCCCTAGGTAAGAGGCCACAACAGTGATTGTGACTGTAATTCAGCCCACCAGGGACACTACACAGCCTCTTCATGTGGGAGGCCCTCCACTACTGGAATGGCAGCTCCGACATCATTAAAAATTTGGATACTTACCAAAAAGGGTGGAGGTGAAGATCAATTATCCTCAAGCTCAACCTGTTACATGTAAAAATGTAAATAACATCAGAGTTGACAATTAGCAACATATAAATAAGAATGAGATAAATATAAATAAACTTACATATTCTCTGAACCATATTATGTGACTCCCAACATCATCGTTCATATTTTTTCTATTTGCATCTTTGATAAACAAAGATGCAGTTGGGGCATGGGCTATGAGTATAGCAACCTCATAGTACTCACCACCTAACTTCTTCCCCATGACCACATTATCATTATCATCAAACATTAGAATGCCGCTGGCAACTACTTGTCCAGAGAAATTTAGGATCCTCACCCTTCTCCCCACCAATGAATCATGTTAAAAAGTTTGGATATAGATGTCAGATATACATGCACTCCAACATATTAAATCAGTTAGATTTCATTTACCTTTTTCCTTTGAGCATGACAAACACTTGCAGAACTTTGCACAAGTATATGTAGATTGTCAACATTAAGCAATTTTAATATTGAAGTATTTCAATAGAATCTCATTACCTCATTATTGCCACGAGACTCAATTTTTTTCATTCTTTCTTCGAGAGCATCAATTTGTTGTTTTAGGCTTTCATTGTCCTGACGCAGCTTTTGTTCACTTCTTGAACCCCACAAGCTCTTTTGGGTAGGACCCGTGCCTATGCCACAGACTCTTCCAGTTCTGTTCCTTCCCAGAACTTGCTCATAAGCGTCCCCCACACTTGCAATTGAGCTTGATGTACTTGATTGCTACGTCAGCTTAATGTCTCGAATTTTATCCTACAATTTGAATGAAAAAATAATCATTGCAGCACTATCATAAAGAGAATTATGTCAAAATAAGAATATCCATACATAATGAGAATTATGTGAACATTAGACAATTAACAAAGTTAATTAATTATACAATCATTGCAGTACTGTCTTCATTAACTGGACCGCCAGCTTTCTTCATACGAGTCCTTATGAATAAGTCCCCACGATCAAGAGTGGCCCCAGTTTCTAGAAACTACAACATTGTACAAAAGTTAACTTAGACATAAACAAAATTATTTTGAATAGATGAACTTAGATGCTATGATGAGTATATATGTTACCTCCTCATGGTATATGTCAACAAAACTTTTACTACCAGCGCAGTGAAAAAATGTGTGTTTGGACTTATTTTGCTTGTTTATTTCACTGCATTTCTGCAAATCAAAATGACAACTGTTAGAATAATTATGGAGTATCACTATATTTAGACTAATTGTAATCCAATTCCAATTACCTTGAATTCTTTCGAAGGCCATATCTGAACAAGATTTTTCCATTGATTTTCAACTACTCTTGTGTCTGAACATGCAAAGTGTTGTTGCGATTTTTGATATGGCGTGAAGAACTTCGTCCTCAAGTCATACTTCCAAGACCTCCATTTCTAATCTAGATCCTTCATTACAAAATCACGCAAGCTGATGGGAATATCAAAATTTCTCTGCATTTTTAAAATAAAAAGGTAGATGCAATCAAGTGGAATAGAAAATTAAACAAACACATGTATTACATCACTTGGATAAAATCCCAAACATCGTCCTTGTTAGACGATGACATTAGCCTCTAAGAAATGTAATCGATCGGTAGTTTATCCCCCATCCTTGCCACAGTGCCCAAGAATTGTTTCAGTAGCTGCCCCCCCTAAGATGGGTAGTCATTTGTGGCAAAGGATACAGGAGCAGCGAGTATGAAATGGAATATGAAATAAAGAACCATGAATCCACATTCTGTGTTCCCCTTTTGTTGGGGCACCTACAACATGAAAGATATTAATGATACTTTTATTACGTTTAGATATACAATTCAAACACTCTAAATTTAAAAGATTACCTTCGGCACGTGTAGATCAATTACTTTCAGTTCATCGGCCACTGCTCTCATCTACTTCCCTTCATATGAAATCTTTAAGAAACTGCACCATCATACCAAATATACTTTTTATACATATATATGTTTCAAATATATATATATATATATATATATATCTATATATATATAATAGAAGATATTAATTTTTCAACTCATTTTCGATCCTAGTTGGTTCCCCCATGTGAAGGGAGTCAAGGAGCATAAGGAACGGCATGTCATTATCCCCTTTATTACATATGACAACAAGCTGCCAATGATTCCTACAAATGAACAAAAAAATAAACAATGATGATTTGTTACTGGATCAGTATTGGATACTTAATACATAAAACAGTTTAGGCATACCATATACATATTGGAAGTATAGAGTATGACTTCTCCAACAAAGAATTTTTCTGTACAATTGATTTAATTCTATTGACACCATCATATGTCAATTTACAAAAGTTAAACCACAAACTGTCGAATATCTCGAAATGCTTTAAAAGCGTTGATGGAATGGCACCCTACAGATACCTGCAAGTTTAAAGGAATTTAAAACACATCAGACATACAATATTAGTGAAGCATGCTAGCCTTGGAAAAAATATTAAAGAAAATTAAAAACACACAAATACTCACTCAACATGTTCTTGAAATATTAATGTGTCCAACATCTCGGCCTCCAAAACGCCTCCCCTTCATACACTTCTTTCATTGTTTTCTTTTTTGTCTTTTTCGCATCGGTACTACATGATGGCCCCGTTCTCTTCTTTAGTAGATCCTCTTTTTCTTGTTTGGAGTCGATCACTGTAAATCTCTTCCTTCGGCCCCTTCAAATTGTAAAGAACATGTTAACAACATAAAAAAAATAGTTAACATATTCAGTCAGAAAAATTAAACATATGCTTACATGTTTGATGTTGTAGCCTTTTCAACTTGTAAACTACAATATTAAGAAGAAATTGAGACATGAGAGGGCAAAAAGAGGTTTACAATAGAAAGAATCAAAATATATCCTGATTTTAAAAAACAATTTATATGACCAATAATCATGGGACTTGAGAACAACAATACAGACCTTGTTCTAATAAGAAAAAAACTCTGACATATCATACTTGTTCGTGCAACTGCATGCACTTGATAGCAGAGAACAGTCACAATTTGGTAAAGTCATACCATACTTGTTCTTGCAACTGCATGTACTTGTTCTGGCAACTGCATGTAGCTGTACAAGACTCGCTAGCTCCATTTCTGTTGTTTTTAATAATTTGGGAACATCAAATAATGTTCTGGCAGTACACAAGGAATGGCTCAGTGGTTAAGACCCTCCACATACATCTTAGTGACCTAGGTTCAAATCCCTGCCCCCATTATCTATTTAAAAAAGAAATAATAGTCTTCTGGCTGCTTTACTTTTTCCTTGATTCTTCCCAGTGGAAATAGTGCAATTTTCCTTTTTTTTTCTTTGGTACTTGATGAAAATAGAACGTGTTTCTTGTTCTTACATAACTATAGATACCTATAGAGGTCAAAAATTACTGTGCACATCAAAGGGACAGAATGGATGTCATATTGAAAATTGGAAACAAAACTGGTAACAAGTTGTTGCAGATGGGGCAGAATAGGAGAATGGACCACAAATGAGAATGTGCTTGGAAGAATAAAGAGAAGATGTGAACAAGAGACAACAAGAGATCAAAGGGTCGGCTGATCAACCGTAAACCAACAGATTAAAAAGGAAAAAATATATCAAAGGGCTATTTTCATGCAGATGAGCTGATACTTTTCTCAGTAGAGAATATAGATGTAGAACTGGAGAACTTTATCAGCTTTTTCTGGCTAGGACATCTTATATAGTTAGACACTCTTATATGTTGACAACTTCTGCTAGCAAAATATACAAAACCATTCAGCGAATAGATGATACCCAAAGATATTACAAGTATAGGTACATATGTCTTCAAATTGGGATCTCTACACCATCAATGTCATCTCTCTCCCATGTGATGTTTATGTCATAAAAAAAAAGCAACATCATCATCAATGTTTACATCTTTTGCATCATTTTCAGTAATTTCTTCCTTTTGCATGTCAAAGTAATTTCTCGGCTTTGTTTTCCTTACAACAGACCATCCTTCCATTTTGGGATCCTCCACATACCATACTTGTTCCACTTGAGAGGCCAAAACATATGGTTCACTTGTACGTAATTTATAGTTTAGATTGACCAATGTGAAACCTTCTTCTTTAATTACCCCTCGCTAAATATCAACCCAGTCACACTTGAAAAGTAATACCTTTCTTTGATCATAATAGTTCAACTCTAATATTTCTTGAAGAACACCATAATATGTCACCTCATTTCGAATAGGAGCCTTGTCTTTAACACTGGAAAAACTTGAAGTTTTTGCAGACATAACAACCCCACTATTCTGTGTCTTCCTATGAAGTTCAATATGTCGAGTTTGAAAATGGAACCCATTTACTAAACATATGTTAAACTTCTTCCCCACATTCAATGGTCGATCTTTCAGCAGAATTGTGTTTGCATCTAACCCATGATTGTACTTGCTTTGTAAAGAGATAACCTAAAAAAAAAGGTTACATGTTGGTTATCATTAAAACACAGGTGATGTAGACTAAAAAAAGGTTATATACGTTTACTTACTTTACACTTAAACCAATCTGGAAACTATAATGTATGACATCACTCAATTTCCATTTCACTTGCTCGTGGTCTTGTTTTCCTTATTTCTTCAAGATGCATACTACATACAAAATGTGGACAATACATTAACAGTATGGTATTGAGAAACAATACATTAATGGGTTGTCATTTGACTTACCTTATGTAAGGAGATATGTCCTCACAATTAAATAGTACATAGAGATGAGCTTGGTTCAACTCGTCATTCCTAAGATGACAAGTAGTTCCACCACCTAAACATCGACCATTTCTTGAAAAAATATCCCATTCTTTTTGTGTCAATTCTTCAGTTCCTTCATCTTCATTTCTTAAAGGCTGGTTAAGCCATGTCTCAACATCATTGTCTAGATATCTCGAAGAAAAGATAAGAGTCTCCTCTGCTACATAACCTTTTGCCATTGACCCCTCTAGACGTGCCCTATTCCATACATAGGACTTAAGTTTCACCAAATACCTAATGGAGATTCAAAATGAAATCAAGTATTATTAGCAATAGTGTACAACTGTCAGACACAAGTATAAGATTAATGTAAACCTTTCAATAGGGTACATCCATCTATAGTGAACTGGGCCAGCAAGCCTTGCTTCGTCAGGTAAGTGGATGAGAAGATGTACCATTATATCAAAAAAGCTTGGCAGGAAGATCATCTCCAATCGACACAATATGTTTGCAATTTCTTGTCTAAGCTTATAGAAATCACTTGACGATGAAGTCTTGGAACATATTAGAGAAAAAAAATTGCATACATCGTTAATTGCAGATCTCAGCTCCTTTTGTGTCACTCCCATCATTGCTACTGGAAGCAATTGTTGCATGAGGACATGATAATCATGACTTTTTAAACCCCAAATTTTCTTACGATCATTGGGATTTACATGCCTTGATATGTTTGATACATAGCCATCTGGAACTTTCACAGTTTTCAAAACCTTGCAAATCGTATCCTTCTCCATCTTGCTCAAAGTGAACATGGTAGGTGGCAATAACAATTTGTTAGAATCCAGAGTTTGAGGTTGAAGAGTGGCCCTTATACCCAAATGTTGGAGATCATGTCGAGCTTTCAAACCATCTTTTGTTTTTGGCATCAACATCTAACAAAGTTCCAATAATACTATCACAAACATTCTTCTCGATATGCATGGCATCGAGATTATGTCTCAATAGTAAGGACATCCAATATGGTAAGTAAAAAAAAATACTTTTCTTCTTCCAATTGGTATGACACTCAAGAGTGGATGATGATGTTGCAGCTTCCTTTTGTTTTCTTTTCACCCCCACTTTAAATTTGGGAACTTTCCCAAAAGTAAATTTAAGTGGATGCAACTGCTTAAGTATATCAACCCCAGATAACACACTTGGTCTAGCTCTCATTGCTTCTTTTCCATCAAACCTTCGTTTCATAGAACGAAACTTATGACCCACACCTAACCATCGATGATGATTAGTGTAACAGAATTTTCTACTGCCTTTTAACCATAATGATGATGTATCATCATTACATGTAGGGCAATCTAATCGGCCCTTAGTGCTCCAACCAGATAGATAACCATATGCAAGAAAATCGTTAATTGTCCAAAGTAGTGCAACACGCATAGAAAATATTTCACCCGTATAAGCATCGAATGTTTCAACTCCATGCCAAAGAATTTGTAATTCTTCAATAAGTGGCTGAAGATAGACATTAATATCATTTCTCGGACCTTTAGAACCCGGAATGAGTAACGACAAAAAAATACTTTGTAGCTTCATACACAACCATGGAGGTAAGTTGTATGGTGTCAACAACACAGGCCATGTACTGTGACTCGTACTCATTACCTCAAAGGGGTTAAAACCATCACTTGCCAAGCCTAGGCACACATTACGAGGTTCTAAACCAAAACCATCAATCACATCTAATGCCTTCCAACAAGGGGAATTAGCTGGGTGCCTTAGAATGTCGTCTTCTTGGCGTTCATCACTATGCCAACACATGGTTGCAGATGATTTACTGTAAGTGTATAATCTTTGCAGTCTTGGAATCAATGGAAAATGCCGAAGAACTTTCTTTGCAACCTTAATCTTCTTGTTATGATCACTTCTTTCAGTTCCTTTCGTCCATCTACATTCTCCACATTTAAGACAATGATCATAAGACTCAATACTCTTTCTGGTACAAAATACAATCATTAGGACATGCATCAATCTTGTGATAATCATATCCTATTTTACTAATGATTTTTTTCAATTCATAGAACGTAGCTGGAAACCCATCACCTTCTGGAAGAGCCTCTTTCAATAGCTTCAAAAGCATGTCAAAAGATTTGTTGCTCATTTTGCCTCTGTATTTTATGTTGAACAATCTGACTATAAATGAAAGCTTGTTGAATGTCTTGCAACCAGGGTACAAAGGTTGTTCAACATCTACCAACAACTGTTGAAATTCACCATACTCTCCTTTATTATCATCCATTGACTTCACTTCTACATGTTTCAAATTTTCCTCACCAATGGCATCCTCCAACATCAAATGCAGACCAGCATCCTTCGGAAGTATTGCACATGTAAAATCCGTAGACATGTGCCTGGAAGAAGAACTACTCCCATGGAACTTCCAAAATTGTTTGTCTTTAATGACTCCATATTGAAACAAATGTTGTCTTACTATTTCCTTTTCATGTCTCAAGAGGCATACACACTCCAAATAAGGACACTTAATCTTTGTTGATGGAGCAGAGTAAGCAGAAACAACTTGAATGTACGCGTCAACTCCATCTATATATTCCCTTGTATTCTTCAATTTATCCATCCAACTCCAATCCATAACGTCTTACTACAAAAAAAAGACTCATTTACATTATATTCAGCATACTACAAATGTTGCAAGATTTCCAATGAATTGTCTAACGACAGGACAAGGTAGAGTACGTGGTGTTGGGTTCTCATGTTGAGAAGATTGAGCTCACATTCTAATTAATCAATACAACATGTTTTTGATGATGAACATTGATGTGCAATGATGTACAATGCAAACAAGTTATAAACAATATGAATTGAGTTTTAAATGCATGAGATCTTCAAACAATAACTTGTCATAACAACTTGGTACAATGCTTGATTTTATGCTCATAATATCTCACTAATTATGTTTTCTTTTGTAGGAGATATACCATGCAAGACATGTGCCAAAAACAAGCTTGAAAGATCAAGAAAAAGTCAAAAGACAAGGTACCTGTCGACAGATACAACCAGTCAGAAAGCAACCAGTTCTGCCAAGGCATTGCCTGTCGACAGCAGGAGTGCCCCTGTCGACATATGCAACCAGTCCGAAGATCAAAAGCTCTAGAAGGCCTGTGCCTATCGACAGCAGCAGACCACCTATCGACAGATGCACACAGTCAGAGCCTTCAGCCTTCTGGTTCTTCACAAACTGCCTACGCCTGTCGACAGCAGGTGCAAGACCTGTCGACAGACAAACCGAAAACAAATTACGGGAAGTTTTGCAAGTTGCCAAACTTAGTGTTTCTATGGAGTACGACTCTCCATATGTTAACACTCATATATAAGCAACCTTGTGCAACAAATCTCGTACACAAGCAGCCTCCAAGCAAAAACCCTAAAGAGTTCTCACAAGAAGCTTTGTTTTGCTGCTCTGCTTCAACCTACCGCCCAGAACCAAGAAGAGAAATCTCTCCAGCGGAAGGTGAAGCTTGAACGTCGTGGATTCAAGCATCTCCATCAAGTTGTGATCTTCAAGACGAAGCTTGAAGGCTAGTCAGACGTTCACAAGAAGAGTTTACAACTGGATTTGTTCTTCAACTCTTAAACTCTTCCCTGTTCTTTCTATTCCATACTCGTGTGTGTGTGTTGTGTTTCAGGCAGCCCTTGTGCTTGATACACGTGTGTGGGTGTTGATCTGATCGTGGGTTCACATCAGATAAACACGTGTGTGAGTTATAGTTCATGAACTAGCTCATAAGCAGGTGATTCTGCGTGTGTGTGTGGCCCGTGGATGTAGGATACACGAGTTGTGTACTCCGAACCACGTAAAATCTACGTGTCTCGTGGTTTGCACGAATTTGCGTTAGATGTTTGGTAGGCATGACACATTTATACACGTTTGAGTACTTGCTTATCCATCTATCAATCACTCACACACATCCACACATAGTCTGATCATTGCTAACACTTCAATTGTCTGTGCTGTTGCAAAAAGAGGGCGTTAAGCTTTTAAATTTTCCATAATCTATTCAACCCCCCTTCTAGATTACCATTTAGGGAATTCTGCATTTCTTCAATTGGTATCAGAGCGCCAGGTTTCTCCGTTTTACTGCTTTATCTGGTTGATCTTACGATCAGGAGATTCACGGTCAAATGGAATCTAACAAGGGGTATATGGCCGAGGGACACTCAGTGACCAGGCCACCCTTCTCTGATGGCACTGACTATCCATATTGGAAAAATCGAATGCAGGTGTTTCTACGAGCACAAAATTTCGAACTTTGGAAAATAGTCAGAAAAGGAGCGTATGAATTGCCTCAGGACGAAGATACCTGGACCAAGGACTAGATCGCCAAGGGGACACTCAACTGGAGCGCCCTCAATATGATGCAGTGTGCGGTCCATCCGAAGGAATACTCAAGAGTCTCCACATGCACCTCAGCTAAGGAGATGTGGGACAAGCTTGAGCTCATCTATGAAGGTACGTCCGAGGTAAGAGAATCAAAGGTAAGCATGCTGGTTTCAGAATATGAAATGTTCAAAATGAATAATGACGAAACCATTTCAGACATGTTTGCTAGATTCATGATAATCATAAATGGATTGAAAGGTCTCAAAAAGGAATACTCGGAGAGTGACTTGGTGAGGAAGATACTTCGGTCTCTTCCATCCTCTTGGAACACCAAAGCCACTATCATTGAAGATTCCAAAGACCTCTCAAAAATGAAAGTGGATGAATTAATTGGCTCCTTGATGACTTATGAGTTGAATGTTAAAAGAAAAGAAACTGAAGAAAATCCTAGGAAGCCACTTGCCTTGAAGGCTTCCAGGAGGACTTCTTTAGTTTCCAAAAAGGAATTAATTCAGGAAAGTGAAGTCAGTGAATCGTCTAGTGAGAGTGACAATGATGAAATGGCTATCCCACTAGACAATTCAAGAAATTTCTGAAGTTCAAGAGGAGAGGTACAGGTAACTCTAAACCTTTCTGTGGTGGCCAAATCTGGCCACCTAGGCCTATGATGGCCCACTACGGCCCTCGCGTCCTGTCAGCTGACGTGGCCCTATCCCAACGGGTCACGTCCCTTCCAAGACAGTGTGAAGATCTCCAAGATACCGCCACCTTGATCGGACGTTGTCAAGCCTCGTGGCGGTATGACCCCGAGCAAGTCATCTGTCCTTCCGCGACCGAACAACTGCGGAAGGCTTCCGAACAGGAACAGTAACCCTGCTGCGCGGAACAACCCTCAATATCACCGAACAGCATGTTCGACCCCCATGTGGGTCACCTGCTCGGAAGGTGTGTCCAAAGGCTGCCGAGCAGGCTCTCTGGCTTACGGAGCGGTCGTAACCGTCCCAGGCCACGTCCTCCATCATCAAGAGGCACGAACTGCCTGGCAGCCCAACGGGCACCTGAGCGCATAACTCCTCCCGTTATGCGCGCCCATCATGGCGCCTTTTCAGGCACGATCTACCAACGTTACTCACGTTGGCCCTGGCACCGATGCCTATAAAAATACAGGTACAGTACCATGCAACGGTACGTTCTCTTCCTCACGCGAACACATTCTTGCGCTCCGAAATCCCCTGCCTTTCAAGCTCTCTACTGACTTAGGCATCAGAGGGTTTCCCCGGTCTTCACCGGGTCCCCCCTGATCCTCTTCTGGTCTTGTAGGTCTTCGTCCTCACCGGCGATCGTCTTCCCTCTCTCTCTAGTGGAGGCCCGTTTGGCTCCGGCCCAAACAGGATTACACCACCACATTTGGCGCCGTCTGTGGGAATCGACGCAGCCATGGCTCGAGGACGATCCTCATACCAGAACGTAGGAAGCAGGGCGACGAGGTCCCGTCAGTCGCGAGGGGACTCTCGTCGCCGATCCCCCCTGGTGACGTCGCCATCACTCCCGCCGGCATTAATCACGACGTCCCAGCTCCACCGGCTGCTGCACCCGCGACTGCCCTCGAAGTAGCGGAGCTTCGGGGGTAGATGCAGCAGTTAACGGGCGTTTGCCTCGCCCTGCAAGCCCAGTTGGCCGGGGCAGCGGCCCCGGCGGCTTCCCTACCGCGCGAGCGACAGGCGGAGTCGTCGCATCGCCGCTCTCGCGCCCCCCCGGCGCCTCAGGAGCAGCAGGCAGATTCGCCGCGCCGGTCCCGCCGGGCTCCTTCGGAAGAACGGGCGCTGGAGTGCCGCGGACGTTCACCCCGTCGCTCTGTCACCTCCCCCGTCCGCCACGGTCAGTCGTGGGAGGCAACTCCCACGCGTCCGGACGAGGGGGCCCCGCCAACTCCGAGCAGGAGCTCGCCAGGCACTTAAGGCGAGTGGTCGACCTCGAGCGCCGCATGGATGCAATGGTTCAGCGCGCGGAGGGGAAGGCTCCGGTGGAGGATGACTTGGACTTCCGCTCCCCTTTCACCAGGGAGATCCTGGAAGCCCAGGTCTCTTCCAAGCTCCCTCTGCCCACCATCGCACCCTACGACAGCACTACCGACCCGGCCGACCACATCCACGGTTTCGAGTCGCACATGGTGTTCCATGGAGCATCGGATGTGGCCAAGTGCAGGGCCTTCCCTGCAACCCTCAAGGAGACCGCCCGGGCCTGGTTCGAAACCCTCCCAGCGGGCTCCGTCGCCTCCTTTCGCCAACTGAAGAAGTCCTTCCGGGACAACTTCCTGGGCGGAAGGTCGCAGCCGCGGACGGCGGCTTCTCTCCTGGCCATGCGCCAGAAGAAAGGCGAGGCACTCTGGGACTTCGTCAAGAGGTTCCGAACAGAAGCGCTTCGCATCTCGCGACTAGACGTCCCTCTAGCCACCAGTGCTCTTATCCAAGGCACTCGTGATGGCTTCTTACAGAGGACTCTCGACGTCCAGCAACCTGCCACTCTCGCCGAACTACTCTCCATCGCGCAGCGCCACGCGGCTTGTGAGGAGAGCCTAGCTGCGAGCAGGGGCGAACAGGGGGAGCAGTTGGACAAGAAGAGGCCTTCCGACAACGGTTCCGACTGAGATCGGAAGAAGGGACGACGCAACGGTGATTCTCCGCGCCGTCTGCGCCCCTTCACCAACTACACCCCCCTCACCGTGGCGCCCGAACAGATCCTGGCCGAAATCAGGAATGAGGCATTTGTTCGGTGGCCACAAAGAATGCGCTCCGACCCCCGGAAGCGCGATCAGAATAAATACTGTCGCTTTCATCGCGACCACGGCCACGACACCTCCGAGTGCCGCTAGCTTAAGGACGAAATCGAAGACCTTATCAAGCGTGGCTATCTTGGACGGTTCGTGCGCCGGAACGAAGAGCGCCCCAGACGCCGAGAGCGCACTCCCGAGCAGCCGATCAACAATGAGCCCAATGGGCAGGAGATCAACGTGATCGCGGGAGGCTTCGGCGCAGGCGGAGAAAGCACTCGAAGCCGACGCGATTACGCAAGGCGAGTGCATGTCGTAGATAGGCCTTCGGCTTCTCGGCCGGCCCCATATCCTGCCAGTCCTGCACGCGCACCACCCGAGGAGGCTATAACCTTCTCGGACGAAGATCTTGTAGGGGTTACGACCCCACACACTGATGCGTTGGTCATTTCGGCCACCATCAACCACTGTAATGTGCGCCGGATTCTGGTAGATAATGGAAGCGCCCCCGATGTCTTGGCTTACGACTGTTTCGTCCTCATGTGTCTATGAGCCGATCAACTCACCCCTGTAAACTCGTCATTGTTCGGCTTTTCGAGAGTTTCGGTCCAGCCCATGGGAAGAATTCGCCTTCTGATCACCTTGGGGACGGCCCCAAGGGTTGTGACCAAGATCGTTGACTTCCTGGTCATCAACAACATGCCTGGATATAATGCTATCCTTGGCAGAGGTCTGATCGGACGCATTAAAGCAGTACCTTCGTCACTCCATCAAAAGATGAAGTTTCCTACTCCGAGCGGAGTGGGCGAAGTGCTCGGGTGTCAGCGCGAGTCTCGCCGTTGCTATGTTCTCTCCTTAAGGGACAAGCAACCCCTCGCTGATACAGTTCCTTCAACCTCCGATCAGCCCTCCACCAGCCGAGGGACACCTGCGGAAGATTTGATCCCCATCCAGGTGGACGAAGACCCCGAACACGTCTTGTACATTGGTGCCTTGTTGACAGAGGCCGAGCAGCAGCGCTACATAGCCTTCCTGCTGGCCAATTTGGACGTGTTCGCTTGGTCTGATGATGAGCTTCCAGGCATTCCCCCGGAGGTCATGGTTCATCGCCTCCGGCTGGATCCCCGGATCCCTCCAGTTCAGCAAAGGAGGCGACCTGTGAACCGAGAACGGTAGACCGTGATTCAGGATCACGTGGTCAAAAGCCAAACCGTTGGGCTTCTCCGAGAAGCCCAATATCCAAGATGGATTTCTAACGTGGTCCTCGTACGCAAGGCCAACGGAAAATGGCGTGTGTGCGTGGATTACAAAGATCTCAATAAGGCAACGCCCAAGGATAACTTCCCTCTGCCGCGCATTGATCAGCTGGTGGACGCTACTTCTGGACATGAGCTTCTCAGCTTTCTGGATGCCTACTCTGGTTACCACCAGATCAGCATGCATCCCCCGGATCAAGACGCCACGACGTTCGTTACAGACCTAGGCTTATACTATTTCACCAGAATGCCTTTTGGTCTTAAGAATGCGGGCGCGACTTACCAGCGGCTGGTCAATAAGATGTTCGAGCAGCAGATCGGGCGCAACATGGAGGTTTACGTTGATGACATGCTGGTCAAGACTCTCCCGAGCAGTGACCACATTTCAGACCTCCAGGAAACTTTCGCAACTCTGCGAAGGTATAATATGAAGCTCAATCCTGCCAAGTGCGCGTTTGGTGTTCGGTCGAGTAAGTTCCTCGGGTTCCTCGTATCAAACAGGGGAATAGAGGCCAACCCGGAAAAAATCCAAGCCGTGCTTGAAATGAGCAGTCCAAAGACAGTGCGCGACGTCCAACGCTTGACGGGGCGTCTTGCGGCACTGAACCGGTTCATGTCCCGAGCAGCGGAAAGAAGTTTTAACTTCTTCAAGTTGCTCTGAGGCCCTAAAAGCTCCTCGAAGCAAGGGGGGCAAGTACGGTGGACTGATGAGTGTGAGGCTGCCTTCACCGAACTGAAGGCATATTTGGCAGCCCCTCCTGTTCTCTCAAAGCCTGTGCTCGGAGAACCCCTGTTCGTGTACCTTTCGGTCACCGAACACTCCATCAGTGCAGTCTTAATCAGAGAAGTTGGAGCGGTGCAGCACCCTGTATACTACATCAGCAGGGTCCTCCAAGAAGCTGAAAGGAGGTACCCCAGAGCAGAAAAACTCGCCCTTGCTCTCGTCACGGCTGCACGGAAGCTCAGGCCCTATTTTCAGGCCCATTCCGTTACAGTTCTAACCGATCAGCCGCTGAAATCCATCCTTCAGCGACCGGAGGCTTTCGACAGGTTGGTTAAGTGGGCGATAGAGCTCGGTGAGTTCGACATCAGCTTCCGACCAAGGACGGCGATCAAAGCACAGGCATTAGCAGACTTCGTGGCAGAATGTACCCTTCCGGCCGAGCAGGATCCACCGTTGGCAGACGAGCCCCCATGGGAGCTTTATGTTGACGGATCCTCTTGTGTCACCGGAAGCGGGGCAGGTTTGGTCCTCACCTCCCCAGAGGGGATAGAGTTCCAATACGCCCTCCGTTTCCGCTTTCCAGCCTCCAATAACGTCGCCGAATACGAAGCTTTGCTGTCCGGTATCCGCATGGCTAGGCACCTCGGGGCCGTTCGGCTTAGAGTCTTTAGTGACTCCCAGCTGGTTGCCAGCCAGGTGAGCGGACAGTTTGGAGCAAGGGAACCTCGCATGGCTCAATACCTCCAACAGATCAAGAGCCAGACAGAGGGCCTCGTATACTTCGAAGTTATACATGTTCCACGGGAGCAGAACGTGCGAGCTGATGCACTGGCCAAATTGGCATCTTCAGGTGACATCACCCCTTCTCGCTCTGTGTTCATTGAAGAGCTCGCTTTTCCGAGCACGGAGGTTGATGTAGCCGCCATAGAAACGGGTCCACCAACCCAGAGTTGGGTTGACCCTCTCTTGGCGTACCTTCTCCGAGGTGAGCTTCCGCCCGAACAGGGCGAAGCTCGGAAAGTCAGAATGCGCTCTCAGCACTTCACCCTCGTAGAAGGCAAACTATACCGACGGTCCCTTGCTAGACCTCTTCTGCGTTGCCTCAACCCTGAGGAGGCCCTTGCAGCCACAGAAGAAGTCCACGAGGGGCTGTGCGGAAGCCATCTGGGGGGCAGAACGCTAGCGCGCAGCATCATCTGAGCAGGGTTCTGGTGGCCTTCTCTTCAGAAGGATTGCATGTCCTTTGTCAGGAAATGTCCAGAATGCCAAAAGTTCGGAGAACTCATTAAGCAGCCTGCCGAATAGCTTCACAGCCTGTTCGAGCCACGCCCTTTCGCCAGGTGGGGCATTGATATCTTGGGTCCCTTCCCAGAGGCCCAGGGGCGGAAGAAGTTTCTCTTCGTGGCCATCGACTACTTCACCAAGTGGATCGAGGCCGAACCTGTTGCCACAATCACCGAACAAGCCGCATGGAAGTTCGTATGGAAGAACCTTCTCTGCAGGTTTGGAATCCCAAGGGTGATTACGTCTGACAACGGGAAACAGTTCGACAGCACCTTCTTCAAGCAGAAGTGCGCCGAGCTCGGGATCTACAACCACTTCACCTCCGTGGCTCATCCCCAGGCAAACAGTTTGGTCGAAAACGCCAACCGAACACTGCTGCATGGGATCCGCACGAGAGTAGAGGCTGCAGGTGGATCATGGATCGATGAGCTCCCAAACGTCCTTTGGTGTCACCGAACAACTGCTCGGGTAGCCACAGGGGAAACACCTTTCCATCTAGCCTACGGATCGGAAGCAGTTGTACCTCTGGAAGTAGCCCTTCCAACCATCCGAACAACCCACTTCGATTAAGCCGCCAATAACCGTGCTCTTCGAGAGAACTTGGACATGCTGGGCGAACGACAGAGTGACGCCAGCATTCGCCTCGTTTCTTATCAGCAGCGACTCGCACAATATTATAATGCGGAGTTCGGGAAAGGCGGTTCAATGTGGGAGATTGGTTCTACGCCGCTGCTCGGCTTCGGATCCCCGAAGAGCAGTTGGCAAGCTTGCCATTAAATGGGAAGGACCTTATCAGGTCACCCATGTCCTTGGGAAAGGCTCATATAGGCTAACTACTCCTAGTGGCGAAGCCATACCAAGGACTTGGCATGTCTCTAACCTTAAGGCTTATCATTTATAAAAGCCTTCTCTTTCCAGCATCCTACCTCTCTTCTCCCGACTCCTGTCGCTACACAAGCATTTAGCATATACACCTGATCGGAATCTCCTATACGGTTCCCAACGATCTGCGTTTTACATGCAATGCTTATGCAGCCTAGCGGATTCCGATCCGAGCAGGAATAAGCATAAAAGGAAGAAGATAGAGAAAGTGAAGCTATAAGAACAATCTTACGAACAGAAGACTTCATTCACAAAAAGTTTTTCTTATAAGTGAGCCCTTTTTCGGCCGCGGTTACAAAAAGAAAGTACAAAAAGACACGGAGCAGAAGAAAGCTAAGGAGCCTGTTCGGAAGGGCCAGCATCTTCACCCGAAGGAGGCATCCGCCCAGACTGGAATTGTGCGAATCGCACACCGTCTAAACGGACGTCTTGAGTACGACGCCGGCATTCCCGAACAGCGGCCTCGAAGGCTTCCCGGGCGCGTTCAACCCAGGAAAGCTGCTCCCCCACCTCCTTCCCAGCGTTGAGGCCCACCCTATAGCAGCGGGCCCCATACTGCTCCAAGCCTTCCTTGTACTCCGGCCCGGCCTTATAATCGGCAACGGCACGGGCCTCCGCATCCACCATTACCTTGGCCAGGGCATCCTTTTCGGCTCTCGCCAAGGTAACATCCAGCCTCGCAGCATGGAGGGAAACTTTGAGGTTCTTCACCTCCTCCTCCAGCGCCGCCTCGCAAGCTTTATGCCTCGCTGAAAGGTCATCATAGAAGGCTGTCTGCGCCTCGTAGAGATACTTCTGTCTCTGGCCCCGAACAGCTAAAGCCTTCAGAATGCCCAGCGACTTGGACATTTCATCCGCAAGCGCCTCTACATCGACGTCGCTCAGACCATCTTCTACTTGGCCCTCTGGGTGGTAACCTTCCACTGACCTCTCCGGAGTCTGCTCGGAAGGAAGGTCCAGGCACCTTGCCAACCGATCAAGACGAGAGGCAGTGGGGCTCGCAGGCAGCTCTCTTAGCGTCTCCTCCATGCGACGTAGGGTCGCCTCCAACGCTGCCACCGAAGGAGCTCCGGGAAGTTTCTTCAGAAGCGCCTCGCTAAGGGGTCTTCGGTCGTCCTCGGACCCTTCAGCCCGAGCAGCACCCGCAGCCTCCCCCCCAGCACCTTCGACTGCCTTGGAGGTTGCTTCTGCGTTAGCAACCACCTCGGAGGGGGGCATGGGGGGCAGGATTCCCCCGGTGGAAGTGGCAACCTCTTCGGACGCCCTCATCGTCGCGGCCGCCTTTTCAGTGGCCCCTGCTGCAGGAACCACTTCTTGTCCCGCAGATAGAGTTGTGGTTGGCGCTGTTGCCACCACGCCGCTCGAGACCACCCCAGCAGGGGCGGAAACCTCCGTCGCACCTGCGACCTCTTCCCGCCGAGCCGGAGACGCCGCATCTTCTCCGCTCTTCCTGGAAGAAACCTCCGCGGTGTTGCTGGCGGCACCGTGCTCGACACCGCCAACATTGGAAGCACCGGAGAGCTCCCTAACCCTCGAGCAGGAGGAGCCCCTGGCCTCTCCTCCAGCGGGGCTTCCGGACCACTCACTTACAAAAATGAGCCCCAGCTCGGTCGCCATCTTCTGGGCGACCTCGGGGCGCGTCGTGGAGACCACTTATGGCACTCCCTGATCGGCCGATTTCACGGCCCTACTTCCTCTACGCAGCAGCAACTGCGCTTCCTCTTCCTCTTCGGTCCCCTCCTCATCATGTGGAGGGGTAGCGGGGACGGTCTTCTTCCTCTTCTGAGCACGGAGTTCTTCCGCCTCCTCCGCGCCTTCCTCAAACAGGACCGGGCTCTTCTTCGTGGAAGCGGAAGGCCGACTCGCTCCGTCACCCTCCACTGAAGAGGCCCGAGCTCCACCCGAAACCACCTCTTTGGTGGCCTTCTTCTTCAGCCGGATCCTTCCAGGCCCCTTTTCAGGAGTCTATGCCTTGCTGGGGCGCCCCTCGGCAGGTGATGGAGCAACAAGCGCCGTTGTCACCGCGGCGCCAACCCTCACTGTAGAGGGAACCCGAACAACAGCGGCGACGTCGTCGTCTTCATACACCATGTGCGCCAGGATAGGAATCTGTTCGGCAAATTCTTCATTCGCCTCTTGATCCCTTCCAGCCTCCAGCTCTGCTGCCGCTGCGCACAAAGAAGACAAGAAGAAGAGTAAACAACCAAGAGGTAGTATACTTACTCCATGGTTTGCTGAGCCCGTACTTAACGAGCATGAACTCGGTCACATATCCTTCTCCGTTCCGAACACCTGCTCGGAGAAGTTTGTCCGATGCCCTCGCCTCATCCTGGATCAGCCTCGGAAAGCTGTCCTTCCACGTCGGGCGAATGACAGTGGGGAATCCCCACTCAGCACCGCTCCGGTGGCGCACAAAAAGTAGCTGGTCCATCCAACCCTTGTTGTTGGAGTACTTGTTGGACAGGCCGATGTGCATCCGG
The DNA here is from genome assembly GCA_014218235.1 of Colocasia esculenta. Lineage (NCBI taxonomy): Eukaryota > Viridiplantae > Streptophyta > Magnoliopsida > Alismatales > Araceae > Colocasia > Colocasia esculenta. Next base: position 58,500,912 of record CM024764.1, on the reverse strand, counting down.
TCTGTTCGGTGCTTGGCGTAGTAGATGTCTGCTCCCGACGCCCGCGAAGCAGACAGCTTGAAATGAGCTCAGAAAACGTCCGCCGAGCCTCGGATCTCTCTGAGCTTGCAAATAACACCGAAGATACAGATGTATCTCCAGGTGTTGGGCGTTAGCTGTATCGGCGAAACGCCCCAAATGTTCAGGAGCGCCTTCGCCACCTCCGGCAGCGGCAGCCGGAAACCTGCCTCCAGGTGATCCACAGAGAGTAGCAGACAACCTGGTTTGTTCACCAGGATGGAGTCACTCTCCTTGGCATCGATAATTTCGCATTCGTCCCCAATCCTGAAGCGCTCGCGGACCCCACTGAAGTGACGGCACCGTGGTCCGCTGGACACCGCGACGGTCACCATGCTCGCTCCGGCAACGGCCTTCCCTCTGCTCGCCATCGCTGGAAGGATCGTAGGAGGCGGCGACGGCGCAAGGGGACGAAGGAGAAGATGGAAACAGGAGAAGGCAAGGAAGCACGAAAGTTTCAAGGCTGGAAGGGTTCTGGGAGGCGTAGCTCCCGCCCTCGTCTCTTCCCCTCCTTATAAGGAAAGAGGAGGGAACGAAATTCGAGGCGGGCCCTGAAACGCCGCTCCTTCCCGTTTTTTGAAACTGCCCCTTCGGGTACAGCGTTGGCGACTGTCCGAATGCGACGACGGCACCTCAGGCATGGCGCGGCTTTGCACCCATCATGATGGGTTAACCGCCTGCCAAGGCTCCAAGCGGCGGTACCCCACAACGGGCCATCGCATTAAATGCAGAAGTGACGTCCTCGAAGCGCTCGTCTCACCGAGCCACTCGAGAGCGTGGGGGGCAAGTGTGGTGGCCAAATCTGGCCACCTAGACCCATGATGGCCCACTACGGCCCTCGCGTGTCCTGTCAGCTGACGTGGCCCTATCCCAACGGGTCACGTCCCTTCCAAGACAGTGTAAAGATCTCCAAGATACCGCCACCTTGATCGGACGCTGTCAAGCCTCATGGCGGTATGACCCCAAGCAGGTCATCTGTCCTTCCACACCGAACAACTGCGGAAGGCTTCCGAACAGGAACAGTAACCCTGTTGCGTGGAACAACCCTCAATATCACCGAACAGCATGTTCGACCCCCATGTGGGTCACCTGCTCGGAAGGTGTGTCCAAAGGCTGCCGAGCAGGCTCTCTGGCTTACGGAGCGGTCGTAACCGTCCCAGGCCACGTCCTCCATCATCAAGAGGCACGAACTGCCTGGCAGCCCAACGGGCACCTGAGCGCATAACTCCTCCCGTTATGCGCGCCCATCATGGCGCCTTTTCAGGCACGATCTACCAACGTTACGCACGTTGGCCCTGGCACCGACGCCTATAAAAATACAGGTACAGTACCATGCAACGGTACGTTCTCTTCCTCACGTGAACACATTCTTGCGCTCCGAAATCCCCTGCCTTTCAAGCTCTCCACTGACTTAGGCTTCGAAGGGTTTCCCCGGTCTTCACCGGGCCCCCCTGATCCTCTTTTGGTCTTGCAGGTCTTCGTCCTCACCGGCGATCGTCTTCCCTCTCTCTCTAGTGGAGGCCCGTTTGGCTCCGGCCCAAACAGGATTACACCACCACACTTTCCAAAAGAAAGACTTTTCTAACAAGTTTGATTCTAACAAAAAGTCTGAAATTGTTTGCTATGAGTGCAAGAAGCAAGGGCATATGAGAGGAGAATGCCCCGAGCTCAAAAAGAAGCTTAAGAAGGACAAATTCACCTTCAAGAAGGCCAAGGCAATGGTGGCCACTTGGAGTGATGCGGATGACGATCAGAACAGCCAAGCTACCTCCGGAGTTGATGAAGTCCACTGTCTCATGGCGAGAAGTGATGACTCGAATGAGGTAAATTCTTCCTTTCAAACATACTCTATTATTCAATGGGAAGAAGCTTACACTATTCTATTTGAAAAATACTGTGAATTCAAGTCTGAAAATAAAGCACTCAAAAAAATTCAATTCCCTTGTTCATGAGTCAAACAACCATGATGAAATTGAATCCTTGAATAAGGTAATTGAAATGATGAAACTTGATGAACAAACACACAGTGATGAATTGGACAGCATGAAACTTAAATTTCAAGAAGTTCAAAAGGAAAGAGATGATTTAATGAACTCTCTTGAAAGCCTTAATAGTGAGCATGAAAAGCTAAAGGAGAAATTGGAAAAAGCTGAAAATGACTTAAAAGGTAAGTCAAAAGATTTATCTAGTTTTGTCAAAAGTAAGCAAAATTTGGATGCTATTTTAGGTTCAAATGTTTATGTTGCTAGACATGGGATCGAGTTTCAAAAAGCAAAGCCAAAGGAAATTGGCAAAAATCTGTTGACAAACTTTATTGATACCAGCCCAAGTTCAAGCAAACGAACCCCTTCAAAGAATAGGAAAAATCCTTCCAAGGGAAAGAAACAAGAATCTAAAATGGTCAAGCTTGTTCCTGGCCAATCTAAGGAATTTGCAACAAGCTCAAGACAGGACAAACAGCAAACTCCTAAAGCTAAATTTACAAGGCAACAAAAGGAAAAATGCCAATGCATGCTCCCACAAAGGTAAAGCTCAATGTTGTTCAAAAACCACCATCATGCAACATATGTAAAAAGGTTGGGCACACTGAAAAACAATGCTGGAATAACCCAAATCAAATGAAAATCAAACAAGTTTGGATTCCTATGCATTTGTTATTTGGCATGAATGATACAATGGGACCCAAAGTAATTTGGTTACCAAAACCTCTCGTCTGATCCACATGTGCAGGAATGTCTAGCAGCCCACAATCAAAACAAATGGTACCTGGACAGTGGCTGCTCTAGGCATATGACGGGCGACAAAGCCAAATTCAGTTTGCTCGTGGAAAAAGACGAAGGTCAAGTGATCTTTGGAGGTAACAACAAAGGCCAGATCATCGGCTCAGGTAAAGTTGGTAAGTTTGCCTTTAACTCTATAGACAATGTGCTACTAGTTGATGTCCTTCATCACAATTTGCTTAGCATAAGTCAATTGTGTGATAAAGGTCATAAAATTGTCTTTGAATCCAATTCATGTCAAATTCTTGATAAGGAAACAGGAAGCCTAAATTTTCTGGAAAAAGAATGAATAACATCTACATGGTTGACTTAGATGATCCAGAAAATAACAATTTGTGTCTTGTAGCAAACAAACAGGACGAGCTTACATTGTGGCATCGTAGGCTCGGTCATGCTAGTTACAATGTATTGCACAAGATCATGAGGCTTAAGTTGGTAAGTGGTCTTCCTGAAATCTCCTTTAACAAGAATGAAAATTTTTGTGATGCATGTGCACAGGGAAAACAAACCCGAAAATCCTTCAAATCAAAGGCACCGGTAAGTACTTCCAAAGCCTTATGAACTCTTGCACATGGACCTATTTGGACCTACGAGAACACTCAGTCTCAATGGCAAGCGTTATGGTTTTGTCATTGTGGATGACTTCTCTAGGTTCACTTGGGTAAAATTCCTGGCTCACAAGAATGAAGCATTAAGTGTTTTTGAAGAATTCTTCAACAAAATTGAGCATGGGAATGTCAATAAAATCTGCTCCATCCGCACTGATCACGGGGGAGAATTTGACAATAATTCCTTCTCCGAATTTTGCAGGAACCAAGGTATAGACCACCTGTTTTCCTCCCCGAGAACTCCCGAGCAAAATGGAGTTGTGGAGAGGAAGAATAGAACCTTGGTGGAGATGGCTCGTACGCTTCTGGTCGAGAATCAATTAGCACGAACCTTTTGGGCAGAAGCGGTAAACACATCTTGCTACATCCTTAACCGAGCCATGGTAAGACCCGTATTCAAGAAAACTCCTTACGAACTTCTGAAAGGTAAGAAACCCACCATTGGGTACTTTAAAGTTTTTGGTTCAAAGGTGTTATACATAACAATGATAAAAATGACTTGGACAAGTTTGAAGCCAAAAGCGATCAAGGTATTTTTCTTGGATACTCTGAACATTCTAGAGCATATAGGGTGTTCAATCTGAAAACTAGAACTGTGGAAGAAACTCCACATGTCATTTTTGATGAATCTCAAATCAAGCCTAACATTGTAAATTCCTACAGGTTTGAT